>VSDK01001007.1:542504-611718 GCA_009767595.1 Symbiodinium kawagutii | reverse complement strand
CTCGAGACTTAAGCAGGATTAGCCATACGCAGTACAAGGTATAGGTTTAGTGCAAGTGTTTGGTGACTATTAGTAGTTGATTACTTAGCTGATGACTTGTTCGCATTGATTGCACCCGGCCTTGTGGTTCTGCCAGCTCCCGGCTCCGTTGTGAAGCCGCTTCCAGGAAGGAGTTGGCGGAGACGGTGGCAGCCCTGCAGCAGCGAAGGTTGCTGACGGAGGCCAGGGAGTACACGCTGAGCATCAAAGTTCTTGGGCAGCTAGGACCGTGCCTGCAGCTGCAGCTGACATGTCATCATGTTTTGCATGGCAGAACACTATACTGGTTGGTGGTTTCAAACATTTCTTTCTTCCCTAGTAATGATTAAGAAATGGTTGGTTGGCTAATATTTTTCATGGGGGCTGAAACGACCAACCAATATAGTTTATGCACATAGTTTATGCTCATACGCAACATCAATCACAATTTCAGAATGAACGTATACATTATAAATGACATCGTATAGGATCTCTCTGCGTATATGCATTAATGCATCTATTTATACACACTGTATGGCATGGCAAAGGTTAGATATTTGTACCATTTTGCTGCTCAGGAGTAAGCCTGGTACCGATCTTGAAATCCGCAGAATCCAGGACTCTGGCGCGAAGCCGTGGGCATGCTGCGGGACATGGAACGCAACGGGGTGGCTCCAGACGTCATTACCTACAACGCAGCCATCATGGCCCTGTCCCGCAACAAGAGGTGGAAGGAGGTGCCGGTGGTCCACGAGTCCACTGTGGACAAATTCTTTGGGGTGCTGTTGCGATGCTCGTGTTTTTTTTTGAGTGAATCATCATGAGATTCCCTACTTTTGCTTGGTCGTCTGTGACATCCCACCTTTCTTAGCACTGAGCCCAGATGGTTGATACATCGGTGGTCAGCCACAGCTTGAACCCAACGGTAGCAGGAGGATTTCGTTACGCTGGGAGGCCATTGAGTTGGTCGCCGAGATGTGGGCGGTGCAGATCACACCAGCGACCAGGTTGCAGCAGGTTGCCACGAGACAAGCAGCGCAAGCACCTTCTTGCCACTCATTGCTGGTGATGGCCATGAGATTTTTCGGTTTCTTGGGCCTTCCAGTGCACATGTTCATCATCTTGATTGTCATGTCTCCTCATCCGACCTGCTTTGAGGGTCGCACACTTCGAGGGTCGCACACCTCACACCAGTTAGCCCTTTTGTGTATGCTTGGGCGGTGATTGGGCCGTTAGGATTTGGGCTGTCCAAAGCTTGGGTTCCCTCACCACCGCCAGTTCAACAGGAAATAATCCATTTTGCCATATTTTGCTTAGTCTTGTGCACGAAATCGATAAATGAATACATTGATAATTAAATCAACAGATAGATAAATGAACAAATTAACAAATAGATACATAAGCGATAAACCTATGTATATAGTATTTACATATACATACAATATTTATATATACATATATATATATATACATGTTTAGAGTCACGCAAGCAGCTATGACATGCCAGGATATTTGGCTTCAAGTGAAGACATTTTTCAAGAGCTGGATGGCTGACAGTGATGCTAGCAGAGATTCTTCGTTGCAGGATTTGTTTTCGTCCCATTGGGGCCAAGTAGAACGTTGTACCGTACTTGTTTCCCAATTCAATATTCAACCTGACCTGAAATATTGGATGTTGAAACATTCTCATTTTCTGAACTTGCAGGGGGCATGGTTGGGGACACCATCATTTGTGGACTCACATATCCACACATTCTGACATGGTTGCTAGAAGATCGCCTATTGCTGTTAGTTGCTACGCCCTCATTCATTAAGTGCTAGTTATGCGAGTGCTTGTTAACCATGGCGAGAATGGATTCTACCCCTGTAGCTAATAATAATCCCATGCTACAGTTGCTATCCCTGTAGCTGGTTGCCATCATTCTACCTGGTTGCTATCCCTGTAGCTAATCAAATAAATACGTGCAACGATGGCGGGTCCATGGGTCATGTCCATATGGGATGATTCTTTCTCCCGCCTCAGGATGTGATCTCCTACACTTCTGCCATTTCGGCGTGTTGGGATCCCCAGGGGTTGAGGGCATGGAAGAAGAAACGATAAAACAGCTGGTGAGTGAGCATTCAAACACGGGGCGAGCAATAAAGCTGACATACGTACCAGCAGTTGACAATTAACAATCGCAATCAACCACTTCCAAATGTCACTGTCAATAAAGGCTTCACCCCAATTGACCAGGCAGCGTGTATCATGCTTGGTGAATGCTGAACATGGCTGGGTTATTTGCTGGCATTGCCTGACTTGTACAGTCTAGATTGTATACATGCAATAATGGATTGGTATATGCATATATGTGTATGCATAGTTATCAGTTATAAAACTTATAAGACTGCATGTTTCAGACATTAAAACAACCGATAAGATACAGATGACTCTCGACATGTATTTAGACACAAACAAATATCTATGCACTTCCATGTCACTCTGTATCTATATCTATATGCATATATCTATACGTATATATCCATATCTATCTCTATCTCTATATCTATATCTCTATCTATAGGTCATGTAATATATATATATATATATATCTATATGGCATTTGAATGAGTGTGTATACTCATTACCGGGGTCTACATGTCGCATGCGTGGGGTCAGCTGGTCAGGCGCCAGCACGGGGCATTGGAAGGAAGCCTTGCAGCTCCTGGCGGAGCTGCTCGGCGCTGGTGGTCCAGTTGTGGTGCCAGCGCTGCTGGTCGTGATTTGGAATGGTCCAATAGTTGGTTATATGGCTATGGGTCAATATTAACCAACAATAATGGTGGATATTCCCGAACCAACTATAGGGAAAGTAATGGTTAATCATAGGGGAACCAGGGGTACAGGGTGTTTCTCAAGCCAGTTTGGGGTACCCCCAAATCATCCTTCCTATTAGTCATTTACAGTTATAAACCAGCCATGGATTGGGGGCTCCCCATGTTGAGAAACAACCATATAGTCATGATGAAGAGTTGCTGATGCTTGATCATGGTTGATGATTGTTGATGGTTGATTATTTGATGATCATGGTTGATCTTGGTTGATCATGGTCTATAGTGGTCAGCACCGGCGGTAATGACCAGCAAGAATCAACCGAAAGGGGAGATCCTGTAAATAGTCAATATGTCTAGCAAGTAAACAGCTGCATATGGTAAAATTGACGGGTGGTTTGTAGCTTCATGTAATCTTCTTGGCTACATGACCCAGACGTGTTCAAGCAAAACTCGCCACTGATTCGTTGGTGATTCCTGTCCCTCGCACCAACCCCTCCCGGCTCCCCTGCAATGTTCAAGATGAATTGTCCTCCCGGTGTTTCAGAACGGCTTGGAGCGATGCACTGACAAAGGTGTACAGAAGTCCACATCTCAAGTCAGTTCAAACATGCTATATATGCTATTCACATTGGGATGTCATGGGATGTGACTTGGCCGGTGCTCGTCAGGGTGAGTAGCGGGTCGTGGATTTCCATGGCTCTCTACCAGGATGGAGCGCGCTGGCATCCGCGCAGACGTGCGGATCTTCAACGCGGCAATCAATGCTTGTGCCCAAGCGCCTTGGACGCTGGCGCGTTGAATGGATAGATAAATAGATAGATAGATGATAGAAATCTATACCATATAACCAATATATGCTTATTTGATGAATCTAGATTCTATATAACCGTATTGTTGGTATAATATACTTGTATATATGCATGTATCTATGCATGATTGTACCAGATTATATTATCATGGAAGGATATTTCAACACCAAGGACTACAGGTTACTGTGGTGCATTTAACCCATGGAACACCAAAGGTTGATCTTGGGAAATTCCAAATCACTGCCGTTTCAGGAGCTGCTTCGGGGAGAGACATGATGAAGACCCCAGGGCCCTGTTGATTTTGTGTGGCGTGCGTATGCCACCACTGCCTTTTCACGTGGTTGTTCTTGTTCCTCTCGTTCCTATAGAAATGGCGGATTGCCAGTATCAACAGTATCAACCAATATCAACCACACACATTCATGAGCCACTACTAACCAGTACTGGCCCATGAAATAGCCATTGTAGACAACGATTTTCGCAAGCCATCGACCCATGGGCCATGGCCACTAGCCCAGCGACCGCGCCTCCCCGGGGTGCCGCCCAGTGTAGGCGGGTGAATCAGAGCGGGCCCTGCAGTTGCTGGACAGCATGCCGGTGACTTGGCTGGTGGATTGGTGAAGCCTGGTCAATCTGAGGTGTCTAAGTGGCCAGCTGGGTCAAGCAGTTAACCAAGCAATAAGGAGAGATGAGTCTACCAACAATTTCATAGGGAAAACGCGCTGGTTAATGATGAATCATCAGGGGGACTAAGGGTTTTGACCCATGGCCAAGTGACCAATTGCTGTGCAATTGAACTTCGGCCATCTGAGAAGTCCAGAGGTAGAAATTGGTGAAGGTCATTGCGGGGTGACATGAAATTGGCGGCTTTTCAACGAGAAATGAAGGGGACTGGCGAATGAGGCACCTGAATATCACCTCATCTCGAGTCACGGCGCGCGTGTTATGAACAGGCGGATTCTCATGACTGCTATGCTCGGTACTTGTTGGATGATCAACCAGGAAATCCAAAGCTGGTGCGGGTAAAGCTGGTTGGCCCTAGGCTGGGTGATGACTGCAGCAGTCAGATGGATGCCACTGTCAGTTTACCAAACAGGGGTGGTGCTCTGTGACATGTTCAATGATGAACAATGTATAACAATGGTGTTTAATCATGGTTGATGATCGTTCTTGTGGTTAGTAGCCCTTGATTTTGTTCCAGACAACTCTTTTGGTTTTTGACCTTTGAGAGCCAGAAAGGGGGTGCCCCTATTTTCGCAATGAAGCTGACAACTCGTTTCCCAAAAAAGAAGCAGCACGTGATCTCTAGAACATCTCTAGAAATTCTTCTCAAGAGAACATTTGAGAATTTCAGAGATGATAACCTTCATGCCAGGACTATCTCTCTGAGAACAAGTTTCACTGTAGCATCCTGTCAAAAATCACTGTTTACATGTACTTTGCAGGCATTTTTCCTTCGAGATTATACTCCAAAGTGAAACTTCTGAGCATTTTCCCTTCGAGATTATACTCTAAAACGTAACTTCTAAGTATTTTTTTCCTTCCGCAGTAAACACTTCAAAATCACCGGCTGATTCTTTCAGCACCGCTGGAAGGAACGGAAACTGGTTCCCGATGTCATCACCTACAACGCGGCCATCAATGCATGCGCTCAGAGCGGAGAGTCAGGGTCTCAGAGCGGCAGAGAAGATGGTTCCTTTGGAAACTGTCTACATGGCTATGATTGGCTATGGATCAAGAGCTTACCCTTTGATCAAACCTGGCAAAATTCTAGTATTAATAGCATGAAATAGGGTGATTTTCCGTTGCTAGGTTAGTTTGCCAAAGGGTAACCCATCCAAAAGAGGGGTAGATGAAGGTCCAATAGTTCGACAAGATTGGTCATTGGGCAATCTATGTCTGCATGCTCGTGCAACGATCATCGTCCGGCTGTTCAGGGCTGTTGATAGGGAAACCACAACAGTTTTGGGGGCATTTTTGGACAAATCCACATGGAGTGCAGAAGCATACAGATACTGTTTGATTCTTTCATGCAGACAGACATAGATACAATGCGTACTGTACCTGCAAATGCGACCAAATGCATCTACATACTTACATGCACGACCATACACACACAGATACATGCTTATACATTGTATATTTTCACATGGTACTTTAAACCAAGTTACTAAAAAGAGCCTCCGAACCTGCGTGGGCTACCGCATTTGTAACAACAGCTACAAGAGTTTGCGGGTCAGCAGGGTTCCGCATGGTTCTAAGGAAAGGAGAAAACAATTCTTGAAAGACTTCATCGTTCGTCCATTTGATGTTTGCCACTAGCTGCTTTCTCAAAGAAAACAACTCTTGAAAAGAATATGACTCTCCAAAACATCTTCTGGTGAAAGACTTCCTTGGTTCATCTGAGGTTTGCCACAGCTTGGGATCCTTTTCCTTTCGTAGCTGTGTGACTGTGCCAGTGCCGGCTGTGGCGTCCAGCTGGTTGGGCTGTTGGTTGCCAGCGCCGGCGCCCAGGTACCAAGCTGCGTTTCGGCTCATCGCCCGGATGAAGGCGCAAGGCGCCCGGGTTTTTTTGGACGTGCCACGGTTGTGGCACGTCCAACGAGTTGGAAAGTCCGATTCTTCGGAAAGAATCGTGGTATGTAAATGGATAGAATATGATAGAATGGTATTGTTAATGTGAAAATTTGATGATATTGTGAATGTTAGTTCATTTGATAATGCTATTGTTAACAAGTAGATATTCCTTTGATAATGCTATTGTTATAATGTTAGTTTTGATATTGGTTTTAATGTTGTTTGGTAAGCTATGGTACTTGGTAAGATGGTATTGTTCACAAATAACATGCTTGGTAAAATAGTTCCAAACATTGTGATGACAATGGTAATCTTAATGTCACTTAATGTAGACATGATTGGAGCCATGATTTTTGGATATTCGTGGTGAGTAATCTCTGGATGTTTCCAAACATCCGCAACTTCAGCGGTACCTTGATGCCACCCTGCGATTCGTCCTGCGATTCTGCCAGGTTTGGTGCCACAGACACGCACCTACAACAGCGCCATCAACGCGTGCCTTGGCGCGATGTCATGGATCAAACTCAGTGGCTGGATGAATCAGGTGGCTATGGTCAATAGCAATTAACCAACTCATCGGAAGAATTCCCAACAAATTCATAGGGAAACAATAGGTAAATGATGGGGGAACCAGGGGTACAGGGTTTTGAACCACTGCCATGTACCAAGGTCGTGTGGTTTTTGTGTCTTTTCCCATGGAAGACAAGTGATTTTTTTGGGGGACAGCTTTGGTGATGGCAAAGGTTTGGCTATTCCAAGTGCTTAATTCTTTTATGTTTCGACCTATGATTCTATATTCTTATATTCTGTGTGTGCACAGATTTGACCTGCAACATTGAATTCGGCAACTCATGTTCAAGAACGCTTTCATATCCTCGATGTCACAAATCAAACAAGCGTCCAGTATTGGCACTTGGTGAACGACTGGTGAATGCAACAATTTGATATTTTGAATTGGTTGTCCCATGGTTTTGTTCTTCAATTATTTGATATATTGCGTCAGATTTTCTTCCCATTAGTCCAGCGATATTGACTATATGTATTGACCATATTCCAGCAGAGACCGATAGAAACCAATCATCAACCATCAGTATCAGTAGCAAACATCACCATGAGCAGCAAGTATCAGCCATTACACCTCCTGATTAAGCATATCTCAGCAGATAGGTTCATTGAAATCAAGCACTGTTCCAAGTATCTAAGCACTGTTCATTGAAAGTAAGCACTGTTTTTGATCATTTCCATGGCATCGTTCCATCCGTCAGCTTGGAGCCGTGCAGCGACAAAGCACCTGCTGCCAGGTGCGAGAAGGCCTTCCGCGGTGAAGAAACCCTTCAGCCACTGAGCTGCAGCACGTGGAGCGAGCGTTGAACCGGGCGGTTGCGGACCCCGGGGGCCGCTGCTCACATCAAGCCATAGCTGGGTTCCATGGACGTTTGTCACCCAAATCTGGTACATTGGGCAGCATGGCCACGGTCATCCTGAATGGGTTTTAGCACCTGCCCACATGTTTGAGTCGCGGGTGGAGCGATGGTGAAGAGCGGTGTGTTAATGTTATTGGCCGGTGGTAAGCAACGTTAGTGGGAATGTTTCACAATGAACACGTGACTGCAATCATTGATCCGAGTTATGGCTTGAGACTGTCGATATATTCCCGCTCAAAATTGACTATGACTGCGGATTGCTAGTTGCTTATGGTTCGACAATAGCAAGCAATAGGGTCATATGATCATCAACAATGGCATAGATCTATTCATATCTATACACGTATGACCAAGCATGTATCCAATGTGGCTTTGCACATGTCTATGTCTACAGACGCGTATGTGTTTATATGAGTCATGATATGTATTTATTTGCTTGTATACATTGTATGTATCTGCAGTCATTCTTCCCACAATATGCAGTGATCCAAAGGCCAAGCCGTGCCCATCCATGCTCAACGCTTGCCGCTCTGAACCAGGCTTTTAGACGACATGGTGGACACCAAGGCGCCAGTGAGTCGACTCGTGAAGCGTGACAATCAGAGTGGACGGGTCCTTTTCTGTTGGTGAATAGTGATCAACAGTGAATCAGTGTCAATGATTAAGAGTGGTTCATTAATATAGATCACCATATTGTCAACGATTAATAAGATCCTTCCATAGTGGTTCATGGTGATTAATAGTGATTCATTAATTGTGGTTCATAGTAGCGGTTGACAATCGTGTATCGTGGTTGATCATGGCTAAGAATGGCGGATACTTGAGAGCGGTAGAAACCAGTGCGCCGCTGTGCTTCGACAAGAAAGGAACCATCGAGTGTAGTCCTTGGCCCTCGGGTCAAAATGAAAGATGACAGCTCCTGCCCTCCCTCTCTCTGGTTCGCACAGCTGTCTCTCTCCTAGCCGAGCATGCAAACAACTACGAACCTCTGGTAAATGGCCCGGAAGGTGTGGGGCGAGATGTGGAGGCTTGCCGAAGGCGGTCTTCTATTCTTGCCCTTCCCTTGAAAGCTTGAAAGCTTGAAAGCCAACAGGCCAACAGCAAGAACTTCTATAGCTCTGATGAAGCGGTTCATACCAATCCCGTGGAGCTCCCGCGCTTGGAGTTGATCAAGGATGATCATTGGTCATGGGCTGAATGGCTAAACACGGTTTATGATGGCAACCATTCTGCAACCATCCATCCATTCAGCCACCACTATCAATCATTCTGCAACCATTCTCAACCAGTTTCCAATATTCCTAACCACTCTCAATCATTACCACGACAGTATCAACCAATATCAGCAAGTGCGCCACCAACATCAGCCATGATCCCGTGGGTTGAGGCGCGCCCCGATGCGGTGACCTTCAACACGGCCATGAGCGCTTGCCTCAAAGGTGGCATGGCGGACCAGGCGCACCGTGGCTCCCTCGGTGACTTCCGAGACTTCGATCTGGCAACAAGCAGTGGATCAGAATGGCTAGGAATGGGTGATTATGGTTGGTAATTAGCATATAGAAGAGAATGGTTTACAATTAGTAGAACAGAATGGTTGATAGTTGATAGGGGTCAATGGTAGTCAATAATGGTTGATAGTAGTTCATCATGGTGGTTGTGGCTGCATATCGTTGTTGTATATCCGCAATGTGTCGTTGCATGGCAAGAATTGAAGGCAACATGGCCAGAGGGTTCTTTGGTGCGGTGTGGCCATGTTTAGCCACTTTTTCGTCCGCTTGACAGCAGTGAAACTGTGCCTATCAAGCGCAAAGGGCAAGAAGCTAGCAGAAATCCACTAATCCTTTGGGATGTATCTTTCATGGAAACAACTGGCAAAATTTGCGATCACAGCTAGAACATCATGAGGAGATAAGCTACCCACTTTCCCGGTCTACTGTCTACATCTCTCCACCCCAAAAGCTTCTTGAGGCCCCCCTGAGGCCCCCAGCTCTTCGGAACACATCCAACGCAGCCAGGCCCTGTCCTTGTTGGAGGAGCACAGGGGTCCAGCCATGGATGCGCTGCCATAGTGCTGCCACATATGCTAAGGCTAGGGATCAACGATGTTTTTGATCTTCTATGGATTCATCTCTCTACCAAACACATCGGAATGACAATTCTTTTGGCCCTGGTGTTTTTTGATCATGGCCGTTTGCACCTGAACTCCTTAGCGCAGGCATTGAAAGGCAAGTATGTTCCAGGTATGAGCAACCCACCTGTTGGACGGTCGGGGTGAAAGATGTCCCCAATCCCAGCATGAATAGCTGGTAATTGCCTCCCTAAGACTGTTGTTGTGTCAAATGCAGTATATATATATTGCTGATGTGTGTATCAACCAAATGTTATCAGCAATCTATTTACTGCATTTATTAAGCCAAATATATCGGTCACATATATGAGCTTTACTTTTCTATGTATTTACCTTTATATATGTATATATTTATATTTATATTTATATTCATGAAATTGTTACACACTTGTTCTTTTTGCTTTCTGAGAGCGGTTATCCACTTGCTGGGCCCCTTAGGTCACATGTTGGGCACTTTGGTAATAGTGATGCATTTCTCGTGGAAGACTCATATAGCATATCACCATATAAACAAGCTATATATGTTTACAGTACGGAGACATACTGTATATATGTATTTATATTCATACACAAATTAGAGACTCGTATTGATATACGCTTGATTTTTACACATCATATATAAACATCTACCGATGAAACGAAATATTGTGCATACACATGTTCCTCTACCATGTAGACGGTTTCTTCATGCTGGCTGAGTCCTGCTTCTACTAGTTGGGTACCAGCAAGTTTGCCGATGAATTGGTATGTTTGCTGCGGAAACCATGACGCGTTTTGGCGTATCACCATGTCGGATGTGCTGGCTGTGCACGCCAACTGGCTCAAGATTAGCAAAATAGATTAGATCTTAGGAGCCCAAGGTCTTGACATCCAGCCACCCAGCATGCCCAAGTAATAGAAATGTGAACATGAGAGTTGAAATGGTAGATGCATTATTGTCTCGGCAAGTCCAAGTGCTTAAGAATCCCTCGATCTCTGCTAGTCTTCAGGGATGTGGAATACGAAATGTCCCTGCAAATGGACAGATGAACGGCTCACAACTACCTCTAAGTCCAAACCCCTGAACTTCAGCAATCTCTGGGCAAGTGGTAGCACTCTAGCTCTAACCCAACGGGCCAATGGCCTTTCGCGTGCTGTGTGACAGAGACTCAGTTGTCTCAGTGTTGTTTTGGGATCTTCTCTCATACATCTCACTTGTTGGAAAGAAACATGCACTGCCCATTTTTGAAGGTGAACATAGGTGAAGCGAACTTTGACCCATATCCATACATATATATATATATATATACCCATACGTTCGATTTGTTGGAAAAACTATACTTGTGGTAGTCATGGCAGTCGAAGAACCGAAGAGTTTGCATGCGAGTTGCAAGTATCGCCACAAAAAGTCCATGACAGGCAATTGCAACTACTGTGCAGGGCTACTGTTGCCAACCAACTTGTCTAGTTTTCGTGACCTTGGATTCTATCAGGGCTGGCTTGTATTGGTTAATTGTTGCTTGTTCTTGGCAAGTTTATTGATTATCAAAATTCAGTGTACAAGACATGTATATCAAACATTATTAACAAGTCAAGCCCAACCAATCAACCAACCAACCAACCAACCAACCAACAAACAAACCAACCAATCCTCAGAGACAGTCCATGCTGACTCCTTCCAGCGTGAGTCGCTGTCCCGCGGCGACGCCGAGGTTTGGTGTTGTCATGGCGTCTCCTGTTCCAAGCGACTTGGTTAGTTGATGGGATTGTTGGTTAGTTGATGGGTTAGTTCCAAGCGGTTGGTTGATCATTAGAATCCATAGGTACATACTGATGGTACATACCACTATAAGTGATTGGTGAGGTTGATCATTGCAGTGACGGATTAGGTATTTTGGTTACTTGATTACAATTTTCGGATGGTTGGAAGCAAGTTCCAGCGACTCGGCGAAATAACAGCGACTCGCAGCCAAGCAACTGACATCGAGTGAAAGTTGTTGGCCCTCCTAAGAGTTAGCACTAGCTCGACACACCCGTCGAAAATGATGTTTGTGGAAAACCAGAACCAAGCAGGGAAGCAAACATTACTACCGACGTATGAGTTTTCTACAATCCCCTTAAAAGGTTAGATAGACAACGTGATGCAATTGAAGTACATGTCTATTTGCACATGTACATGTCGGGTGTTTCTCAAAATAGGGAACCTCCCAAGTCATCCTCTATTAGTGAATCATAGTAATAAACCAACCATGACTTCGGGTACCCCAAACTGGCTTGAGAAACCACAATATAGTAGCAGTTAAACCCTCATTTGTGGCCTTACAAACCATATCAAGCAATTGATCTAACCACCATGTTCAACCATTATTGTTAGTCATTATAAACCTATCATTTAACCATCATTTACCCCTATATCAACCATTATATAACCATATCAACCATCACCCCTATGAACCCACCACCATGTTGTACGCCTGTACAGACTTCTGGCAGCCGAACGTCGGAAGTCGCTGAGGCATTGAGCTCCCAAAGGATCCAGCGGAGGCCCATGTGAAGTACATCAAGCTGAGGCTGGGGTCCGATGTCCAGGATGGTTCCAGCTTCCAGGGTAGGTCCTGAGAGATGTTTAAAATGTGCCCAATGATATCCAGATGTTTAAAATGCATGTGCCCAATCACATCTAATCATTTTAGATTTTGTTTAACTTAGGAGCAGCCAAGTATGTTCAATGATTCAAGATGACAATCAGCCATGCGATCGTGAAGCATCTCTGCAAGCAACGCTCTGCAAGCAACGCGCGAGAGACCATGAAATCCACCATTGCTCGTGATGGGTGATGACATGGTTTGTTCACAGGGGTAAATGATAGTTGATACTGGGGAATTGCAAGGGATATAATTATACTGGTTAATGATAAGGGTTAACTCACAGGGAAGCAAGAGGATGGTGGGGTGCGTACTGGACTGTCCGAAGAAGTCTATTGCTATTCACCCTGAATTCTTGAATCGATCGTTTGAAGAGAGGTTACCTTTCATTGAGGAGGCCAACAAGATCTTCAGTTGAACAATTCCGTCTAAGACGGCCCTCCATTGTTTTTTACATTTCCTGATTGAAGTACGCTCTTTCTGACTTCATTCAGTGACAAGTCTGACTTGCTAACAAGTCCAAAAGTCCAAAAGGTTAATGAAAAGGGATACTCACCAACAATCATGGACAAACAACCAGTATGCCGTGGTTTCACAGAACTGGGAAGCCTCAAAAAAATGATGGGTTGCTACTCGAAATTGTTGAGTGTTAGATGATTGGGGGGGTTCCTCTGACTTGAGACACACCCACCTGCGCCACATGAATCCATGCTGCCCATTCCTATCCAGCTGCAGGCAGTTGGTTCGCGAAACCTTCGAGAGTTTCTTACGGAGCTTGAACTCGCAGTTTCTTGGACCGCTGTGTAGCTGGAACATGGAGACCTGGGAGCCATGGAAGTTGAGCGTCTCAGCTTTCAGTAGGAAAACCCAATGGGAAGTTGCCAGCTGAATTTCGATTGATGATTTGACATTCTTGTCCACGTTTGAAGTATTGCATCCATGATCAATTTCGATGGACACCAATCATTTCAGTTTATCGTAATGCGAGAACAACCATGATAAACCACTATTTACCACTATCAGCCATTGTTTGCCAATCAGTGGTTGGTCAGTTTGCAAACCATTCAATGACCATCAATATTCACCTTTACTTAACCAATGTTCAGAATTCCAAACCGTTACATTGACCATGATTTGAGCCATGCTTAAACATGATTTTAGCCATGACTCACCATGATTCACCTGTATGTTTGCCCTTGTTCACCATCATTCACCCAGTCATCATTGGTTCACAGCTGGCGTCAGCAGCTCGCTGGACTGGCTTTTTTTGCGCCTGGCGCCTGGCGCCAAGGTCACTCCGCTGGCTTGAGCAACAGCAACTTGGAGCGGACATGGACCTGGAGGCATGTTGTTATATGGCTATGGGTCACCAGTAAGGAACCGACCAGGTAACAGGTTGCATTTTTGCTTGTGAAATGGTTCTGAATCACTAGGAACCAGCCCTGTTGGTTAACAGATTTGATGGGTATAACTCCATGGTTTCCATAGTTTAAGTCAGGGGTTTGATTTGTGGTTCAAACGGTTTACCAACCAATAAGAATATGCGGGTTCATGGTTGATTAGCTGGTTCATGCTTGGTAGTATGGGATAATAACCAATAAGAAGAATATGCGGGCTATACTGGTCATACTATGGCCAGGGGTCAAGATCAACTAAGCACGAAATGTGGAGGTGAACATGCCAACAAAGACTAGTTTGGTCGTTTGGGGAATGCTCGTTTGACATCCTGAAAGTATCACTCTGCGATACGCTGTTGCAATCTGGGCATATCTCGGACGGTTGATTGGCCGATCAACAGGAACCAAAGTACAGATAGGTACATGGTTTTGACCAACAGCCATCAATACAATTGGCCTGGTTGTTACCATGGTACTGACCAGAACCCAATTTAAGCAAGCAGCAACTAGGTATGCTGTAAGTACAATTAGGTAGAACCACACCTACAGGTATAACCTTAGCGAACTAAGTTGTTACAACTGATAGAAATAATAACTGGTATTGCAACAGATGAGTTGACATCTAAGTTATAAGTGGTGGTTTTCCTGGTGAACTAATCTGACTGAACTAAGTGGGTTACCACCCTGTATGGTTTGGTCCCAGGGGTCAAATCTAATTTGTAAGGATCACGCTGAAGCACAACCATACCGAGAATCGAGGCTCATTGAAGTTTTGAATTTGTGCTTGGAGCAATTCAAGAGCGTTTTTTTTGAGATATGGCAATGGGTCAAAACCCTGTACCCCTGGTTCCCATGTCACGATCGATTGTTTTCCTCACTAGTGTTGGTTATTAGCCTCCACTATGGGTTGGGTAATATTGACCCATAGCCATATTGAAGCAATTTGAGGACGTTTGCCCTATCGAGCTTTGAAGCTAGTCATTGAAGCTCAGTTTTTGCTTTTAGAGATACAGCGATGGCAAATATGGACTATCATCACATTTGTTCAAATATCTCTGTTTGCAAAACTATCTATTACAAAACAGAGATACAGAGATGACTAACTTCGATTTAGAGATGTAGCGATGGCAAAGATGCAATATGATCACACAGAGATATTGAAGCAGATTTGTTTTGCAAAGAGATCGAGATGGTTGTCTTTACGTCGTGATGGCATTGATCAAGCATCCAGTGACTTGGCATCTTCAAACATCTTCAAAGCAAAGAAGCAACCACTTTTTCAGGCGAGTTCAACAGGGCAAGGGAAACATATGCCTGTGGGTCCATACCCGGGGTAATACAAGTGGCCAGTCACTAGTCTAACTGTTGGGATGTTCACCTACAGCGAGGCAGTGCCAGGAGCTCTGTTGTGCAATTTCAATGATCAGTGCTGTACTCATTGCGTATGACTTGGACCCCTTGGTGATACACCATGAACCCATCAACTTTGGGTCGGTCATCCCAAGATTGAATCCGTGCCTTGCTGGTCAACTGGTCACGCGGTCTGTCAACTTTGCTGGCTAAACCATGGTGCAGCAGCCGGCTGCTGCTAGAGTTTTCCTGGCACCAGGTGGATGGTCAGCACTGATAAGCACGGATCGAAGCAACCGCTGAGCAGCAACTCAACTCAGGGGTCAACTGGTCAGATGTAACAATGACGGCAGGCCAACCATAGGTGGATAAGCACCGCAAGAACGAGGGTGCAAGCGCTGCTTCATACTTCCTTCACTATCGGGTTCATTTGGTTCGGATAGACCACCAAGGCAGGGATAATGCATGTTGATAGCCATGGCTGTGGGGTCGCCTCCAGAAGTTCCATTTTTTTTCCGCATGTCAACCGCCATTGACTATGACTACAGTATGATATGCTATCATTAAGCAATCTATTCACCCCACTTCCAATCACTGTTGAGTATCGACCACTCTTAACCCCACTATCAATCACTATGAACCTCACTATTACCCACTATTAACCCCACTCTTGCCCACTACCAACCCCATTGTTAAACAACCACCAGGGACCATTCACCAACCAATTCACCCCACGTGTCCCCTTAGGTTCGAGCGCCATGGCGGAAACTTGGACTCGGGGCAGTTCCTTCGCATTTTCTCACGGGTGCGCAGCTGGTGAACGAGGTCATGGTCACTGATGATCGCTGAGAGCATACCATCACTTTTAACCATCAGGCTATGGGTCAATATTAAGCAACCAATAGTGGTGGTTAATACCCAACAAACTATAGGGAAAACAATGGTTAATGATGGGGAACCAGGGGTACAGGGTTTTGACCCACAGCCATCACTCAACTTGTTGATGTAAAGGTCAATCACGGGGGAACAAGGGTTAGGAATGGGATGATAAATCTAATAAAGGTCAAGCATGGACTGTTGACCATCACTGTTGATCATCACTGCTAAGCATCACTATTAACCATCACTGTTAACCATCACTGAACTTGTTACTGGCTGTTGGTTGGGAAGGCCAGGAGCTAGGGGTATTCCGCTCTACCCTTTCAACGGGAAGCGATTTGGAGCTACTAGGAGGGTTCTGACCGAATGGTAGTGTTAACAATCATAAAAGAAACTATAAACAAAATTATAAAGAAGCTTGTTAATCATGACTTTTGCACGTCTCACCCTTAGTGAACTGCTGTATCCCTACGTGTAAATGATGGACGATCACTTGTGAACCACCAATCCTCAGCGTCGTCGTTGGTGCGCCAGGTATGTCCACGGCTCGAGTCCACAGCCTTCCCAAAGGAGGAAGGGCGGAAGCTGGTGGGAGCCCTGGCCGTCGCGCGAGCTGCAGAGCTTGGCCAAGAAACGACAGGGGTGGCAACCCACGTGGTGGATACCCCTCAGACCTCTTCTGGCATGAGGAATGACCTAATTTGAAGCAACTCAATCAAGTCTGATGGGATGATCCGTTTCGATACACACATACGGTATGTCACACATACAGTACATCTAGATATAGGTGTACATACTGTATTGTATAAAGAATATTAAAGAATTATGTTTATATATGTACTGTATATGTATTTGAATATACATATATAGATATCCATTCATATGTGCATAGATTTGTGTAATTATTCATATGTGTACCACGGGCCTTTACTTACTAATTGAACGTTTGCCACTCGAGACAATTACCACTGCTAAATAATTGAAAACACTAAATGCATTGTAGCCCAGCACTACTGAATAATGAAAAGCACATATTTGTTCAAACAATTCTAGGACCTAAACACTTTTGGATTTCGATAGTTGAATGATAAATCATTACGGATATTAGTAGTGATCATCATTATATCACTAGTGATTCAATAATCACAATTAGGATGGTAGTTTATACTCAGTGACTCAATGTACAGTGTTAGTTCGTATGTCACAAGAACACCCTCTACCTCGTTGTGATTGGTGCACCTTGCCGACTCGGCGAGGCCGTGAACATGTCAGTTCTGAAGCTCTTTGAAGGCATGGGGGTGCGTTTGGTTGAGAGTTGATCCACTTTCTTGACTGGAAACAATAGAACACCAATATAATTCAGCAGTATAGATCCATTGTAAATCCATTCTCAATCCACTATAAACCCACTATAAATCCATTCTAAATCCACTCACTACAAATCTATTAGAAGTCCATTATAAATCCACTTTGAATCTATTATAATTCCACTACAAGTCCATTATAAACCCACTACAAATGCATCATAAATCCACTCTAGATCCATCATAAATACACTAGAAATCCAATAGATCAATGAGCATGGCGGAAGACACCTCGGGCGTAGCAAAGATCAACTCACACAGTTGCCGGCCCCAAACCAGAGTACTGATTGGCACAGAAATGGGCAGTGCTGCTGTCTTTGACAAAGATTGACCATATGGTGGCGTCTTAAAATGGGGGCACACTCAAAATGGTTGGTTTACTTTTACCAAATTGTTAAGACTGGATAATTTGGGGATATTCCTATGTTGAGAAACCACCATATGGCTAGCTACTAGGTTAATATACAAGAATGTTAATAACCATCCAATGAATAGCTTACTAACAATTATGCAATGAATAGGCATATGGTCAATATATGACTGAAAGGACCAGTTTGGTCAGATGGTAAATATAGCAATTATTAAACTGTTGGCTAAGTGTAGCTTATTTAGCCAACGGGTTATTAATAGACTTATTAGGCAAATAGTAGGTCATATTGGTTATGAACTGTCGTTTCACTTTGCAACTATGGTTTAGCAAACTGTCTAGCTTTGTATTTGAATAGTGCATTTCCGCAACATGCAATTCAAAGCACTGAAGCTCATGTCATCTAGCAATATATCACGCACACATGCATTTTGATACACACATATTTGCATAGGCACGTGTGCACACACAATTCTGTATTGCGTATACACGTATCTGCATGTGTGTATGTATGTGTAAATTTGCTTGCACCTTTACATATGGATAAATTTCTACACATGTGTGCTGCATAGACCCACATCTCTATGTAATTAGGTATGTGTGCATACGTGTGATCATGGAGGAACGATTCATAGGCACCAGATTCTCACACCAGACGCAAATGATATAGTTCTCCATTTGTTCCCAAGCACAGGGTTATCATTCATTAAGCACAAATTCTTTGATACTGCTTGTCCTCCAATATACTTATCAACTACTATGAGCCATTACTTTTGAATGGGCTCATAAACTATTCTTCACCATGATCATTCATCATCAACATTCACCGTGATAAATGACAAACTATTATAATGAGCCATTGATGGATAATAGTCATGATCTAATTCATCACCCATGACTAACCAATCTCAAGCAACACTTCACCATGATATATGGGGGTTAGCACTTCTTAGCCACAGGTGGGCGCTGTCGCTGGTGCCACTGATATCCAGGTATGGACGTGGATACCTCTGGCGAGACCTCGTGCCTTGGGAGTGACAGTGAGACCTTCAAAAACCAGTTGCAAATCAGGTTTTTGGGTGTTTTTTGGGCCAGCTTGTACGGTCTTGAGCTGGTTCTAGCTGAATTTTACTGGATTTTGCTGGAAAACAATTGTTTTTTGGGAAAGAACTCTCAGTTCGTAGCTGATTTTAGCTTTTTAAGTGGAATCTACTCCAAAAGGTCTAGGAGGGCGTTCAAGTATAATTGTTTTTTAAGGCCACTGTATCCGGTGATTGGCTGAAGCTCCTAATAGCACATCTTAGTTCATCATTGTCCGCCATATCCGCTGATCATTTCAAGTCCAATGACTGTTGAACCAGAAGCTGGTCCAGATGATGAAGCACATTGGATCAATGATACCCTCTGGTAAACTAACCTGACCATGGAAAATCCACCATTTCTTGGTGGTTTCCCAGGGTTTCACTAGAACATATGGTGAAAATCCATTGCCAGCTTGCTTTCTCAGAGGGTACCTCAGCATCCAAAAATGATGAACTTCTGCTTTAGTAACAATACCCATGTTTAAAGAGTACACCATGCCCGGACATACAAGCTTTATTCATATGCATGCATATATGCTTATCTCTGTGTGCATATGTGTTTTTGTTTTTTCTTCTATAGGTTGATGTAAATATATTATGTATATGCATATTTGAATATCTCTATGGACATGTTGATTTTGTATATGTATATATTGTTTTTTTTCTATTTATTCATTTGTTTATTGTTTCGTTTTTTCATTTATGTGTTATTGTGTATATAGAAAGTGTTTAATTGAAATATATATACTTATATATATATATATATCAGTTGTATAGATATATATATATATATATCAGTTGTATATATATATATTTATTTATCAGTTGTATATATATATCAGTTGTATATATATATCAGTTGTATTTATATATATATATATATTTGAAATCACTTACATAGTCACATATTCATGTGTATATTTACATTACATACATATATATATATATGTATATGTTTACATAAATCAATCCATATGTTCATATTTTTCGGTAGTGCAACCAGATGGAATTGTTCTCGGAGTGGTTGGATGGGGGCAGCTAGCTGTGACGTTTTTCTGAGGGAAACTGACACCAATCACGAACGACCGAACACTAGATGAGATTTCCAACTGTTAGCAAACATTGATTGATGCCGTGATGTGATCATCAGCATTTGCTCAAATGCTTGGCAACCTTGCATGTTTTGTTTGTTTGTTTGCTAAATGGGTGAACGGTAAGTTTGCACATGTTGAAAGGTGTAATTCTTTCAAAAAACTGATAGATCACTTCGAAATGGAAAAACACATCGATTCCGAGGTTCGACTGTTTGAGTCGGAAGCCAATGCAAGACTTTCCCGGTCTTTTTTGTTTTGCGGGTCACTGGGGGGTGCCAGACTCCCAGTGGCTGAGGAGGACTTTACTTTACAGTGACAACGGGAGATCCAGCTGTAATCAGACACCTTTCACCAACGATTTCTGGTGCTTGGGCCTTGCATCCTTGTTCCAGGCTTCGCTTCTGATCTGTAGTGGTGAGTGTATTCCCAACCCTGGTTTACCGACTTGCTAAGAACCAAGAGGTGTAGGCACCTAGTTTGCATTATCATTTCAATTCATTACACTAGTACCAGTTGCTCGAACCTGTGAATGGCATGTTCGCGTAGCCCCACTTCTCCAATTATTTGCATAACGCAGTTCTATAACCAAGCTCAAGTCTTGTATAGCATTGGTGACAGAATCCGGGATGTTTTGCTGATTGTTGTTGGATGGTATTGTTGGAAATTCTGCAGAAGCCCAAGCAAATACCCTCTATTACCCTCTTATTTGGCTCCTCTTTCAGTTGGTTGTGGTTTGGGGTATTTGTGGTTTATGGATGTTTGTTGTTATTTTTTTGTGATCTTCGTCTTAGCTGTTTGTGGGCTGTCTTCTGTCGTTTGTCTGGCATCTGTTGTCTCTGGTCTGGCCTCAGTTGTTTTCTCGGTGCCGCAATAATCATTATCGTCCCGATGGTTGCTTTGCAAAGTCATTTGTATCAAGAGAGGAAGGTGCCATTATTTGGGAAGTTCAACATGGATTCATCATTTTCACAGCAGACTTTCAAGAACAAGAAGCCAGCACAACATTCCTACGTCCGAAGTTTCAAGTCCTCCCGGGAATTGTACATTCATGCTCAAAGAGCTGAAACAGGAACGCTACAACTTTTGTACGAGGGAACACGTGGTTTCCACTTTGATCCAAATGGTAGATCCGATCTCAGACCAAGGTATACACACAATTTGCACGTCGCGATACGTCGCGATGATATTTACAGCACGGCATCATTGCTATTCCTAATTACCCTTCGGTAAACCAACTTGGCAATGGATATTCACCATATTTTAAAGTGCAACCCTGGGAAACCACCAAGAAATGGTGGATTTTCCATTGCCACATTAGTTTACCAGAGGGTACATGTTCATTCAAAACGAAACACCACCACCGTCGGCATCGCCATCACCGTAATCATCAGCGTCGCCGCAATCATCAGCATCAACCGTCACCATGATCACCACGTATCATGTGCAAACTGTTCACCTTTTCCTTGTGTATTCACCATCATCATCATCATCATCATCATCATCATCATCATCATCATCATCATCATCATCATCCTCATCATCATCATCATCATCATCATCATCCTCATCATCATCATCATCATCATCACCATCAGCATCATCATCATCAGCATCATCATCATCATCATCATCATCATCATCATCATCATCGTCATCGTCATCGTCATCGTCATCGTCATCGTCATCATCATCATCATCATCATCATCATCATCATCATCATTGTCATCATCATCATCATCATCATCATCATCATCATCATCATCATCATCGTCATCGTCATCATCATCATCATCATCATCATCATCATCATCATCATCATCATCATCATGTGTTGATTGTCATTAACAATCCCTATCAGTGACTATCAGTCATCATCGCTTCCATGATTGCCATCACCATCTCACCATCTCACCATCTCACCATTTCCGTGCATTTTGATTGTCTCTATCAGTGCCATCACCGTTCCAGTGCCAGCTGGAGTTGTTCGCTTCAAAAGCCGAGTGGGCAGCCGGGTTGCCCATGTAGAATGAGGCAAGGATTCAATTCCTACACACCCAGCAGCCACTGCAGCCGCCGCGTCAAGAGTTGGTGAAATATTTGCGGAGGCCTTTCGCGAAGCGGCCGCGGCACTGGGCGCACAGCTCCGCGGCGCTGTCTCAACGTTACGCCCTGATGACGGAGCGTTGTGGCTGCGGTGGATCCGTCAGCCCGCTCTGCCCAGGTGGATGGAATTTGTGGAGTTTATAAGCGTCCAGAGCTCGGATCTGTGCAGTTTTTTGGTGTTATCTGTGGTGGCTAGCACTGAAGAACCTTGATGTTGTTGCTTGTGGACGTGGCGGGGTTCATTTCGACCGCGGGCTCCCATGCATTATTATTGCTGCAGCCAAGCGGTTTTATATCATGCAAGATTGGAAATCAAAACAGAAAGCCTTGAAGCAAAGCTTTGCAGCGCGGCTGCCATCGACGTTTTGACAACTCAAATTCGACGGCGGGAATCGCAGGGCATTGAACTTGTGCTCAGGTTAGATAATTTAGATGCTACGTGTCAACAGGTTATGTTTGTTTTCAAGGGGCGGGGCCTCGCGGCTCTTGTTGATTTGGTTGGTGAACGTTGCATGGAACAAACGGGTTCAAGGTTGGGGGTGGCATTTGCAAGGCGACCGATTCGTCCATTGGCCATTGGAAGAAGTACGTTTCGCTTAGACATTGGTTGCATGGCGTGTTTTGAGTCCCCATATTCGTGGAATTTGCAGTGCTGAGGCAGTAGCCGAAGAACTGCGTTTGAAAGCACAGGAATTGTCGGGCGCCCGAATTGTGAACATGTTCAGCTCACCCGCAAGACATTGCTGATGTACCAAAACCGTCGGTTTCTCCTTCCAAACTTTAGGGTGCCGGCTTTGTTCCGAAATTTTGTTTGGCCTCACTGCTACAAGCATCAAAATTTTGAAACCATTTCGGCGACTGCGTGTTTTCCAGAACGCTTACACGTGCCCCTGGATTAATTGCCACTCAAAGTATCCTAGTACAACCATTTCAACCAACCGAAATGGCGACCCACACTTGCTCAAGCAACTGCTTTGAAAACCTGTCATGTCTCAGGTTCAAAACACCTGTCACAAATCAACCAGTTGAGGAAAGGTATCATATGATGTGCATCCATGTTCTGCCAACAATTCAACATTCAATTCCGGTATCATACCTTCAGAACCGCAAACTCATGTTCGCTGGCTGGCTCAGGTCAGGACAAATCTTGGCCTTTGGTCCTTCGGTGCAGGCTCTGAAATCCCAACTTTGACAACATCGCTATCCGACGAGCACCCCAAAATTGGGTCCATTCAAAAACATGCCAGACAGGCGCGAAATGTTGTGATTTATATGGTTATGTTTGTTCGCCAATTGATCTGGGGCACCGATTCTGTTCAGTAGAATCGTTTTTCCAATTTTTAGACATAAGCAAACCATGTTTTTTCGAAAGTTGTGTAAGTCGTTTTGCAATCATTTGAGTCTTTCAAATTTTGAGGTTTTCCAAGTTGACCTGTTCACTTTTCCTGCATTCGCAGTTCACTCATCTTCACTCCACTTCCAAATGTGGCCAATTTCGGCGCTCAAACCATACAGTGTGATTTGACCGTTGGTATCTCATGGTACTTCCCAACCATCATTTTGTCCACCATTGATGGTCCCACCATTACGCGGTGCCTCTTGTGACATGAGAGTGATCTCCATTTGTGTTCCTGGTGCAAAAGTCAGAGGTTGGGGGCCGACTCATGTCTTCTGGGACCAATGGATATGTGGGTCTACGGGGAATCTAAGAGATCTCCAGGCATAGCCAATCAGCTGCTTCGCACATGGTGCCCAGGCACTGACACAATTCATGGTCATCAAGTACACCATTGATTGGCACTGTTTACTACGATGAACCAGAATTGCAAGGCATGATGATATGCCAATGAACCATCCTGAAAAGCATTGATCCATTGTTGCCCATTGTTGACCAATTCATCGTAATCATTATATACACAACTTAAATATCTTATCAACAAGCATCCTTAAACATTAAGCTTATGAACTCATGAACCTGACTAGCCATCATTGAGCAGTATGAATTGTTTCTCATTTGGTGGTTTCTCAAAATAGGGGTCCATCAAATCATCCATTACTAGTCATTTATAGTAATAAACCAGCCATTTTTTGGGCACCCTATTTTGAGAAACCACCATTTCTGCCAAACACCTCAACTTTTCACTGGCGATGGCCGGTGCAGGTGGTGTTGCCAGCCTATCGACCTACGGTCACCAAGCGCCACGGTATCAACGGGTTGAGCGGCACCAGCCTTTGGTGGATCCAACTAGCGGGGCCCCAGTTCCATGGCTAGGAATGGTTGGTCAGGGGGCTTAATGATGAATAATTCTAGGCCCTAGGGATTCAGAATGGTTGATAGTGCTGATGAGTGATGGTTAGTAAGGTTAGGAACACTTGATGATTAGTAATGGTGATCAATAAGTCATAGGGGTTAACATGGCTAACCATGGCTAGGGATCTGTCATTTGGCCATAGGGTTTCTACACCCATGATTAATGATGTTCAACAGTGCCTTGTGATCGGTATGACGGTAAATAAGACTTGATAATCAGTTGAGCCTGAACCATGGGAAAGCACGGTTGACAATGAGTATATCATATATCATTGTGATGGCTCGATGCCTGTTGTTCTGAGATAAGCAAATGGAATTGCCAACAATTCTCTTCACTACTGGTGCTGACAATTTGTGAACCACGGTCATTGAGCTATCTATCATCAGCTATGGCAACCACCACTATGAACCATCAACCATGGTTACAGTGGTTATTAACCACTATTGGTGTGGTGATTGTGTACCGATCAGAGTGTCATACGCCCACGCCAGGACGGTTGAATGATGCTTCAGCAACTGATGGTGGATAGCAAGAAACTGATAGTGAAGGTATCAACAAATGAACACCACTTTGACGTATCCATAGCTCAGCTAGTATAGCTATAGGTTTACATCCAAACTTAGGGAAGGTACATGCAGTTGACAGGGGAATATCATCGCCAAATCTGATGCATCCCAACCGCAGGATTCCCACCACGTGGCATGCGAAACCGTGCTAGGTCACACGTTCCTTGCAGACCATTTCTGTAGGTCGTGTGGGTAATATGATGCAGATGAACTAATGATTACAGAATAGATTGGCTGATAATTAGTTGATCAGTCTGATAGATTTCAGCTAATGGTTAACCAATGGTTAACTAATGATTACCAAATAGTGGTGATGTAATGATTTATGATGGCTCATAAGTTGGTCAATGGCTGGCTGCGTCTCGAAGCAGGGGCTCCAACTGGTTGGCTCGGTGGCTGATTCTGGCCTGTGCCCAGCCTGCAGTTGAAGACCCTTCTTTGGGGTGTTACAAAAGGACGCCTGTGTACCCTTAAACTGATCGAATTTCCAACTAGACATGATCTTTTTTGGGAATGGGGGGGCCGGGTCCCCAAGAAGAGGAGTGGTCATTTTTGGGACTTTTGGGGCTTACCTCCGTAGATTCAGAAAGATACGCACGCACACACACACACACACATGCTTGCTATCGACATTGCCAGCCTTGGTGTGTTGAAAGTGTGACTTCCCCAAAAAATTGGACCTTCCATGGCCTTGGAATCTTCAGGAATTCAATGCTTTTTCTAGATCTTTGGGGTTAGTCAAGTAGTATCCTCTTCATCTCATGGCCTTCATATGTTGCCTCGCCTACATGGTATTCTGCACAGGTCTTGTGTACTTATCAACTGGTGGCATCGTTCCCCATTGATTCATCATCATGACAGGAACTAGGTGGTACAACGAACCTGCAAGCAGTGAATCAAAAATTCACTATTCACAACTCATCACAAGATGGATCACGAGGAAGGTAGACAGTGTTGATCACGAGCAAATTGTAGCTGCTACGTGCTGCAATTAGTTTTATATACATTATACACAGATGCGTTGGAAGCTTGTTGAGGAGTTCAGTTGCTGCCATGAATTTGGAACTCATGGCATGGCATGATATCAATACCATACGGGCGTTGCTCGGGCCATAGAGAACCCGGACAAATGGATGGTTTATTACTACAAATGACGAATGAGCTGGATGATTTGGGGGTACCCCTATTTGTGAAACCAATACATAACAAGTGCAAAGATATTTGGCATCATATTTATAGACAGATGCCAGCAAAAATATATGGCGTCATATGATGATCATTGATGATCAACGCTGCTTGCGCATCGGGGGGTCGCTGGTGACCACCATCCTCCATGGATTTGTCATTCCGTTTGACCAGAAGGTTGAACCCATTCAAGAGCTGCTTAAAAAGCAGGTCAAACAGTGGCTGGTGGTTGATCATGCTATCCTCTACATGGGGGTTCCTCAAAATAGGGGTACCCCCCAAATGGTTTGCTTACTACTATACATGGTTCATAAACTGGATGATTTGGGGGTACCCCTATGGCTTGAGAAACACCTATATGTCTTGATGGATTAAGCAGCATGAGCCGTTCTGCAAGGTGCCACTTCGACAAGGTCTACTACTGGTGCTCCGCCTCAGCATATGATGATGATGATGATGATGATGATGTCAGCATATGATGATGATGATGATGATGATGATGATGATGATGATGATGATGATGATGATGATGGTGGTGATGATGATGGTAACAATGGTAGTGATGGTTATGATGGTTGCATTTTTGACGAACGATCTCTCTGCATTGGAAGGAGATGATGCCACTGGCACCCGTGGAATCGCCAGTTACCCCCGGGGAACCAAGGCCCGTTCTTCCGATGGAATGTGCCATTGTCTTTGAGGAGGGCCAGGCGCGGTGTGAAACGCGAAGGATCCTTGGATGATTCACACATTATCAATGTTTACATATTAGAAGGTGAAAATTGTTAATGATTATGACGGATACTTGTAACTCAAAAATGATGAATGATTATATTATGGATAACTCAATCATGATTATTCACCCATGATTATTCTCCGATCAATGATTCGTGGAGGAATATGTGCGTATTCAATAGATCGGAGCTCAATAAAGACTAGTAGATCTTAGTAGCAGTTAAGTTTGGAACCATTGACAATGATTTATAGAATAGTCTACACAATTTTTGTTGATTTTAATTTCTTGAATCTGCTGAGCCCGTCGATTCTGTTGGTTGGTTAGTATTTCCTTGGCCAAGTGTTTCACCCTGGAAGGCCAAATCCCGATTCATCACACGATTTCGGGGGGTCTCGGTCGTGAAAGGTTATCCAATCAGCTTTATGAGAAATCAATGCGCAATTTCAGGCTCTAACGGCGCTTCTGTAACTTGCTGGGTATCTCAATGAGATTTTGCTTCTTTCCCGGTACTGGGATCCCATTTTCTGGGTACAGGATCCAAACTCTCTGGTAGTTGGTTGAGGCCAGTTTCTTCCTCCATCGTCAGCAAAGCATGCTCCGGCGCCGCCGCTGGGGGCCCCGTGTGGGGATGTCCCATGTGTCCATGGTGGTGGTGATGTCACTTGAGGCCTGTAAGCCCCTAATTGTGGCGGAGCATCCAGAAATCAACGAAGATCCCCATATCACCTGAAGCTCGTCATATTTTGTTTGTTTTGGATTGGTACCATTCCAAGTGAACACCAATCTTACGGACAACTGACTGCTGCAATTGCTTTTTTCTGTCCTACCATAATGGCATGATGTGGCACTATATCCTGCACACATCTAGTCCCGTCAGCTGACAGCCTTTCAGGGGCGTCATTGGAAGGCTCAAATCGAGTACCTCAACTGTGACCTTCGGCCACCTTTCGTTCCATTCACCATCACAAACCATTAGCTAAACATCACTAAGCATTAGTTAACCATCAGTCAATCAGCAGTTAACCATCGTGAACAAACCATCAACAACCTTTTCCACCATTATTTTCGGTAGTTCACCGTCATTAGCCATTGCTCTGGTGCTCATTGTATGGTATTCGGTATTTACTTACCTACATAACTGTGTCATTTTGTGGGTAGGCAAATATACCACAATATCAACCGTGGATTATAAACCCCTGGTTGATTCTTGGGGGGTATCCCCCCAATCTCCCCTTGGTTTCATGAAATGGTACCCCATGGTACCCCCCCCCCAATTCAAAAACCTAGGCTTTCTTAATCCGGGGTCAACATTACATGGAGTATTTGGGTGAGCCAACCAGCAGGGCGCCAGTGGTTGTTGCTGCTTGACCGATGGGTCTCCTGTCGGCTCTGAGGTGTAGATGGTCACCAAAGCGACCTGCTATCTGCTGCCTATCTGCTTGGGACCACAGGGAGTTGGATACAGAGCAACATTTTATACAGGATTTAGAAATTTACTAGGGGCTTATAGTTGTTTATACTGGATTGACCATTAATGTAAATAGGGGTTGATTTAACTCGTTTATGGTGGATTTACTGTCGATTTGTAGCTGTTTATGGTGGATTTACTATTGTTCTATAGTGGTTTATTAAGTCATTGACCATACAAATCAATCTACATCACGCTCAATTGGCAATAGACCAAGCTCAATCCATCAAAATTGGATTATCTGCTTGGGACTCTCAATCGGACCAATTCTTTTGGCAAGTGCAGATAAACACCAACAAAATGATGCAGAAACTGCGACTAGACACGGACCAAGCGTGTTCATGATCGATGGACATTGTTTTGTGTGAACACGGTCGGATGCGTTGCAAAATCCTAGGA
Organism: Symbiodinium kawagutii; assembly: GCA_009767595.1. Lineage (NCBI taxonomy): Eukaryota > Dinophyceae > Suessiales > Symbiodiniaceae > Symbiodinium > Symbiodinium kawagutii. The sequence goes on along the minus strand of VSDK01001007.1, from coordinate 583,021 downwards.
TCAAGGCTTCGAGTTTCACGCTCGACAATCCAGACTATTGCATTTATAGGGGTGCCCCTAGTCATCACCCAGCTTCAGAACCATTAATGGGTGATAAATACCAGGTAATAGACCAACCATGACTATTGCATTTTAGTGGGCATGATCAGTATGTACAATTACAATGATGCAATTAATGTCATTATCATTACTGTTCTTTGTAGCCGAGTCATTATTAGTTTTGGTAGTTGTTGTGGATGTTGATCTTGCTGTTGTCGCGCCCGCATATCCTGACCGGTCCCTGACAGGGCCCGGGCCCTGGTTCGTTGCTCAGGGAGGAAATCAATCTGGTGGTCACCTCGGGGAACGACAAGATGCTGTGCTTCTGGGTGTGGCTGGGGCACCGGGGTGAAAACTGGTAGGTCTTTGCAACAGGAGTTGCCTTTAAACTCACAAAAGTGGTAAACAGTTGAAGTATGTTCAACAACTTGCCAATTCGTCAATCTGTAGAAACAGAACTTCTTCCACCATGAATGTTTATCGGACGCATCGCAAGCAACATTTTTGCGGCATACTATGCCTTGATAGGGAAGAAACCTGGTAAATCCCGAAGATGGTGACGTTTTGCGAACAAGCAGTTGGTGGAATCGTGACCATTTGCTCGGTGGTTGTTGGAAGGCCAGGAGCATCAGCCAACTTGTTGGTGGTTACTTATTTGTCCGAACTTGTTATATAGCATGACCCAGTGCTGGGTTGGTGCCGCTGGGTTCACGGTGGTGATCAAGCAGCAACCCAGCACGCACGGGTCGGCACTGTAACGCCAGGAGAGCACAGCTTTCAACTTGGTGAAGCGCTGGAGCACGGGGCACCCAAGCGGGCAGTGAGCCGGCCATGCCTAGCGTTGTGGCCATGTCAAGCCGGCAATTTTGCAGCACTGCAACCATGCTTATGCCCGGTGTTCGTCGTGAGGTACCATGGCGATTGGTGTTCAAGACCTTGGACGCCGATGAACTAATTCTTTTTTGTTTTTTCCATTGGCGCCGACATTTCCAATTGAGTTAACTTGTGATGCGGTTATGTCATTGGAAAATCCGAAGATATGATGGAGATGATGAGCACGATGACTACACTCTTGCATGTCTCAAAGGTCATTGTGGCAATCGGCTATTGCAAGTGTGCAGGGATGCTGCTGCCTAGCTCGCACGGGATCAAAAATTAACTGGTAATCATGGGGGTGAATTGTGGACACCCAAGCGGTTTGCCAGCCGCATTCAACAGTTTTTCTACGAAGATGGTGGAAACCCGTGGTTGGATGGTTTACCGCTCGCACTCTTCCCAACAGTTTGTTAGTCCTCCAACTGCCGGAAGTTCTACACCCCAAACACGAGGTTCTTTGGCTAAAGTATTTGTCGGATGCACTCAGGCACTGCATTAGCATTGCTCCTGTCCTACCTCAGCCAGCACCACCAACAGAACCACCTGATCAACAGCAACAATTACTGTTAGTCTTTTCGTGAATAGTCCTTGGCCCGAGAATTTGGCCAGGGTGGTTTTAGTCGCAAGACAAGACAGTGACCATCAAAATAACGAAAACAAATGCAGTGGTTCAGCCTGGCGATGATAGGAACCTCAGCATGGTTCCATACAGTTCCCACTTCCACAGAGTTCAAAAGTGGATCCCATCAAAGACGACGGCCTCGCCATTCATGGGGTCTATGAGATGCCACAGCGAGGTCTGAAAGATGTCGTTGGAACTCTGTGCTGGTGCCCTGAAATCAACGTGTGGATGCCTGGTGCTTAAATGAGGCAGACTTGCGGGTTTCAATGACCTGATCTTAGGAGGAGTACGTGGATGGTATGTGGTGAAATGGCCATTGGAGCCCACTGAATGTTCTTTTGTGTTCATTATTGATTCATTGATTATCATTGATATATTATTCATTTTGTTGTGAGTGTTTCGAATCAACGCTCCAAGATGTTCTTGAATGGATAATCTTGCCCTGTATGCATACTGACGGCTGCACAAGCCGTTTTTGAAACATGTGTGTCAGTGATGAAATTGACGTTTGCGTAGGTAAACATTTCCTCGGCATAGGCTGGCTGATTGCCACCTGATAATTTCCCGGCAGGGTGAAACCATTAATTAGTAGCCAGATCGTCGAAGTGAATGGCACAAGAATGTTGTAGGTGAAGAGGATGTGGGTTTCAAGTTAGGCTAATGACACAACCCATTTTGCAGTATATTATTGCAAATTTATTTGATAGGTTTTTCCGGTCTAAATTCACATGCGCATACATATATTATGTATATACATGATATATGATATATCTCATACATTTGTATGTATATAACTCTAAACCACATCAATTTTGTCGCATGCTTTATCTTTCTGTTTGTGTTTTTGTTTAGTTTTAGGTTGATGAGATTTGGCAGTGGGTCAAAACCCTGTACGCCTGGTTCCCCCATCATCAACCATTGTTTTCTTTATTATTGTTGGTGGAAATCCCCCATTAGTTGGTTGTTTAATATTGACCCATAGCCATTGGATGAACATCCCAAGCAGATTCTTCGCACCTGTTTCTGCTGAAGGCTCTCTATGCGGCGGATCACTTCAGCGAGCGACTTTGGGGCTGGCGCATCTACGATGAGTTGGAGGTCAAGACGTGCCTTGGAAAAGCACTGAAGACCACCGGCGGGTTGATGGGTTGGGTTGGCGGTGGGCGGTTGGGTTTCGGTTTGCGTTGGGATGGTTGGGTTGGTTGATTGGTGATTCAACCATCCCAACCCAACCAACCAACCTAACCCAACCATCCCCACTGTTGATTGGTTGGGTTGGGTGGGATGGCCACAATCAACAGCGGGGCTCTTACTCTTTCACTTGATGTTTTTTTGCTCCTGGCACCTGGCTGCGGGTTATGAACCGACGTGTGGAACAGCAATGAAGTGGTGAGTTGGTTGGTGATGAGTACAGTATATATATGCTGGTTAATGTGAACAAGAAATACATATAATTTAGTTATTACTAACAACCAGAAGCCAGACAACACTCCACAACTTTCTACGTAAATCCCTATGCTTCCAGTCATCTTAGTAGGTAACCAGCTGGTTTCGACCATTGTTTGGGATTGGATACTCAATGCTTGGTGCACATTGGTGTGGTCAGAGGCTCCCCTTAAAGCCGCCCAGGACAGCAGCCGGTGGAATGAAAGCAGACAAGAGCCTGGAGTCGGGAGCCATGGCGGCCAGGGCGGCCATGGCGGAGGCAATGGGCTCAACGGGTGACGGTGATCCTCGCGCAACGCGGTGTACCCATCAGAAGGACCAGCAGAGTCCTACCCAAAAGGCAATCAGAAATGTTTGTGCGATCCGTTTCATCAAATCTTCATGAAGCGCTAAACCACCATCAATCTTCTGGGAATCACTCATCATTGTGTCATCATGAACCAGCATCTTGATGGTGAATGGTGGTTAATGGTTGTTGATTGTGGCTGATGGTGGTTGATGGTGGCGAGCTGTGATGATTCATAGCTAATTAATGATGCTTAAGGCGTTAATGCTGGTTAGTGCTGCTTAGTGCAACTAGAAACAGACAACGCTATGACAACGCTTAATGAAACAATGATCATTAAAAAAAAACAAATAATCCTTAAGGATGCACGGTTAAGCATTTGATGAAATTATGGTTTATAGTCACTGCTGGTGGTTCATGATCGTGGTTCAACGATCAAGGTTAAATGATGGTGGTAGCAATGGTTGATCCTGGCCAGTAATAGTACATTCTTCAATCCAGCATGGTTTGACACTTGGTCTATGTTGTGAGGGTAAACTGTTTTTTACGTTTGTGTTCTGTGTTGTCTCCTATTTGATGGTTTGCACCACTCCAGCCGATCCCTTCTGCATCAGAACAAATCTGCATTCCCATATGATCAAAATGTCATTATTCCTTGCTTTTTGCCCAACTACTAGCAGTTCAATCTCATTATCCAAATGTTTCTCCGATAAAGCTCAGCAGACACCCCCTATTTGAGTGACAGACACAGTTGGAAGGCTGTTCTCACAGGTCTCGTTCTGTCAGTCGATTTGGTCGGGCTCCGCTGGAAGTCGTGGGCTAGCAGGACTTGGGGTCCAGTTGTCCCAACCAAAAGAGAACTCTTTTTGGGGATGACCTCATGGTTCGTCCAGTTGTCACAACTGGGGATGACCTCATGTTGCCAGACCTTCTGACGTCCCGAGGTTCAAAGAGGGTCACGCAAAGAAGAAATCGATCCAGGTGGGCACTGGATCTGAAGACCTATGGGCATTGAGTGTTCTCGACAGACTTGGGACGCCAGAAAGCTGGGTACACACACACACACACTGCATGTTTCAAACCTGTCGCGGTGATGATATAGCGGCCAATAAACTGCAGGAGCAGGATGGAGCAGGGCATAGCCCATGAAATTGGCAAGAAACTGTACCCATCAGTTTCAGTATTTCTTTGTTTGACGAACCATCCATGAAACCATCATTATATAACCATCCATTAAACCATCATTAACCATCCACAAAACCATCATTAACCATCCATTAAACCATCATTAACCATCCATTTGCCATGAACTGCACAGAATTGCATGTTCAACTGGCTGCCTGAAAGCTGGTGGTTTCCCTAGTGGCTCCCGACAGCTGGATGGGGTCAGTAGGTACCACCATGGATGCCACATGTCTAAAGGTCGCAGATCGTTACCGCGACGTGGCACAGGTCATGAAGTGGCTCAAGCCATTACAGTGGGGGCCCCAACTCAAGGGACGGTCATCCGGTCAGGTGGAACAGGTTGCTGGTTGTGATTGGTTGGTTGATTGGTGGGTTGGTGGGTTTGGTTTGGTTTGATTTGGTTTGTTAGTTTGCTTTCTTGGTTTTGTTGCTTATTGGTTCAGTCAAGAAGTCTTCTGACTGTAAGCATCAGAGGTTGGCGGCCCACAAAGACACTCTCAGATGCCATGACCCAAACATGCTATTTGGGGAAACTTTTGTTTGGGCTGGGGTAGTGCTGGATGCTCATAGAAATGATGGTCGAGTCGATCCAAGTACTTGGTAGATCGCAATTTTAACATTTGATTTGCTGCTAGATCACCAGCTGCTCGCGGAAAAAAAGTCGGCGGTGGTTCATTGACATGAATCTAAGTATTACTACTAGCTCATATTTTTCCGGCAACTACCTGTATCTATAAGATAGGAACTCCAGCATGAAAAAATCTTGAATTGCAGACATGGGATAGCCTTGATAGCCCGGCAGTTCTTGATTGCGGATTGGATTTGCCTTGACCAAGGTGGTATTCTTGTGGTAGTGATTGGGGTGGGAGTTTTGGTGGTGTTTCTTCATCCTACATTGATAGGCTTTGTTGGCACAAGGCACATACAATGTGAGCATACAAACGTGCAACATCATGCAACCACCCGCAAAGACTCACAGTTGTACGTACAGAAAGGTGCACAATGTAAATTATATAGTGATAATGCGCTGAAATGCGCTGAATGTACATGGATTCACATATATATATAATTATGGTAAATCTATATACATTCATACATATACACTCTCTATGTATTTGTATGGCATCAACCTACAACATTTACTTACATGTAGTTGATATTTATCCATGTATAGACATATACACTCAGGGTCTTTGCTAATATGTCCATACAAAACATGTATGTGATATACATAAATGAACATATATACACATACAATTACATTCATATATACACGCATATGTTGTACGTACATGTTACATAACGACATCAGTTTGCCCATGAATGTGTGAGCCACAGCCAGTAGCTTCACCGCTGGAGGTGCTTGGCCACGGCGTCCCTGGATAGCACCGTGCAGATCTTTGACACTGTGCTGCAAGCGCGAAGCCATACACTGTCTGGTCATACCAAGGGTCCAGATCTTAGATCCCCTGGGTTGAAGCTAAATGACCTCAGTAAACAGCTTGGACATGTGACATGGAACAGCATGGAACAGCATGGAACAGCATGGAACTCCGAAATTTGTGGGTCACACTGATGATAATGCTGGATGAGTGTGGCTCAGACAGCCAGCGAAGACAGCATCAGCATGGCCATGTTTGATTGCAAAGCATCCTGGTGGTGAAAACATCATGGCCACGCTTCAGAATGGTTCATGTCCGGAAAGTGCGGCTGAGAATTCGGAATCAGCAAGGAAACTGGAGAAAGAGATAAAGAACATTTGACAACAGCAAACTTAGCAAGGACATCTTCCAATTGTTGGTCGGGGAGCTGGCAATACTACTTCCTGCGCCTAGTCCCCACGAGAATAATCCGACAACCTAAAGCAAGGACGATGACAAAAGTCCAGATGTGCAGTCCCCTTCAATGCAACCAACCACTGCTCCAACAGCTTCGATCTTGTGGCTGCAAAGTTCGACCCCAAGAAGACCTGTAGAAACCACCATTTTCCACTGGAAAAAGCTGGAGAAACCACCATTTTCCATAGAAAAACCAAGAAGACCCTGTGGTTTTCCATCACTTTCCCTTCATGAAGCGCTTCGCAGTGCCACTGCTGCGGCGGCGCGGCCTTGGCGGGCTGCCATGTGCTAGGCTTGCGAGGCGCCAAACGGTGGTAGTTGATGATACAGTTTTTGTTTTCAAACCATACCGAGATATGGATAGATATGGGTCAATCTTAACGGATTCCCCTTCACTAGTCCCCACCCCCGGTGCACGCAACAAATGGTTAATAGCAGGGTATAACCAACAATGATAGGGGTTCTGTATATCAGCTATATATAGCTATGGGTCAAGCAGTTAACCAACCAATAATAAGGGGTTCTAACCAACCAGTCAAAGGGAAAGCAATGGTTAATCATAGGGGAACCAGGGGTACGGGGTTTTGACCCACAGCCATATTGCTGATTGTTGTCGTTCACCTGTATGGTAACAAGTTTGACCTCGTCATGTGATTGACTATGGTTGCATTTGGTTAACTATTATATTGATAACCTCGGTCTTACCATTACTAAATGAATCAAAACACACGTAACCATCTGATTTTGTTTTTACTGATTTTGTCTTGGCGATTATGTTATTTCATGGAATTGTTTCAGAAGGTTGGCGCAGTGGCGCCGGGACAAACAATGACAAGGTACACTCTAGCAACATTGGGAAGACTCAATGATTAGTCGGCCGTCAAGGAACCAACAAAGGTAACAGCTGACTATTTCCAGGAAAACAACTTTAGAACAGATTGAGCTGTCGCTGTTGGACATAGTGTCAAGGATTATTTCTGGTTTAGGCTCATATGCATCTGGTGTTTAAATCGTTATCCGCCGGGGGGATTCATGCGTTTGAGACAAAACTCCGGGTACCACATGGCGCTTTCTCAAAACAAGGGTACCCCATGCAGCATCATGGTACCCCTAAATCATCCATTACGAATCATTTACAGCAATAAGCTCACCATATTTTTGGGGTTCCCAATGGATTAAGAAACTCCCACATACTTTCGGGGGTTGAAATTGTGTTGTCAATGATTACGCAGAGACCATTGGCTTGGTAGAAGTCTTATCCAAACCGTTTGGTCTATCCCCTGAAGATCGAATTGCCAATGCTCGGTTCGCGTCTCTCATTGTCAATCCTCGTCTCAGTGTTATCGGAGACATACCATTTCTCCACCATCAATCCGGAAACAAGAAAAATACAATTTTTAGGAAAGCCATGGGTCCCTACCAGGAAAACACCCCTATCCAACGGGAATACAACCACTTGGGGGCCATGAGAACCCATGGGTAGCCTTCCCATGGAACCAACGACCCAGATCTTGCCCCACAGGCCCCGGGCTATGCAGCTGAGGGGCTTGGAACAAAGCCGCCGGCACATGTGGCGACTTGGAGCAGTGACAGGTTGAACAGTCACCGGTGCCATGGGAAAATCTGACCCAGGTGCTCCATGTATGGTATATTTGCATATATTTACATATATTTACCCACATTTATCTATAAAAGGACCCCAGTGTATTCAAATATACATGTTTACCTACACAATGACCCCAGTGTAGTTGAATATATCATACATGGAGCTACTGGGTAATGGTTGTGCCGTGGTTTGAACCGACTCTTGGAAACAATGATAGGTTAAAGAGCGGAACGCTGAAGAACTTCCATTCCAGCCGTGTCCTGCGTACGCTGATATGTGTGTGCCCCAGGAGCAAATCATGGGATACGGCATGGCATTTGCAAGTCCCAAGAATCAGGTGATAGATCATCAGAATGCAAATCACTTTGGGGTACCCAAAAGACCATTGGCTTCCCCACTCAGGGCAATGTTCTAGGTGTCCTCGGGTCACCCTAAAGCAGAGTCTACAACTCTGCGAGGTCTGGCAGTTTGGCTGCAAAGCAAGTCATTTTGTAATGGCCTAATTCCTGTCACATGTCACTTCTGCACTATTATGCGCTACTTCACCATCCTTCATGTCTTTAGAGACTTTCACGAAGCACCATTGCCCGTCCACTCGGATTGGGTATAGGATTGAAGTGAAACGGCACTCTGCCAAAGCTCGTGAGACACTAAACCCATTCCGACACTTTCTTGTTGTATGTCCACAAGTTGCGAACGACATAAAACATGTAGACATGTCATGACATCTCCAGGAAGCACTTCACTTTCTGCTTGTGCAACGGAAAACCTTCATGTCACCGTCCCTGCCAACATCTATGGATCCCGCGGCATGACCAGGAGCAACTTTGATTTGATGTCTGAAGATCCAAAGGGAGCAAAGGCACCACAGGAGGACCTCCTAGGGGCCGTTTACGGAGATCGTGTTTTGCCATGGGAACGCGCTAGCGGAAGGTCTATCGTTTCGAAACCGGGAGACGCATCGAACTTGGGAGTTTACACTCAAACGGGCGCTTGGAGGTTTGCTACTCGGAAGTGCTTGGCCTAAGCTGCAGAGAAGCCACATGCCATTTTGATGGTAGTGTGGCTGTGTCCCAGCTAACTCTCTGATCCCTCTCGCGTTGGAGTGGGTTGACCCTTTGGAATGGTTGAACTTGGGTGCAAGAATGATGCAAAGGAGGGGCTCATGTGAAGGAGGGGGGTTCCTAGTGCCTGAAAGAGGCATCACTTCTCATGGGATTTGGAAGTACTCAAATCATGTGGCTAATGCAGAAGCCATAACACTTAGACGGATCTCATGGACACATCATCTAAAGATGCTGGATTCTTAAATGCTTCGCTCAAGTTACCAGAGGCTATCCACCTGAGACCAGCTCTCAGGAGTTTTATTTGCGCATCATTCTTACACACCATCAAAACTCATACCCTTCGCATCAAAGATGGCAGCCACAGGTATCTCATGGTGTACCCCTGACTTCCTCGTGGTTTCCTTCTCGGTGACGATCACTTTACAACGACGGGAAGGGAACCCGAGACCTCCAGGACAAAGGGACCTCCTCCTCGGGCTCCGGAGAGCCACCTGAAGATGATGCCACTGGGCCGATGGCATCGTGCTAGGACCTGTGGCGTCAATGGTGGTGATCTGCTTGGTGGTTATGGCTGAAAATACGGGAAAATTACCAGCAATGAGAGGCTAAAACACAACTACCTGGTTGGTGGTTTGATTCACATGTTTATCTTCCCACATGTATTAACAGCTATTGGTTGGTTGACAAACATATTTATATAAATAGTTTTTTCATAGGGGTGGTTCGACCACCAACCAGTGGTGATAGGTTCAGCTTCGCGAGATCCGAATTCAGAATTTCACCTAACGATCTCATGCGGTCACTCAGCATTCTCAAGCAACTAGCTGGCTGTGAGTCAATATTAGCCAACCAATAATGGGGGATAGTAACCAACAATAATAGGGAAAACAATGGTTTTGACCCACTGCCAGCTGGTGATTTTTTCATTGGGGCACTATGGGGCACGAATGCTATGGGGCATCGACTGCTGGAAAAGGGGCAATGCTTTCGATGTTTCGGCGAGCGCCCATCAAACTTGGAATTATTCTCAGGCTAAAAAGGTTGGAACCCGATAATCAACATGATCACATAATATTATATACATACCATTACATAATTACACAATACGATATATTACATGTAATTACTATAGTTGGTATCGCCAGAGCTTTGCCCAAATTCTGAATCGCAGGGAACTGCCATGGTAACTTGTATTTTAGTCAATGACCATAACTAAGATGATAACTGATTTTTAAGGATCACTTGTGTCCAAAGAAACTATTTGGGACAACTTCTATAGGGGAAGCGTTTGCTTGAGCTCCATGATGCCTTTGGGACTCGTTGGAAAGCCGATGGCACCTTGAATCTGTATTGATCCACTCCAATTCTACAGCAGAATGGCTAGGATTGGGAAACTAATAACTAGCCGACTTTAGGTTTGATAGTTTTGACAGATTTTGACATGCCGTACACCTCCGTACACCTCTCAAAGCCATCACAATGCCCACACAGACACACCTTGATGAGTTCTTATTTGCTGCTGCCATCCTTTTCCATCCACTATGTCCAAGGACAAAGAGAAACAGCAGAAGGGATCTGACAAGAAGCAGAAGCGCAAAGTAGAAAATTACTCAGTGACTTGTTTGGAGCTCGAACCGCTGCTAGGTTGTCATTTCAGGATAATTTGATCTGTTGGGCCAGCCTTGTTAGCAGTGTCGTTAGAATCTAGGTATGGTATGGCAAAGTATGGGATGGACTGAACATACCCCCACGGACCGTACACAGTGGTACGTGATCACAATTCCATTCATTGTCAAAGTATGTGCAACTTGCCAGATTGTTCCTGATTTGAATTTCCATGTCATTGTGATCCTCTAGAGAGCCAAACCCGCCTGAATTGTGGTGCTTTGTTTTTCAGACATGACATAACACATATATGTAAGTTGAGAAACGTTTGAAATGTCAGACATGTCAGACATGTCATTGATTGGTTCCGCATCCATCTCATGAATATTCAAACAAGGGGTCACAACAAATTCCGACTGATAACAGCTTGGTGGAACCAGTCTAAAATGGATCCCATTCCGACCGGACAAAGGGGAGACTGTACGTCGCTGGCAGATGGAAGAAGGATTCTTCAATAAGCCACGTTGTGCTGAATTTTGGGTCTTTGGATTACTCTAATGATAGTAAGCATTGGTATAAATTCATTGGAAATCAATGATCACTTTTGGTATACTTAATAGCCATTGGTAACCACTTTTGGGAAGCACTAATTTGCAGCATGATTATATTGTTTTTAGCATTGGTAACTACAGCGGAGCCGCAGGTTCTCTTTTTCTTGAGCACTCAAAAGGGGCTATCACAGTCCCTCGATTTGGTGTGTGTCATCCTTGCTAAGGAGCCATGCTACGACCTAGCTTTCAAAAGAAGAATTGATGTCACAGCGCTCCCCTCCCATTCTTCGAATGGGACTGTGACACAGGCTCAAGCCCCCCTCAGAAGTTGACGTACATCTTCATCCATACCTTGCGTCCTTGAAGAAGAGAGTATATCCACGCCAGGTTTGCGTTGCATATGGCATCCTGGCAGCCCCCTTCCTCAGCCTGAATGCGATGACCTTGAAGTCGTCCGGCATGAAGAGGATGTTCAACGTTCCCTTCGTCCATTGATCCGTACTGTTCTCGACATTGGTCTTGTCGAAGAACTTCTTTCGGGTCTTTCGATGAATGACCCCCTCAATGGCCAGGCCCTCCTTCGTGTGGCACGTGAAGGAATTGTCTGCCCCCTCCTCCGGACACACCATAGTCCTCAGCGCAATCTCATCCGGGAGGCAGTGCTTGGCCCACAAGTCCCATCCCTTTCGGACTCGAATCATCATGGCCTCCATGGTGTCGCCAGGAAGGGACGTGTAGATGGTCTCGTCCTCGAATCGAGTCATACACATGTGGAAAGGCCTCGGTACCCACTGAGCAATGGTCATCAGCAGCTCTTCGCGGGAAGGATCTTCTTCAGGTGGAGGAGCTCCTGTAGCACCAGAAACGCCTTCCACTCGGTATCCTCCAGAAGAGGTTGCTGGGCCTCCTGGGTTACTTGGTTCCCTTGAATCACGGGAGTCGGACCTCGATGTAGCCTTGGAACTTCTCCTCGACTTGGATCGAAGCTCGACCTTGGTAGCGGAGCCATACCCCCCTTCCCGATGTCGTGTGTAGGCGCTGGGATTCTTATTGTTCCCCTAGGGTCAACCTCCATCGGTTCACGGGCAGCTCCACTGGACATAGGTCTCGCTTTAGGCTCTGGTCGTGGTCCCATTTTGGGTTGCGCCTGTGGACCATAGTCGCCCTCCCTTCGGAAAGCTTCATCCTCGTCCCTCAGCTCCTCATACCTTTTTCTGGCATAGAGCCTTTCGGCACGTTGCCTTGGATTGACCACCTGGATCGTGGTTTTCTTCCTCTCCTCACCCGGTGCATCATCGGGTGAATCGGTCTCCGCCAATCTCTCTGCAATGGACTTCCTTCTCCGGACTTCCATATCTGGTACTTCTCGAGGTGGATCTCTTGGTCCGTGAGGTTCTCCTCCATGACCTGCATCACCTCCATCTCGTTCGTCATTACGAGGTGGATCACTAGGTCCGTGAGGTTCTCCTCCATGACCGGTGTCACCTCCTTGATGTCCGTCTCCTCCACTGCGTAGATCTCCCCCACCTACATCACGGGGTGGATGATCCTCAGTGGACGCTTCAGTTCCAGTCCTCGGATCTGAAGATGCCACATCGGTGCCACCGTGTGTTGGTCCTCCTGGTGGTTCAATGGAGCGTCCAACTGAACCTGCTTGAGGTTGGGCCTTGTTCCTCCTTCTAACCTCTCCTTCTCCTGGAGCAACTCCCGAATCTTCCGTGGTACGAACTTCTGGTAGCGGAGCTCCTGCACCTCCAGATGTTCCATCACTGGAGCGAGCACCACTAGGAATTTCTGTAGCTGGTACCTCGACTCGGCCATCTCGGGGTGGATTGCGTTCAGCTTCAGAGGCCATGGCTCGGATCCTTGGTGCGCCACTACCCCCCGAACTTCCAAACCCACGAGGTCCTCGGAAAGAAGGGTTCAAGACGTGGGCTGTCACCACCTCTACTTGGGCGATCTTCTCCAAGATCACTTGAGCCACTCTGTCGCCAACACTGAAGTGGACCGTTTCCCCCCCATTGTTGAACAGAAGAATTCGAACTTCCCCACGATAGTCAGAATCAATCACACCCGCACCGACAGTGATTCCATGACGGGTCGCCAAACCACTTCTCCCCGCTACCCTTCCATAAGTTCCTTTGGGGATCTGCATTGACACTCCAGTGTGAACCAACCATCGTTCCCCGGGGCCCAAATCAAACTCTTCAATGGTGGTAACATCATAACCCGCCGCTTCAGGAGTAGCCTTGGTGGGTACAGTAGCATAGGGGTCCATCAGGCGAATCTTCATGGTCTCCTTTTCCCCCATCAACAACGCCTGCAACTTGGTAACCCCCATTTTCGCCATCTCCCAATCACCAAGATGCCCATCACCAACAGTACCCAACCATAGCCTTCGTCCTTTTCGTCCTGCGCCGCATTCGGTGTGGCTGCAACCCCTGGTAGTTGTGAGACTCCAGCAAGTAGAAGCCCCAACGCCGAGGTGAATCTTTCCTTGAGTTGTCGGGCTCCTTCACCAACCACATTGCCCAGGTTGATCGCTTTCTCTTTGATCACCTCAATGGTTTCCCGAACCAACCCTGCAGCCTGGCAGAACCTCCTCAGCACAATAGCGGACAGATTTTTCGTCAATGCGTCAGCAAGCAAGTAAATGCCTGGGCGGTAGCAAAGGTTGATCTCCCCGATCTTCACCGCCTCGATCAACGGGCTAACACCAGCGCTGCCCTGTTGTCCCCCAGCAATTCCAACTGTTGAGGTTCCTCCACCAGATCCACTAGGGACTTGATGTTTCTGCCCAATTGCAGAGCCTCCACCATGGCCACTAACTCGCTTTCGGCCGTAGAAAGCGTTCGTAGCGGTTGGCGTTGTGTATGCCAGAAGACTATGGCACCGCCATACAAACACACAAACCCCGAAACATCCTTGCCCTCCTCTGGTGCATGGGACGAGTCGGAGAGAACCTCAATTGTTCCATTGGTTCTTGGGGTCCTCCTTTTACACTCCTCCTGCGGGTTGTCCTCTTCCAACCTTCCATACTTGAGGGTGTAGTCCTCAGTGGCCTTCAGGTACTTGAGGACCTCAATCGCCACCTTACCAACCCATCTCGGATGTTTGGTTGCTTCCTGCGAGAGTCGGTGCGCTGCAAAGTTCACGTCTGGGCGTGTCCTTGTAGCTGCCCACAAGATCTCCCCCGCTAGGCACTGAGCGCGGCGAACCTCCTTCTTCTGGATGTTGTTCTCCTCCTCGACTTCATCCATCCGTACCGACGCCACTCCTTCTTGAATTCCGTGTCGAAGAAAAAGCTCCCGCAGGTAACTCTGTTGGTGAATCTCCAACTCACCATTTCCACCAACTTCGATTTCCATTCCGCAGAATTTCATGGCGTGTCCCTTTGCCGCCAGTTCCAGCTGCGATGTCTTCCACTGGGTTTGGATGAACTCCGCCGTGTTGTGGATCACCTCTTCCTTCCCCAGAATGAGGAGGTCGTCAACATACACCGCGACGTATCCCACCCCCCGTGACTGGTCACCCGAGATCTCAACAATCTCCCAGAGGTTTGCATCCTTCAATGGACGAAGATGGTACTCGCACTTGCCCCTTGACCATCTCCACTTCCTCATGGTGGTATCACGATGCCCTGACCAGTCCCTCGGGGCTGTCGTCAACCCATACACCGCACCCGTCACTTCAAGGGCAATGTTCCAAGGGATCACTCCCGCTTCCTGCATCAACCTGGGTGGTGTCAGCACGATGAGCTCGTCCTGCGAAGTCGGAGCTAGGAGAAAAGCCGACGTTATGTCGATGGAGCCAGCCCCCCAACCACGTAGTCCTGCATGTCGCAGTAGCACCCGGAGTTGAGTCGCATCCAATCCGGATGAGTACAGCTCCTCCGACGCTCTCTCAGCCATGTGATTACCACATGCCACCAGCCTTGTCTTCCTTCTCCCTGTATGAGCCTTCACAGTGTAGACCCCCTTTGAGGGGATTCTTTCGCAGCGCCGCCCATTTGTCCTTGCTTGTTCCAACATGGCTGGCAGCTCCTCCAGGTCAATCTCCTTGATTGCGCCGCTGTTCAGCAGCTGTTGATACTCTTTGAGCATCGACTCTTTCCACCCTGCCAGGTCTCCCCTGACCTCGGCCAAGGCAACTGTTTTTGTCTGAAGGGGCGCTTCGTCATTGGCAGCCTCTTCACACTCTCGAACTTTACCTTCTTGTTCAAGAGCACTTTCTTTTTTAATTGTTTCCCATAGCATCTGGTTCTCGACGTTGACGGCCTTGAGGAAGATGCTCTCTTCTACCCCCCCATCGGCCTTTTGATCGAAGATGCAGAATTCCTCGTTGCTGAAGGACTCCCCACACCTGAGACGAGCATGCCATTCTTCCCTGAGGCCATCCCAGTCCCGTCTGTGGGGCTTTATATCCTCTTGCGATTCCTCCAGGACGACGTTTCCAACTCGATGATGACACCCATTTACGCCGACATCCCCACTTGGACAACTTTCGAAGACGACCTCGATGACATCACCACCATTACTTTTTTCTATCTTACCACACATAACCCCCCCTTGCTCGTCTTGGGCAGGTAGAGGAACTTCAGCATGACAAAGCATAGGTGGTTTTTTGCCCACATGTCGTTTGCGTGGTGGAGAGGGTTCAGCCAGGGGTCCATGACCAGGTTCAGCTTCATCAAGATCTGGTAGCGGAGCTTCCACAGCCTCATGCGCAGCATCCAGTGGCCGTGGGCGAACTCCACGTGTCCACTTGTCCTCCTCATCAAGTAGGACATGCCCCCCACTTGACAATGACATGGACGGATCCGGGCCCCTTACCCAAGCTCGCTTTTTGCGGGCTCTCCATGGTTGTTGAAATTCTTCCCACTTTTTGGTTTCCACCAGCACCTCCGTGTTGTACGGCAAAAGCAGGGGCGCCTTCAGTCCCAGAGCTTGAAGTTGAAGTCGACCTCGACGTTCTCCGAGATGACGAGCAATCATGGGCCACTGTGAGATTGGGACCTTGGTAGCCTTGAGCACCACGGAGATTCCTCGACGAATCATGCCAATCTCAGCCTCAGCACGTCCGTTGGCTCGCCAGTCACTTCCAGAAGTGAACGTGCGATAAATTGCACGATCCTCGGCCCATTGCCGCATCCTGCGGCTGCTGAGCTCTCCAGCACGATCGGAATGAATCCTTCTCAGACAAAACCCCACGTATGCCAAACGAGCATGCATTCGAGCTAGGGCCCCCACCATACATGCTCCCGATCGGCTGGTCAGCACCTCCACCATGGTGTACTGCCGAACCTCGAAGTCCAAGTTGGCCTCGACGTGATCCTCTTCCCACTTATCCAACGCCACCTCATCCTCAGGACGGACAGCTTCATCAGGAAAGATTTCTTCCTCCTCAGGTACAAGCAATTCCTCTGCAGCTGGTAGCGGAGCATCTTCATCTTCCACGGGAATATCCTCTTCCTTGAGAACCGCCCCCATAGTAGGTGAAGGTAAATTTACCTTCCCCCCGTCCTTCCTGATCGGGATTGTGTAGACACCCACCATGAAGTAGCGAGCAGACCCCCCTTCTATGTCTTCACCTTCAGCAAAAGGTCCACACACGTCCAATGAGAGGGTGAAGGTATCGGGCGAGGGCACTTTGACATGTGCCCTTTGTTTTCCTCCACCCTGCTGACAGTGGAAACACTCACGAGAGAACGGCTGGTGATCGTTTGCAACATGTTGTTGCCATTGAGCTGCAGACATCCTTCGCAGCCACGGTTGGTGGTGCTCTGCAATCAAGGCTTCCACAATCCTGGCCTTGAATCCCGGCGCCCACGATGACCATCTCCTCGATCTCTGCAATCTCCCCTCCAGATCCTGTGGTAGCGGAGCCGTGTCACTTCCTCGACCCCTATTCTTCCAAAGATCATGGAGCAACCCCAGGTTTGTGCCAATCCTCGTAGGTTTTTGTCGTTCATGCCCAAGTGGACCTTGATCAAACGCTACCTCCCAGAGCTTGTACTTCTTCTTCAGATTATCCCATTCCGGCCACGAGAAAAATGATGGATACTCGTTGGGATCGTCCTCCTTCTTGTAGACGTTGGGGTCCTCTGGTGACTCCTTCAGGAACGCTACCTTTTCTGGGTTTGCGTCCTGAGCAAGTGAGTAAAGCCACAAGAACCTAAGGTAGAGAATCGTGTCTTGCTGCACACCCTCCAAGAGCTTGCCCTCCAAGTTCTTAAAGCCGAACCTCTCTGGCCCATCTCTGGCTCGAACTGGAGGAGGACCTGGCTGCCGAAACCTCAACACACTCACTGTTCGACAGGGTGGTCCACCTAAGTACGCAGCAACACGTCCAGCCTCTGCCAGCTCAGTCAAATAGTGGAAGACGTGATCATTAAGCAAGTCCTCCCTGGAATCGTTGGCCTTGTCCAAAGTCAACGTAGTAAAGCCTCGATGATCCAAGGCCTTGGACCAATACTTTGGATTGTCCCCCACGAAGAGATGCATGGCCAACTTGGAGGCACTACCAAACTTCCTTCTCATTCTTCGGTTCCATGGCACAGTCTCCCCCGTCCATTTCCTGCGAGGTGGGATCTGGACCAACACTTCATCCGGAGCATCTGGAAACAACTCCTTCAACCCCAAGAGCCATCTCTTAAGGTCCCCATCCATTTCCTTAACATCTTCACCTCGAAGCACTTGAAGACGCAGCTCCGATTCGCACATGAACTTCTCCAGCTCATCCAGGAGGACCATAGCACAATCTTCGGCCACGGTTGGACACTCCCCCTAAGGTCGTGGAAATTTCCTTTCCATCCGGCCGTCTCAGCAAGAACCCCTCAGAATCCCATTGAACCGTGTAGCCGAGCAGGATCAGCTTACCTAGCGGCACGATCGTCTGAGTCGGTTCCTTGGATAGGAGGATGCCACTGCCAGGGAGTTGACGTAGCACAACTTCGCCAGCTGCCAGTTCTACTCGCACAGGAGTGGCAAGCTCATATTCTTCATCACTTCGAGCTGTCCTCAAGGCGTGGGTGGCCCCACCATCCAACAGGGCTCGTACTCCATCCCCTGGTTGTACAGCACTGATGTGCACTGCCTTGAGCGATGGACTCCTCATAGACCTCAGTAGATGTGTTGCTTCCGCAATCAACCCATTCACAGCCGGGTTGCTCATGGAACCATCACCCTTGCCCTTGTCCTCTTCCACACCCTTCACAGCCTTCTCGGTCTCCGGCTCTACCTTCTCGGTTCCACTGGCCTTCTTGGCTGCCGGTGCTGCCTTGGGCGCACCCTTAGGTTTGGTGGACAGAGGCGCGTTCTCCTTCTTAAGACCTGCCCCATCCTTCACAGGACAGTCGGGCTTCATATGTTGAGAGGATCCACAGTTCCAGCACCTCCCAGCTTTGCCTCCAGCACCCCAGTCATGAAGGTACGTACATGATTTTCCCTTTTTACAGCCACCCGGAGATGTAAAGAACTTGCAAGGGACCTTCTCCTCAGACGTCTCATTGGGTGGAATTCCTTTAGGAGGTACTGGAGCTCCCGGCCGTTGATCTCCCCCATGAGCCCCCTTTCCTCCCCCAGGTTCAGCGTTGACTGCCTTCACCTTGGTGTTGGCTGGTAGAGTTGCACCTCCATGACATACTCCTTCAGCTTCGGCTGTGAGTACCTCGGCAAACTCCATCACCCCTCGCATCGTTGGGACCGTGTCAACCTGTAAGATGGCTCGTGCCGTTGACAACCGAAAGTTGGCCTGCGCAGTCGACTTTGCTACCACTCCCATGTACTTATCCAGAGTTCCCATCAGCAAAGTTGGGTCTGGTGGCGTGATCTGTAGTTCTTGAAGTCGGACAAGCCACCGCCTCCAGGATCTCAAGCAAGATAGTGCCTCAGTAGGGTTTCCGGGTACCTTGGACTCCACCAATTGCCGTAGGAGTAGAGACCTCTCAGCCAACCCCCCAGGTTGATATCTCGTGAGAATCCGGAAAATGATTGCCGTACAGGACATGTTCCTCGATGCGATCAACTCAGATCTCAGGGCTTCAGGCACTGCTTCCAACAAAAGTGCTTGACCTCTCTGCTCCAACCGATTCCATGGAGCGCGGTTGAAGTGGCCTGGTACTGCAGGTTGGATACGTAGTCGAGCTAGATGATCACTCTGAAGCCACAACTGATAGCTCTCAGCCGCCACCTGCAATGTAGCTTCCCACCATGTACTTGAACTCGGACTCAGATCCTTCATGATTGGCCCTATCTGAGTCAACCAATCACCTGCCACTAATGGTCCCACCTCCGTCTCTGAGAGGTCCGTAAGCCCTGGAAGCTTCACCGTCCTGATTGCTTCCTGTTGGTTCAACAGGAGCCCCAACCATCCTGGCATTTCTTGTTGCCTCGCAAGAGGGTTCCCATACCCACCAGGGTCACCTGGTCCCCCCGGTCCTCCTGGACCTCCCGGTCCTGGTGCTCCAGGTCCTCCATATGGATAAGGTCTTCGGGGCGGACCTTGTCCAGGAAACCCACCGCCTGGATCATTACCTCCAGGACCTCCATAACCATCTCCTCCCGGTGGACCACCTGGAGCTCCTCCAGCACCGCCTCGAAACCCACCTTGGCCATTTCCTCCATGGCCACCTCCACCGTGATCACCTGGATGACCCGGACCTGGATCTCCTTGCCCACCATGGCCTCCTGGAATTTGACCACTGCCATCACATCCTCCAGGACCATAGGGACCCATCCCAGGACCTTGACCACCCCCATCCCCATAGGTTCCATGTTGATGTGCTCCTTGATGACCACTCGAACTGTTCACAGCTCCATTGGAAGTCTGACCTGATTGCACGACGACAGAACCCCCTGGTACACTTGGTGACATGGTAATTGCTGGTACCCCACCAGGAAGTCCAGGAACACCGGGTACCGCATTGGTGAACGCATCCACTTGGTTGGTTCCCATGAAGATGGACCCCATTCCTCCAGCCCCAGCTGATGGATCCGCAAACATAGGTAGCAAGGGTGCTGATGATCTATCCTGGATTCCTAACAGACCCTTCAGTCCCCCAACAGCCGACTCCATAGCTGCCGTGAGCTTGCCGGGCACGGTTTGAAGTTCACCTTGAACACGTCCGTCATGTAGTCCCACAGGAAAACCTCCAGCCCCTTGGAGAGCATTGCCATGATCATTTCCTTGAAGAGCCAGTAGAGTTCTTCCAAGACCGCCTGACCCACAAGCACCACCAGCAGCTTGAGAGCTTCCACTCATGGCTTCACGCATCGCTCGCAGCTCCTGCTTGAGCTTTGCATTCTCGTCCGCCATGATCCTCATAGCCACCTGCGGTCCTACAAACTGTCCTTGGTCCGACCCTGGACTGTTCACCAACCCGCGGTCTGAGGCCAGAAACTCTTGTAGATGAGGTAGTCCATCTCTCCCATCCTCCGGCAAACCTGCAGGCCTCATGGATCTAAGGATTGCCTCGTTCTGGGTTTTCTCGCTCCAGAAACAATTGACCTCAGCCTGACTCCCTGTCGACCCTGGTCCAAAGCTCTGTGGAGATCCCTTTGGCATAGCCGGTACCACCGCACCATGATCTGGTTTGATATCCTCTAGGGCTTTCACCGAACCACTCCCTGGGGTCACCATCGACTCCTCCGAAGACATGGCAACCTTCCTACGGCGAGCGATTAAGCCCTCTATTTTCTTGGGCTCATAACCTACAGCGGAGCCGCAGGTTCTCTTTTTCTTGAGCACTCAAAAGGGGCTATCACAGTCCCTCGATTTGGTGTGTGTCATCCTTGCTAAGGAGCCATGCTACGACCTAGCTTTCAAAAGAAGAATTGATGTCACAGCGTAACCACTAATAATCCTTTGGTAGCCATGGGATGGCGCTGCTGAGGTGGTGGTAACTCCGAAGATTTTCTTCGATGTTTCCACGTTGCCGCTGCGCATGCTCGTTCATCGCACCGCCATTTGGTTTGCCTCTTGGCGAACCCAGGTGGATCTGCTGGGATTCACAGCTGGTGATCAGCAGTTCTTGAATATTCACTGCTATTTGGGTATGTGCCAAGCCATTTTGTAACCAGAAACCCACCAAAAACTGATCATTTGACGCGGAAAAAACATGGGTTTTGGGGGTGCCACTCTGGCTTGGCACATACCCATTGAGCAAAATCAGATCATTTCTTGGTCGAGATGTAACTTTGTTTGTTAAAAGATGTTTATGAATGGTTTTGCACCTTGTATCAGCGTTCATTTAAGGTGGGCCGGTGGGTCCTAAATTGTTTCTTCTTGGAGCATCACACTACAACCACAACCTTTTCGTGTCCGAGTGGATTCAGTGTTCCATTTAGGTGGGACCGAGTGGCATGTCTACACAGATGCATGCAGTGTATGTACGCCTATGTGTGGCATGTGTATGTGTACGTCGGGCACATGCGCATGTGAGAATTGTATGAATATCTACTAGTTTCAAGAAGGAATTTACTTTCGATCAGAGACTTGCCTAACCAGATATTCTGTGATTATCGAACTGATTTAGCAAATACCTAATTCTTTCTGTTAATGTCGAATTGCATATGATCCTGGTGACTTTGTCTTTGACTGACTTGGATCTTAGAGATCAGATGGAAATCAAGACGCACCCAAACTGACTGCAAACATCTTACAGAGAATAGCCAAAAATGTGCCAACAGTGTTCCCATTTGTTTGGGGTCGCTTGTGAATTCAGCATGTCCTCGGAAAATGACAATCAAACTACAAACATGTGATGCTTCTGGTGTTTTACTTCCATGGAATCATGTCTGATTGATGTTGGTGACAAACTCCCGGCATGCCAATAGGCGTGCCGTGCTTGTGAATCATATTAATGTGGCTGAATCACTGACAATTTCCAATGATCGCTGCTTACCACCATCAATTACTATGAGCCAACACTTGCTACGTGGATTTAAGCAGCAGCAAGCCAAGGATTCTTACTTATTTGCAATCACCTACCTTGATATACCATCATTTGCCATTGACACTTCAAGTTCATCAGCTTAGTCTATTGCTTCTGCTGGTGTCCTTCAAAGTTAGTACATTGTTCCCTGTTACTGCCACTTCTTTGTCCTTATTACCATCTGCTCACAGCCATCGCAAGCCCCGCCATCGCAAGCCCCGCGGCAAAGTGCCACCTGCCTCGCACATTTCTCAGGTGAATTTCATGGTCCCGTCTCTGGAGCTGAACTGGACAGATTTCTCCCGCGGTGCTGAGCAGGACCCAGGGGCTGGGGTCGGGCTAGCGGTGGGGCATGGTGAAGAGATACATAGTGGTGGTGTTACGTGCTACAGGGGCGGGTGCGTCCCACCCCAGCTGAGTTTCGTGAGATTGCTCTCTAGTCTTCTCAAGATTGGTGCTAGAATTGATTCACTAAAGCTGGGTCTACATTCGCAGAAGCTCCGCCGGAGGATGATTAAGAGTTTGTTTTCGGGGAAGTTCGCGGTGAAGATTCTGGCATGGACTGTCCATGACCGTTCTGTTTCTTTGTTTTGCAAGCCTCACAAGGAGTAATTAGTAGGTTTCGACCTGCACTGGCGATCGCCAAAATTCGACCTCTACCAGCTTATTATGACTGACCATAGATGAGTTCTGTGATTAGCAGATCATCCCTATGGTGTGAGACTGGCATCTCGTTGTGCAGGCAGATTCTTGGTGGAAAAAGGGTAGATTTTGGTCCATGGAAACCATGACTACCGAGTTGAAAGCAGTAGTCCTTCTGTACTTGGATTTGATATTCCTTTGCCAAGGCGGGGGAAACCAGTATTATCCATGAATACCCATCATGAACCAGCGCTAACCATCACCAACCATCATTGACCATTAGTAGCCATTACTAACCAATACAAGATGTATACTTCAAAGTAAGACCATCCATGGCGTAGCCATACTAAACTGGGTTGTTTCCCTCGAAACATATGGGGGGGTTCTCAAAATAGGGAACCCCAAAAATGGTTGGTCTAATACCATACATAGTAAATATTGGATGATTTGGGGGGACCCCTATTTTGAGAAATCACCAGGTAAATTCAAGAGATCAACGATGACAAGCTCTCATAGTAATCAACATAGATCATACATGTGGCTTTGATATCTACATAAATCATTAATGATATGGTTTACCATCATTCACCATGGGATATCACTAACCATCATTAGCCATCATTAGTCACTAGTAAGTACTAACCATCATTAACCATCACTAACCATCACTAACCATCAGTCACTAGCCATTCATAGCCATTGGTACCCAGCTGGTACGCAGCTGGCAGGCCGTGTGGGCGGTCCACAGCCACCTGGCTGCGGGTGACTTGGATCAGCTGCGTGGACTGGTGACCAAGCAACTCCTGCAGGAGACTCCTGGGGAATGGATGGGGCACTGAAAAAATGGGGAATGTATAGAGCAGATTTTTGATTGATTAGATTTATAGACAGATTTAGATGATCAACATAAGGATTCATATAATCGATTTTTGATAGATTATTGGGATTTGTATTTAGATTTATATACTAATAAGATGTACGGTGAGATCTAGATGGTTTTACGCTCACTACGGGGATTTATTGCATAAATCTGATCCATTTTCACGAGATACTCGATGCTTGCAATGTAAGATTTATATAAGATTATTGTAAGGATATAACTCACTAAAAACACCAGGAATATGGCCACAAGAGGGATGTGATATATCAGTTTAGGGGGAACTCTGATGGAAGTACAGGGATACGGGCATGAAGAATATCACATCCAAATCGCGGGGAAACTCTGAGAATGAGTGGATATTGCATGTTTTTTGAGCCATTCCTTTTGTAGATGGTGGTTTCTCAAAATAGGGGTACCCCTAACTCATCCAATATCAACAATCTATAGTAGTAAACCAGCCATCTTTGGGGTCCCCTACAACTTGAGAAACCACCAGATAGACGACCCTGGTGGATACTGAGCATATCAAGGTGATCCTTCCAGCAGCTGTGGTGAGAAGCTTTTGGGATGGCGGCTCGGGAAATGAGCCATGAGCGAGGCCCGGTACAACCAAACGACACAGAAACAAGGGTCCAACTAAAATGATGGTTGATGATGGGTGATTGATGTTTAACATTGGTTGATTAATTGTGGTTGATAATAGGGTCAATGCAAGCTTGCAATGCCATTGAGAGGATATATGCATCTTCCCTTCTTGTTCTCCACCAGAAAATGCTCTTTTAGTAGCCGGTTCATGCTTGTGTATGACTAATGATCGTTGACCATTGCGAAGCACTGACCACCGTGAACCTTTATGGTTGATAGTTGTCATCAAAGCTGGTGACCACGATTCTCATTGTAAAACTGTAACAAGTAACCATGATTGACCACCATGAATGAACACTACACGTATTGTCAACCATCACGATTCGTCAGTACAGTCATCATTATCCACAATGAATCATCACTGTAACCTGTATTAGCCAAAATCAGGAATCAGTCCTATAATCATACTTGATTTTACTCATGGTTCATGGTTCATGGTTCGTCCCATCCTCAACCATTGGCCATCATTCCTGCTGAGATTCAGTAAACCACTGACCATCATTGACTTGAAAGATATCAACATCAGAAATAACCTAAAGCTACTAATAGCCATCCTTCACCCTCCTTCTCAGATGGTGCTGTGCGGGTCACCAGGACTTGAAAAAGGAAGGCACTCCCCACGATGCAACGGGGGAGGACTGGTCAGAACCACCGAGGCACGCAGGCTGTGCAGTTGTGAGATTCTGAGCGCCTAGTGGGTACGGATTAGTTAGTGACTGTGAGTTAATATTGGTGATTTAAGTTACATCAACTTATATCAGGTTAGTTAATACTGATGATTCAGTAAGTAGTTTATTGTTAATGGTGAACCAAGTGTTGGTGAAATGGTGGTTAATTGATGGTGGATTAGGTGGATTGGGTAGTTAAGTGATTGTGAAATGATGGTTGATGATGATGATGATGAAGAATGGTGATGACTAATATACAGATGGTCGATTAAACGCGAATTCTATAGATGGTCAATGGATGATGGTTTCACGATGATGAATTGATAATAGCTTCGTGATGGTGTTCTCATCAGATCTATTGCGATTCAGCCACTCCCAGCTCTGGAAAAGCTAGAATTTTCACTGATCACTATGTACGCTTCAAACGCCCATCGTTTCTGATAACATGAACGAAGAAGGTGGATAAATTGACATCCATTTGAGTATATATTATATATATATACATACTGATACATAGTTATGCATCTATACCTGTCCATGATTCCACATAGACATGCCTTTCAAGTGCACACAAACCATGCATTTCATAAGCTGCCATAGCTGAAGATCGGGCGGCTGGTGACCAGCTCGGCCACCGCCATGAGCCCCGCAGGTTGCTCCACGTCAACGTCGTCGCGCTCTTCGGCTCCCGGGCAGCGCCGCCCAACGAGGACCGGGGGGTTCTAACCATCCATGGTGTAGCTGTACTAAACTGCGTTGTTTCCCTCCAAGCATATGGGGATTTCTCAAGTCATAGGGGAACCCCAAAAAATGGTGGGTTTAGTATGATAAATGATTGAACCAGGTTGATTATAATACTGATCAATCCATTTTTTGGGTAACCCTATTTTGAGAAACCACGACATGATTGAAGGGTATGACCAGGGTGTCCATTGTTGAACTAAGGGGTTTGATTTACCACTTTTGATGGCTATGGGTCAATATTAACCAACCAATGGTTAATTAGCTGGTCAATGGTTGAGAATAGAGGATGGTAACCAACACTTTAAGGAAGGATAATGACCAACTGTATGGCGTTGGGTCAATGTGAACCGTCCAAAAATGTGGTAATAGTTCACATCCCAACTGCTCAAGACCAGCAAGTGGTCATTTATGCGATGTGAACATGTTGACCCGCAGCGATATAACTCAGATAGCAGTGATATGTTTACCTTGGTGAATGGAGCGTGAATGGATATGTGTACATATGATATTTGCTATTATGTGGCTAGCAATTGTTCATGGTGGTTAGTAATGGTTTGTGCGTTCATTGGCTAATATTGGCTAATATGCTTATGACCAATTCACCTTGATCAATGACTGTTATGTGGCTAAGCCTGGTTGATAATGGATAGAACTGGTAATTGCTAATGATAACCACCAGCTAATAGCGGAGAAGAACCAGGTAAGAGTGATAACGTCTAGTGATATACCCAGCTGGTTCAGCTGACAGTTTGATGTGGGTTGGAGCACTAATTTCGATGGGTTTTCCGCCTAAAATGGTTCTCCAGACCTATGTTCGTTTACTCCATTGCAATCACATAGAGAATACATATGGCTATGGGTCAATATTAACCAGCCAATAATAAGGGAAAGTTCTCAACAAACCTAGAGGGAAAACAAGGGTGAATGATAGGGGAACCAGGGGGATGGGAATTGTTATTGGTATACCATGGGTCAATACTGGCTGGCTCCTAGTAGGGAACTGGGCACCGATAATGGCCATGAGTATATGGATGATTCCCAAAATTCCCGCCAAACACCAGTAAGAATGTTCCTACCCAATCATATCCAAGAAAACTGGTCACCCTACTCGACTATTATTGTTGGTTGCTTGAACATTCCTGACCTAATCCACCAGTCTCAATAAGGGACAGTAATCAACAACAGTTGGTTAGCTGCCTGAGTCAGAGATCATCAGCAGTTGACTAGTATTGCTTGATGGTCGAAAGTCAAACATGGTTATGTAACCAATCACCGGTCAATTTTGGTTTATATAGCCAGCAACATTTGGAAAGAAACTTACTATGTTGTTAACTGGCTAAACATCAAAAGTTGCTCCCAATCAATGGTTCATAATGTTTAAGCGGATGTCTTGGGAGTAACTATTGATATTTGCTTCAACAATAGCTTGATCATGGTTACTCCCAATCACTGGTTCAACGATGGGTCAATATTAGGTTCATGACCAGCTTCTCAACCGTTGTCCGGTGGGTTTTGCGTCCGCTGGTCACGGCAGCGACAGGAGACCGTTGCTGAGTCATTTGTAGAAGGGTTCACTTGATGGTCATTTACCCTTTGAGAACTCACCTGGTTGCGCTAAATATCAGCGGTAAACCAGCTATTTCTATGATGGATTTTCCACGCAGCCAGGTTATTAGAGTGTAATTGCTGTAACTGGATTGCCGAAGCATGGACCCGGGCGATTCACCGCAATAGAATGTGACTCTTGGGGTGTCGAATTCATTATTAATGGTTCTGATGGTTCTCGATGCTGGTCACTTGCTGATTAGAAAATGTTCAGTCATGATTACAATGTTTGATTAGTGGTGAATAGTGGTTGAATATTGATAATGGTGGACTCGTAAAAATGGTTTTATGATTAGCCAATCAATTCGCCATTATCAATCATGATCAAGCCATTATCAACCAACATCAGCCACCAAGAACAGCCAGTACCAACCACCATTCACCAACAGTAACCACCAGGAACTACCATTAACCACCATGAACTACCGTAAAATTGGCAGGATCTTTTCGTGGTTGGTTCGACCCCTTAGCATCCACGAGTCCAGGACACTGAAGCCTCTGCTTTGGTGCTCACGCCCTTGATCAAGGCGCTAGGGAGGACAGTGGAACGGTGCGGCGCTGGTTGTGGGTCGATCATGACCATCCGAAGGGTAGCCTAGGCTTCCAGTGTTAAGAGGCAACCAACTGGAAGCATCAGAGTAGATGACCATCCCAAGAGTTGGACTAGTTTGATGCCATGTCAAGATGATTCGTTCCAAACCTGTTTTTTTTGCATTCAAAAAACAGTCCGCAGCACTGATTGACTGCACTTGTCTGCAACCTTTTCGTGACACTTTGTGGTGGCACATGGTCAGTGCTGCATCACCCTTCGCCAACACTCTCTTAAAGCACGGTGTAATGCCAACCCTGGATTAATGAACCTAATAGGGGGTAATCTCGCAAAAGCCTTGGTTTCCCATTAAATTGGTACACCTCACATTAAGAAACCCAGGGTTGATTAATCCCGGGTTAACATTACAACACTTCCGGTCAAAACCTTTCGATGTGATTGGTACCTTGCTTCGCAGAACACCACCGCACCATACTTGGATAAGCCAATGGTTTGCAGCGCAGTGCTGCATGACCATCACCAATTGAGTTTGAATCAAAACCCCGGTTAATTCCGTTTAGAATTGGCATGACCCAAACTTGTTTTTATACTTCTGTCATGAAGACCGCTGCAGCTACATGTGGCTTTTTGGGAGTTCAATGGAAGCATTTCTTAGGTATGCGATGCTCAGCGACGCCTATTTATAGTCTCAAGTAATATAGGGTGAGTACATCGAAGAATATCTATATATGGTTCCGTGCTCCGTGTTCCCAGCCCCCCCCTCAACGATGGCCGATAAGAATGTTTTATTATTACCAGCAAAGGTTCACACAGATGGGTGTTGTATCTTTTCAACAAAGTCTGGCGCGGTTAGCAGCAGTCCAAACTTATCATCAATGGAAACCAATCAGCAAACACCGGGTGATATTCACGTTGCCCTTGAAACCTATTGCAGTTGCAGACGCGTAAACCTACTGCCAAGGTATGGCAGAACCGTCTCAGCGATCCCTGGTTGCTATGTTGGTCTTGGGTGGTGTGCCGCTGACAGTTGTTCAACTTCTTCATTTGGCGTTTGGGGGTGCACCATCGCTCTAACCCATTCAAGAAGATTTGTGTTTTTCCCCTAAATAAGGTGGCCACACAAGGGGAGTTCTTACGATATGGGTATGTGCCAACATAGTGATATCCCAAAACCAATTGTTTCCTAGTAAAATCATCATTTCTTCGTGGGTCATTGGTTACCCTATTTTGGCACATACCCAATTCAGCAACCAAACAATAATCATCAATCACTCGTGATTTGACCATTAACTATTACCCATATGGGTGTTTCTCAGAATAGAGGTATCCCCAAAATGGATGGTTTATTGCTCTAAATGGTTATGTAGTGAATGATGACTTGAGTTTGAATCAAAACCCCGGTTAATTCCGTTTAGAATTGGCATGACCCAAACTTGTTTTTATACTTCCGTCATGAAGACCGCCGCAGCTACACGTGGCTTTTTGGGAGTTCAATGGAAGCATTTCTTAGGTAAGCGATGCTCAGCGATGCCTATTTATAGTCTCAAGTAATATAGGGTGAGTACATCGAAGAATATATTCATATATGGTTTTACGTGAGGCAATTTAGCGATGCCTCTAGCGATGCCTTTTGATGCCTCCAGCGACGCCCAAAAGTGCCCAAAGTAGTCAGGTACCCACCCGTGGGCTCTCCTCCTGGAGATTCCAGTTTGCTTTACCATGGTCTTGGTGAGTCCGCGGCAGCCAGTCAGTGAAAGATTTTGCTGCTTAGAGAAGAGGACATGTCCAAGTAATCACCAAGGAGATAGCCTTGCAGAGGTACTTTTATAATCATCATCAATCATCAGAGTCCTATCTCTTATTCATGGCTCGCAAAGACCGCCGCATCTATTTCAGCCAACTAAACCTTTGGGATTAAGATTGTCTAACAGGGTTTTGACTACAACTCAATTGCTGTCATTAGGCAGCTAAACAATTGCCAAGTAGGACAACCTACTACAATATAGTCGGTTTAGCATGGTTTGGCATGGTTTCGCAAGATTATGAGAGTTGCTAAATGCTCTAGGCCATCGATGATGGTCGGATGGTAAGTCATTTTTTCTTACATTTTGCTCCGAGCATGTACCCTTACTCTTGAAGCCTTCTCTAGGCCCTACTGATATGACTGAATCCCACCCTTCGGTTCAAACAGTTTTTCTGAAGGCGAGTGATGAAACAGCTGCCAGCAAATGATTCTGATGAATTGACGATGAGTGCAAAAGAAAATCGGTGCAATCAACATTGAATCTTGCTGAACCCATTTTCATGATTGACTAGGTAGGAAACATGCAAAGTATGACAACAACATTGGTGACAATGATGTGCTACTCCAGCCAGCGCTTGTTTCGTTATTGATCCACCATGCCCACACCGAGTTGCTCAGGTGCACGAAGAATACAACTACAAGGGATCTGATGAGCCGCGACGCACCATTCGTCTTTTGAAGTGCCTTGGTAGACGCGGGCACCGCAGCCGTTGGGAGGTGCTGGACTGTGGTCATGCACAGTCATGCCCAAGGAGCTTCGCAAGAACTGCTGTGTTTCGTTTGTGAACGTGATACCCTGGTTGCCTTATCACCCAGTCATTGTTCATGCAGATTTCTCTGGACGGGCAGCCAATGCTTTGCTTGAATCATTTATCAACGACATGTTCATGAGGATTACCAGCTGTATTGCAGACCGCACAGCAATCAGTGCTGAATGCATGGACTTTGGTTGGCAAAAAGCGAGTGTTCAAACAAAACAAGTTATCTCAGACTCATCATCCTGGAGTTTTTGAAGAATTCCGTGGCAATACCACCAAATTTGAAGAAATCCATGGCAATACCACCACATAATTTCACCACAACATGTTTTTGTTTTCACTTCACACGTTTGGGCCCCGTTCGATAGTTCGCAAATGGATCTCCCATTGGGTAGTGCTTCATTATCATTAAAAACGACCATTTCCCGATGATTCGATTTGCGAACCCAATTGGTAGTTACCCAATGTTACTCAATGGTTCGATGAATTCCAAAATCGACCATTTTCAAAGGTCACTAGGCTACTGTAGCTGTTGTTCTTTGCCGTTGCTGTAACCAGCCTTCGCCAGAAGCCATCTGCACGAAGTGCGATCTCCATCAAGGCCACCATCAGTGACCAGCTTCGATCACTATATAACTGTTCTGAAGGAACCATTTGGCTATGGGTCAATGTTGACCAAGCAACTAATGGGGGATAATCACCAGCAATAATAGGGAAAACAATGGTTAATGATAGGGGAACCTATAACGTTCGGTATGTTCGACCAGTCTTATCAACTTGTTATTCCATACATGTTGACCATGAACCACCAGTCTTAGCATGTTGGACCGCCACGGTCAACAATCGTTCACCAGTAAGCAAGAGCGACCATATAACACGGTTTACCTTTCTTAATCAGGATTGACCACCATATAATCAGTGTTAATCAGTATTAGCCACACAACAGTTTAAGTGAACAGTGCGACCATTTAATCAATTCCACCCATCATTCTCAGCCCTTGTTCATCATACTATGAACCGTACAAAACCATATGGTAACCCTATCCATATCGATCACCACAGACATTAAGCATTTAGCAGTTTGATCGGCATTATCCCTGGTATCAGTCATTGCTATTTAACCAGTATCATCTAGCCAGAGTTCAACTGGCGAGCAACCACTTGTACGTTCCGCATTCATGAACTATTATTCACCCTAGAACTGTGTGATTAGGAACCGTTAAGTTATTGAGAGTATGTCATAGTATATCAGAAATGACCACCACATTTATACATAATATACTACATGTATACACCCTGTAATTCCATATGATTAACCATTGCTAACCATCATGTTAACTTTTGGTTCCATCAATGTTTAACCACTTTGAACCCGTATTCACCACCATAGAACAGAAAATACTCACCAGTTTCAACCGCTATCTATAAATAAACCAGGATTCACTTGTTAATTAGCAACCATTTATTGACTATGTTTTTACCATATCGTGTTCACCAAACCATTTCTTGGTGTGTTGACATTAGCCCACAAGCATCTGGCAATATGATCCGAACCCCTCCCCTCAGGTGTATCAAACCATACATTAACCTTATCTATATCCAGCAGTATATATATATATATATTTATATATAGACATCAACCCTTCATCCCCTATCATTCACTATGTATTCACATTTCTCATTCAAAAATCAAGTGACCCTATCCATATGAATGAACCACCATATATAGCCATGGCTGTATATCTATTCATTAACCATTTACCCCACATAATTCGCCATCGTTTCCCATGCGAATTCGTCCCCTGAGGTGGGAGTTTGAACAGCGAATTCCTACGGGTGGAATGCCCACCGACTGGACGGGCGATGGCTGGCAGATCTGCAATCTGGAGCAGAGGTGGTGGCCTGACGTTACCGGTGAAACTGACCATGGGTGATGGGTTCTGAAGGGATAACGAATGGTTAATGCTTATTATTTGGTTAATTTGGTAATAGTTTTTTGGTAACCAATGGTTAACCATGGTAATAGTTATTTGGTTATCACTGACCATTGGTAATAGTTATTTGGTATACCAATGGTTTCTGGGTTTTGGTGATGGTTCCTGAAGGGTTAACTGGGTAACCATTGGTAATTGGAAACCATTGGGAAGCATTTAACTGAAGGGTAACCCGTTTAATTACTATTGGTTAAACGGACCATTGGTGTTATTTGGTAACCATTGGTCGTTTTCAAACCATTACCAAATTATGAGGCAATTGACCACCTAAGTTAGTTGGTTTTTCAGTTTTGGTAATGATTTCTGAAGCTGAACATGAGGTAATTGACCAATGGTGAGTTACTTGGTGGTTATTTGGTGAGTTAAACCTTCAGAAATCGATGTTGAAGGTTATTTGGTGGTCAAGTACTTTGCAACCACAATCCAGAAAGGTATAGGAGGCTGAACATCCAACTACCTGGTAGTAGGGTCGTTAGATTCCAGTGATGGTAGTAGATCACCCTTTGGCAAACTAACCTGGAAGCTGATCATTACCAGTTCTAACAGGTAAACCAGCTATAAACGATGCATTTCCCACTTTGAGGCTAATTTGCCAGCGGGTAATTGAGGGTTAATGGAGTTAGTTGGTGGTTAATTACAGTAATTGCTTAATGCTCAATCAATTGGTTAGTTGAATGGTTAATTCATGGGTGACTAGGAATGGGTAAGCACCAGATCTACATCTCCACGATTCAGCAAGTTCGGGAAGGACCATCCAGCGCCTTGCTTTTATGAATCTTTTTGTGAGGCTCCCTGGGTCCGAGGTTTCTCCAAAAGATGTGACTCCCTTTGGCAGCAGGGACGCCACGAGAGCCAGCCAGTGGACAGTGGACAGTTGCAAAAAGGGTGCACAGGAGCAGCCAACGGCAATCAATTGCAGTAGGTCTAAATAGTCACCCGCAAAGATTGATTGCTTTCTCCCTATCAAAATGCCATAAAGTGGCCAACGACCACTTTTGTCCTTCGTTACTGTACTTTTGACTGCCTGCTCCAAGCCCATTCGCAAGGGAGGCCACAAAAAAGCATTGGCATCCGAAGTTCAGCAGCTCCCTTTGTGGATTGGTGCTTCCAACATGTTGCCCGTAAGGTGAATCAGACACTGTTTTGTTTCCCGGGTTCTCATGGGTTCTCACTGATCAAGGTTCCGAGCATCACCAGCAGGGTTCTGACACTGCATCTCCTGTGTAATGCTTGGCCATTGCCTCAATTTGCGTAATTATATTCGCAAGTTGTGTTTTTAGCTTATTAACCCTACTTTTGTTTGCCTCGCGCCCACAATGACGCACCATGACGTACCTAATTTGTAGCCACATGACTGAGCTGCAAAACTCTTGACCCCTGAAATAATCAGGATTTACTACTGACAACAGGTTGCTTGAAAGAGGACTGGCATGTCTTGGCTTTGCCAGAATGCAGTGAATACAACAATATGAGCCATCATTGTGCATCCTGAACCTTCGTTACGCATCAACTTCCATCGTCAACCATCCTCATTCACTTAGCAACCCCCAATACTGTATCTATCGGTGATGGAAATCATCTGAAAAAACGAAGAATCAGGGCTATTAAAGTGTTGCCTTCCGGATTCCATGGTAGCTCTTGTGATGGTCCTTGTGATGGTCACCATTGGTATTTGACGAGGCCTGACCTGCCTAGAGTTCTGCGCCAAGAGTCAAATGTTGCTCAGCGCGGGCTTCGACAACTACATCTGCATCTGGGATCCCAGCGTCCGGTGGCCTGGGAAACTGCAGCCGCATGTGTTGAACGAGATGGCCTTCTCTTGAGAGACTGATGTGTTTAGCAAGAAATTTTGATCCATGACGCAGGTTCAGAAGATGTTTGGGATGTTTTTGTTTGATCAGCTTCTTATATGATTTCAATTTTCAATATCTTTGTGGCGTTGATGCCTGCTCATTTGATCTTTTGGTTTCCGACGTGATCTTTGGCCATTTTGACGTATGTTCACCTCGTTGTTGACACTTGTACTCCATTATTGTTGAGGGGGATATAGACTATTTATATGGGATCCGGCCAAAAAAACCTATCTTACAATTGATTGAATTTGGTGGCGGAGCCCCGAACCTAAGCAAGGCATTTGCCGCGCATGATGACCTGTTCTGCTGCCCGAGACCCCCCGGGCTGGTTGATGACCAGTTTCCGCCCAGGCAGGGACTCTTTCATTCAAATTGTTTGGTATCTCAGATGGGACGGCGGGCAGTTCTGGCAGGTACCTTTGAGTGGAATTTGGTGGACAAAAAAAAGGTTCACAGGGGAGATGTATTCCTAGTAAGGCCTAGTCAATTCAATAGTATTTTCTCTCTCTTTTACTAAATAAATAAATATATATATATATATACATATACAGGTGGTGAATTCATACTCACTACTGCCATCACCACTAATCACTCTTACTGTTCCTGGTTTGCTGATTCTGACATGGCCAAACAAGCGCGCTGCTGCACGGACAGCTCACTTGACCCCTTGTCAAACCGACATTGAGCCAAAACCATAGTGATTGTTCACACAGTGATACCTATCCATCTAAATAGGTGGCATTTATCCATATAAATAAGTGGTATCCCAGTATCCCGACATTATAAGTGTTGTTCATTCATAGTTGGTTGACCAAATATTAGTGAGAATCCCTATGAATATAGTTGGTCAACCGCTAGTTGGTGGTTTCTTCGTGATGGTTGTCTGACCAACTAATAGCCATTTGGGAGACAGGAGCAGGCACGTATCATGAAACGCAGGCATGCACGAGAACTTGGTAGGTAGGTAGCAGTTTAGTGTTTCACCACCAGAGACCTTGGACAGACCGCGCGCTCTTCTCGTCGGGCGTGCGGTGTCAGCAACGGGGAACCGGGATAGCTAAGAACCACCAACCATAGTTTGGATGTGATGGATCGTAATTGGATCATGGAGAAGGGAATTCTTGTTCGAGATTATACTGCTGCGATATTGCTTCTATATGAACGAGAATCCTTATCAAACCCACACGTAAACTTGAAGTATCCTGTCTTAGACACTGCTCATGGAGTAGATGACGCAGCTCTGCCATTGACCAGACGATTTTCAGCAAAGTTTGCTGTTCCCACCTTCAACTCCAGCAGCATGTGTTTGCAACCAAGCTCAGCAAAAATGATCTTAGTTCCTCCAATCTGTCCGGCCTGTGGTTATCATTAATTGAATCTTTTACCCGGGGTACTGCATGTCTTTGTCAACCCCTCATTGAGCTTTAAATGAGCGGATGGCTAGAGTTTCAACATTTGGGAGCTGTCGGTTTTCCTGGAGACCTAAAGTCTTGCGGAATATTTTGGAGGTCCCGCTATGATTGAGCAAGGAAGTAAAGGTCTATTAGATCATGATCTACATGTACAACATGTAGGAATGATCATTGGTTTAAATGCAAAGAAAGTATAATGGTATATATGTAGAAGATAATAACAGATATCATCATTTATCAAATTTATAAATGTATGCAATGGTATACCCAAAGTTCGTCCATCCAACGGTCTATTCGTGACACCTGCTCTCTGCCACAGGGAGGGCCATGAGTGCAGCATTGCTGGGCTTTGTGCCATGCCGGAGACCGATTATGAATTTATGAGCACCTCGATCTGCAACCAGGGCTGACGGTTGCCATGTTGATGGCCCCTGCGCCATGGGGGAGCAATGTAGTAGATAGTTCACATTCTCACCCAGTCCCAAGTGTCTCCTTCTACACCACCAAACATGTATGTAGTATGCATATGTGGCGAGTACCGAAAGAGACAAGCGAACGGTACCAGGAACTGTGTGACAGGGTATGTCTCTTTAGGGTGCGGCCAAGCTAACACATCCGGATCTCCACAGTTGCAACCTACTGGCTTTGATTGAAGCATTTCCAGCAGAGTCAACAACCAAATGACTTTTGATTCTGAGTATATGGGTGTTTCTCAAAATAGGGTGCCCAAAAAATGGTTGGTTTATTACTATAAATTACTACTCATGGATGATTTGGGGGTACCCCTATTCTGAGAAACCACCATATTTGAGTCATTTTCAGCAGAATTGCTGATCTCATTTGATCTCTGCCACGGCGGCCGGGCGCTGGGCTTCCCAGGTGTGGACTTCGAAGGCATGGTACGTTTGTGGGACGTGAGCCCGGCAGCCCAGCGCCCAGCCGGTGGCTGCCGAGGCGATCTTAAACAGTGCTTGGTAGGAGCAAAATCAGCAGCCTGACATGTTTCTGATTGGTGCACCAGCTAATGATTGGTGATACGTCAATAAGCACCTATCATTGACACCAACCATTGACAAGCTGTTTAAGCAGCTGATGAATCAGCTAAGTGATTGGTGATATGTTTCTGACTGGTGGTATGTGATAGGTGAAACGTAAGCGAATTTATCACTGACCAGCTGCTAAGTCAATCTATTCATTGGTGAGTAGTGAATATGTTTCTGATTGATGGCCATCAAAGAAACTTTGTTGATGGTGAATGTATCAGATTAATGTGATTA
This sequence comes from Symbiodinium kawagutii, assembly GCA_009767595.1. Lineage (NCBI taxonomy): Eukaryota > Dinophyceae > Suessiales > Symbiodiniaceae > Symbiodinium > Symbiodinium kawagutii. The sequence continues at coordinate 546,135 of VSDK01001007.1, read as the reverse complement.
TTATGATGTTGTTTATGAGTAAGAAAATGATCACTGTCTTAGGGTGCATCCGTCCTATGGTTTGTGGTATCCCTATGACCGCCTCTCTGGATTTGTTGATTAATTATGTCCTCATGCCCATTCTTTATACAATACCTTTTGCGCGAGTTATATCCCTATATATCCTATATCTTGTTTCTCAAAATCGAGGTACCCCCAAATCATCCAGTATTGATCTTTTCCAGTAATCAACCAACCCTAACTTTGGAATTTCCAGCTGGAGAAGGCTGGGACCCAGCCCTTGTTGTTTTCGCGGTCGTCCCCGGAGGACGTTTGTGCTGCATCGAAAACTTCCCTGCTACGGATCGGCGAGCCGAAGAGGTCACGTCCCAGTGCCGCATGTGGACCCATGACAAACTCGTTGGCAGTTGGATGGTTCACCCGGTTGAACCAATCAGATGGCTGAATAGGAGAATGACTGGTGCCTGGGTTCGCAGGCTGGTCATGATGGTTAAGTTCATGATGGCTGGTAATGTTGAAGGATTCCAAGGTGGTTACTGTAATTGCTGATTATGGTTATATGATGACTCTTCACGATGCTTGATGATGGTTGATGAATAGTTAATTGAGCTTAACCCTGCTGATTTGTGGTGCTCATCAGCCAGCGCGTCGATTCATCAGGCCTTATCAAGCCTTTGTAATCATGAGTACCCAGCTCATCAAGCCACTTAGTGACCATGACCAGCTCATTGATCACCACCAATCCAATAACTCTAAGACACATGTCATAAACTATAATTATACATGTTTGTTACTATGTTCCATGTAACAAACAAATGAAACACATACATTTACAGCTGGATCATCATCACTATCAGTGGTGGTTCACCATCTACTCAGCCCTCCTCAACCAGCTTGGGGCGCTTAGACTCATCGTCAGCTCAGCATGGCCAGGCGGGTGAGTTGGAACGTCTTGAGCCGCGGGCGCTGTGTCCGCTCAGCCGGGGTTCCAACCGGTGGTTCCAACGGTCGCTGGGGAGTGGCACCAGGGAGGACTGGGATGACCAGTAAGAACGAGCGATTCATGGTGATTTAGCTGGTGGTTGAGCTGGTGGTTAACGGTGGTGGTGAAGCTGGTTGATGATTGTTAAGCTGGTTAGTAAGCGATATGATGATGGTAGGAGATTGTTGTTGATGGCAAATGGTGGCAAATGGTTGTAAACACCAGTGCTAAATGGTCGTGCTTAATGGCGGTTGACAACAGTTGTCATTTGTCGGTGTTTGAGATTCTTCGGGGCTCCCGACCAATAATGATGGCTGACGGTCAGTTTGTAGCGGGTGGCTGGTGCTGAATACAAGTGCGTCTGTCACCAATCCGTGGCTAGTCATGGGTTTGGTGGTTTTAAACATTCTTTATATATTAGCAGTGGAAACTTTTTTAAGAGGGGTGGTTCGACCATCAAGCAGTCGTGGTCATTATTACCTACTGTTAACCAACAGTGAACCATGATTAGCCATTGGTTAACCATTAGTTCAGCATGAGTCAACCAATATTCACAACTATCAAGCACTGGTTGACCATTAGTTGACCGTTACTTAACCATCTCAATCATTAGTGAACCATTTAGTTACTGTAACCATTTACGTAACCATTACTTAATCATTTTAACCATTATGTATACTTAACCATTCAGTTAACCATTACTTAATCATCTTAAAAATTATATACTTAACCATTATTCAACCATTTAGTTTCCCATGGCTCATAACCACCAACCAGTTGATAATGCTGGTCACCAGATGGGATTCCCCGACCAAGGCCGCGATCGTGTGGTCATCTCTGGCAGAAGGTCTGGCAATGCGGCGATCTAAGCTGTGACGGGTCCCAAGGGATCCGATCGGTGCTGACCCCCAAGAAATTCATGGAGATAACATATTTTATAGGGGCTTCTAATGATCTATATAGAGGATAATAACCAACAATTATAGGGGATATACCAACCATAAGGTGATTTCTCAAAATGGGGGACCTCAAAAAATGTTGGTTTACTTCTAATAAATGGTTGATATTAGATGATTTAAGGGTACCCGTATTTTAAGAAACATCCATATTGAGACTTGGGGATGCACAAGTACGGTGCTTCTACCCATACATGATTTGATTAATGGTTCTTGGTTGATATGGGTGTTTCTCAAAATAGGGGGCCCCAAAGTTATGGATGTTTTATTACTATAGTGGTTGATAAACTGGATGATTAGTGGGGGTACCCCTATCCCTTGAGAAACCACCATATGGAGATTTGTCCTTGGGGATCCAATCCGCCACGCCGAAAGGCTTCATCGTAGCATCGGTGATGTTTCGGTGGCGGCGGTCACACCTTGGGAAAATCCAGCCTTGGCGTAGGATCGTGGTCTTCGACCGAGACGCCAACGACCCCAAAGTGACCTCGGATTGGCCGATCAATGATGTGGTCCGGGGGCCCAGTGGCAGAGCCAGCTGTGATCCCTTGGTTTCCGGTCAGGATGACCATCATTCCGTTGGAAACCAGCTATGCTCGCTAATGGTAGTCTCAAGATTAGGTTCACCAAGATCCAAGTCCAAGGCAAGTATATTGATATGTAATGATGTACGATGACATTTTTATTTACATTTGTTATGATAGTGTGTATATATATATATATATTCTTAAATTATCTATTATCCGTTTACGTTTCTTCGTGCCACTTCTGTAAATAGGAATTGCGACCATAGTCACCACAAGATCTTTCCAGTGGTTTTTTGTTTTGGTACATTCGTCATTATGCAACCTCTGGGTACAGGCTAGCTACCAACGGTCACTAGAAGGGGTCTTCGTTGGGCAAGCATGGTTGGAAAGGCCAAAGCAAGTCGTGGTTTTGGTCACCACGAAGCGCCCATGGTTGAGATTCACCAACTGGAACTTTTTGGGGGTTGATCAAACTCTGTGGATTTACTGGTTTATTGCTGGTTTCTATTTTTATGTTTTTGCTGGTATAGCCAGTTGCTGGTATATACGGTATATAGATCAACCATTTGAAGCCCTCAGGAAACAATTGGCTGTTTTATATTTGGTGGTTCTTGATTCAACGATCCAACCATAAGATTCGGCGGTGACCTATCATGGTTGCTGATGGTCAACGGATCGTCAATAACAGTAATGAGAAATGAAACAATTCGTCATACAATGCAGGACGACGAAGGTTTATGATAATGAGGAAATTTTCATCCATGCTGTTCACCACTATTAACCACCATGAACCACTACAAACCACTATTAGCCACTATTACTATAAAATAAACCATATATTATAAACCACCGTAAACCGCGATGAACTACTAACCCCCCCGGCCCCAACCCCCCCAAGATCCTTACTGATGGCTGATGACCTCTGGTAGCTGGTCCAGCTTTCAGGCGTTCAATCATTGGCCCGGAGCCCAGCGACCGTAGAGCTGTTGGTTGAGGGAGCTGTGGCTGGAGCCAATACCAGGGGAACAATGTGGAGCTACCAGGGGTGGGAAGACCAAATATGAGCTTAGTGACCACCTGTTGTTGTTGTTGTTGTTGTTGTTGTTGATGAGATGGTTGTTGATGCTTAGTGATAGTGATGTTGGCGCAAACTGGTTGGTATTGGT
>VSDK01001007.1:523203-542478 GCA_009767595.1 Symbiodinium kawagutii | reverse complement strand
GGCTACAGTTACAGGATGACACTGGAAACACTATGCCATGGTGGTCGTCTCAATTTTGTGCCAGGCTTTTTTGACCCACCGCCACATGCAGCAGGAGCAACAAAGGTCAGCTCATCCGCCGCCCATTGAGAATCCTAGGGCCAAAACATTATACATAGCGTTCTGAAGACTGGTCACTTCTGGTTTGAAGGTACTTGAAGGAAGTCAGCAAACACTCTCAATAAGTATTGGTGTGGCGCTCACACAACTGATTAGGTAGAGCTTATTTTATGAGATTGATAAATACTCGTCATAGTGGTATTTTCTATTAGCCACCCATCCATTTTGGAGAGTACATGATAGTGCTGTTGGTTTTTTACATATACATACACACACACATAACATGCATAATATTTTTTTTGGGATCTCCTGTAATGAATACCGATCGTCCGATAGTTCACCATGTGTTTTTTTTTTTTTCGATTTTGTTGTTGTTGGGCACCTCATCTATGTTTTCTTTGGTCCCCCTTCACATCTGTCATCTACTTTGCTCACAGGGCACATCGTTTCTACGGAAACCCAATGTTGCTGCATTATCCTAGAGTGCAGCGAGGGGTTAGAAAGTCAAATTGCTGGATTGCCAAACCATACTCCAGACGGATGTGTGCCACACTCTTGGCACTATTGAGTTCTTCAACGTCTTTAGTTTGGTGGCAGGGTACCTTGTTAAACTCATATAACATGTGACTTCGCATGGTTCAAAATTCTGTGTCAAGTTGAATGGTGAGGTACTAAAGTATCCAGCTTTGACCGGATCGAATCCGGGTTGGCACGGGCTGAAGAGCCTGAGGAGTTCCCAGCAGTGGTTCATTGGTTCTGCCAGCTTTGGAGCTACCAAGGACCATGGAAATCGTGACACCCATCAAGAACGATCTCTATGTTTGGGACGTGGCCTGTCCGCAGAGCACTGCTGGATAGACAAGCCATCCAGGAGTGCCATTAATGTTGACCCTGGATTCATAAACCACATGTAACTATGTGATCATAGGTTTATTATTTTAGGAGGTACCATTCTAATGGGAAACATTTTTTTGTGGATACCGCTTATTTATCAACCAAGGGTTACCAAGGGTTTATCAATCCAGGACTGCCATTACTCAGCTATTTTACTCCGTTTCTGCACAAAACATGGCAACGGCAATAGACTATCAGTTTGACAGTCTTACTGTGAGTTAGAACTCAGCCATCAAGCAACTGCAGTCCCCAAGATTCCTTGTGGGAGTTGCGGTCCCGGAAATGTTTTTGGACAATCTCTTCTTGTTATTGTTGGATAGTTTTTGACGCAATTGTTCTTTTATCATATTATTTAAATTCAAACTTGACTAATGCCACCATCCTCACTCGCGGTTGTCCGGTACCTAAAGCTCGCGAAGCACAATTTACAGAGAATTGCCACTTTACTGGGGTTCAACATGCCAAACTGGGTTTGACCCAGCATCAGGGGCTGGATGAGTTGGGCTGGTTCCTCTCCTGTGGGGACCTTCATTTGGGTTTCCCCTTTCAAGTTGATCACCAGAGCTTTGGGAGTGCCACCATGGCTTCGGAATATCAAAGACCACAGGGGTTTAATCTGAAACCATTATGAACCGATTATAGACAGTAACCTATCCACTATCAAGTCGTATCAAGTCGTCATGATTTTCAATTATTAGTGGTCAGTAATGGTCAGTATCAACCATCATGGCCTACCCATCATCTTCGCCCACGTCGCGTCTTAGGCGCTCACGGGTCAACGGCTGCAGATTCACGACAATGTCATCGAGTCTCCTGGTGAAACGACTGGAGAGTGTCCATGTTGGGGTACCCCCCCCAGCCATGCGCAGGGCAAGGATCATTTTTTGGAGTGTGCCGTTCATCAACATAGCCATGTTTCGGGAGTCAGGGTGGGACCTTGGAAGAAACGACTCCATGGTAGGTATTGGTCAGCCAAGACTGATGCCTTGCAGAAGTTGGACGGTTGATGTATCTTTGATGGGAGTGGCGCTCTTGATACTCACAACCAGTCCAAGCTTGGTGAGTTCAAATCACAAGCGTTGGTTTACTGAGAGGAAATATGAGAAAGATATCGGGCCCCCCAGGGCCCCAGGGTAAATTTTCTACCAGTGGACTTCCACAATTCCTTGTACTTGGGTGGGTACTCGGTTACCAAAGGGGTAAAGACTGGAAAGACGGGGGCAGCAAATGGCAAATTCCAACCCGGAGGACGAAAACAAGAGAGAACACTTGGACTTACATGATGATGTGTAGAGATAGATGGATGGATGGATGGATGGATGGATGGATGGATGGATGGATGGATGGATGGATGGATGGATGGATGGATGGATGCATAGATAGATAGATAGATAGATAGATAGATAGATAGATAGATAGATAGATAGATAGATAGATAGATAGATAGATTAGGATAGATTAGGATAGATTTGATTAGATTTTAATAGATTAGATAGATTTAGACTCACAAATACATAGTATATCATTAGCTCATCAACTAGCATTAAGCAATAGCTATTGAAACCCGCAATCATTTTCCAGAATACACAATTATACAATATGATATGTGAGTCATAATCAGCGTTGCTGCCAATATTTACTGATTAACTAGTTATGATTGGAAATGGTTGGTATTTGGTTGATGTTTGATTGTTGAGGCATCATTAAGGGGTTGATGAATCATCCCTGCAAATATCAAAAGTATTTGGTTGATGAATGATGGCCATCCCTCGAAATACTCCGTATATGCTTCTTGAATTCAATTTAATTCTTGATATTTAGGAGGATGGCCGTCAGCATTCATTCATCAACCCATGAACAGGCTATCCCGGCTATCCCTGTTGAACCAACAACATTGTTGGAGGAGAAGGCACCTATTTGATCCAATTTGGAGGGTGCAGCAGCATTTGAACTGCGGTAAACTAACCTAGAAGCTAACAGATATAATGTTTTTCAGCTAGCCCAGCCATCAATGGTGGATTTTTGGTATGCCCGAGGGCAGCGGTTACAGCCATTTCTTTCTCAGAAATGTGATGCTTGGGATCGGGATTCGTAGTCATCCTCAGATTGCAGAAGCCTTCCCAAAGTGCCTCTCAGAGACGGCGCTGCAGTCTAGTCATGTTGCCAAGGTGTCTCGTTGCGTTGTCATGATCCAAACAGGCTGCTGGGGATCCACCTGAAACCTCACCCTCAGACGAGTTTTTGTGAAGACGCAGGGGGTACCCTGATCGGCCAACTGTCAAGGGTAGGTCCTGCAGTTCATAAACCAGGAGATTAGCCATGATTCGAGCTGGTGATTTGCCATCGAACATGGGGGGTTAGTAACATGGATGTCCCTTAATGCTTCCAAGTTCAAAGTCTCATAAGAGTGGGCAGCTGAATACATGCAGCAGCGATATCACCAGCCAAACATGTCAGCTGAGACTGCAGGTCCAACATCACGGTGCAAAACTCAGAGTGGTTCCGTCATTCGTTGGCTATTCGTCCCTTTCAAACATATTCGATATTTGGATGGATATTTTGGAATCCAGAAGCTTTCGTGCCCCACTGAATTTTATTTTCAGATGATTTTTTGATATTTTTTCAGGGTGGCTTGGCGGTGGTGGTGGTTCGATTTACTGCCACCCAAGAGCCCACCCAGTGGTTGTGAGTTGAAATCGTCGGCAATTACAAGCAGTGCGCAAGAGCTGCAAGTGTATGGATCCTAAAAAGGGGCACTTCCGAACTCTAAAGAATGAGCATGTGGGAGAAACCCCATTGATGCTTGGAAGTAGTCCCTCTCGAGGGGCTACTCCTCTGAATGAGGGGATTGTATTTGGAGTTCTGACTCTAAATAAGTCCAATGCCGTGGAATTCTGGCTGACCAATCACTTTTCAAAAACAACTGGCTAGTGGTTTTAAGCACTCTTTGATTTTCCCAAATGTAATTTAGAAGAAATGGTTTGTTTGACCAATATTTCTCATAAGGGGTGCTTCAACCACCAACCAGATGATCTGAAGGTGAACTTGGACCCACAGTGCCAGTGAGGCCATTCAGTTCGGCTTGAAGGAACGGCGCATCTTCGTGGGCAGCGAGACTGGGGAGATCAACTGCATCAATGCAGCCCCTGGTCAGGGGGCAGCTGCGGTGTTGGAGTGTTGGATCAAGAACCTGAAGGTGCTCATGATTCAACTTTCCCTGCAAATGTAGCCACAACATTCAACGCCTGGGGGGACTTTGGCGGGAGGCACTGTGGCTGGTGAACTATAACTGATGACGAATGATTGATTAAGCATGAATCGATGGTTACACCAACCAAGCAATGATCACCTGGAAGCAAGAACCTGCCCAAACGCGATGTGAAAACATGTAAGTACTGTGGACTCCGTGGACGCTTATGATTGGCCAAGTTTTTGGCCGGTCAGTCCAGGGTTTCCTTCTCAAAGTGCTGTGGTGTCTCAGCCAATTATTCAAGAAGCATGAGCCGATTTTTAGCATCCATTGACCAACTAACAAAATCATGACCCAGAGACTGCATGTCTACATACATAACTGGGTCATTTTATAGGGAATCTTGTTGGAGTCTCTAGGTGATGGGTGTGAACCACTGACCATTTCGCTTGGGCATTGACGGGTGCTGCACTCCAAGGCCTGTGGTGCCAAGCTCAAGGTGCTCAATCCTCATGCCTACGAGGCCAGGAAGCGTCCGGAAGGGCATCCGTCCTGAGGGTTGGTCATGGATCGTAGGGGTTTCTGTGAAGAAACACCCAGTGGGAGAGGTTGACTATCAATGAATCAATGGTGTGTGTTCTCAAAGTGGATGGTTTCTCAGATTTTAAACGGCCCTCAAAGGGATGGTTTCTGAGATTTTCGGAGCTGGAAACTGATCATAACTCATAACTCGGTTCACGTTTCCATTTAGTGCAATGCCCGGCAATGGAACTTGGACTCAAGACATCGTTTGAAATCAGTGAATCCACGCACTCTGAAATATTGCAATTCTGTTTCCCTAAATGGCATGGATCTTCCGATCTCATCAAATCTCAACCAATCTCGCCATCCGGATGAACATCTCCGCAGGTGACTCAAATTGAGTGCATGACTGGCAAAGTCATCACTCTCTCCGCCCCTGAGAAGGTCGGCGGGAGCTGGGAGCTGGGAGCTGGTCGATGGCTGGTTTGATTTTTGGTTGTAGGCTAGCGACCAATACTTTAAAATACAATATGTCTAGGATTTCTAGAGGATGTCGATTCTACTAGAACAGGATATAGTCAACAAATATAGGATATGTGAATTTCTACCAGAATTGTTTTCGTTGACTAGATTCTTGATAGTTTGGGATGTGCCAATTTGTTGAGGGATGGGATCACACAGACACGTTCCAACTTGGGGGGCTACGTGGCCAATGCTAAGGGAAGCTATCAAGTTTTCGGTACCACAACTGATGGGCGGCACCCATGCGCTGCCGAATCTTCTAAGCATTGCCTGTCAAGTTGGTAAGGCATAGAAGCGAAACTGGTGCGGCAGGTGCATCAAAAACTCCAACAGAAGTCTGGTTGGTGGTTTTAAGTATGCTTAATGGTTAATAATAGGGGCTAGTAACCAGCAATAATGGTTAAACAACTGCTGGTTGGTGGTTTGATTGACATTTTTAATTTTCCCTAGTCAATATATTGAGACATGATTGGTTTACTGTTATTTTTCAAAGGGGTTCAAACTTGAAACCACCAACTAGAAGTGTTCTTCCTATTTCTGGGAATGCACGCAACAGGAGTACGCATGGTATTTGACAACGACGGTTTGAATTCGGGTTTGCAGCATAGGCAACAGGCTTGTCATGCCCCAAACTTGGGATTGGGGAGAAATTACGACGTTTGCTATGAATCTTTGTGTTTTGGAAGATCGTCTGCACATTAGCGTGCCGCAACGTGGAAGAAATGATACATTAGGTCACGACCGCCATCATAAACTTGCCTTTAATCTACTTGTGCTGGTGGGGGCACACCTCAGAGACGTGAAGAACCTCATATCTACCAATTGATGGTAGCTCCAAATAGAAACATGAACTATTTTGGTGTTTCTCTTCTTATGCGAAAGTTACAAACGTACTGGTTGATTTCATAGTTCGCGGGAGTTTGATGCTACCCATTGTTCGGTGCTCAAGGTCAATTGCAGCAGGAAATCCAATCGTGCTCAATCCTGCTCGACGTTTGCATTGGAAGATGACAAGTGGTCACATTTGAACGTAAATTTGTTCAAGCAACAGTTTTGAAACAAACGGGTGTAAACGGTTTAAAATCTGTGCTCTTATACATTCATACGCAATTTGGCATCGTGCTGATCATGACAAGCCTCAATGTCAATCCATTCTTTCAGCATCCATCCTCAAGGGAGAACACACTATTTACTTAATATTTCACAGTGGTTCTTGTTATTTCTTGAAATCAGCCATATTCCACTTGTGGGTTGTGGCATGTTCTGTTGCTGTTGCGCAGGTCATCAATGTCCACGATGATCCTTGGTGGCACAGGATGCACCTGCGGCATGGCTGAAAGCTTACGTGGGTCAAGGACACTGTAGCATCCAACCAACCATGATGTCATGATGGGAGACGTTCGTACATTGGGTAGTCATGTCTTCCGAAAGGACAGCCAGGCATGACTTCTATGATGTGTCTAGGCCAGGAAAATTGAGACATTGTTCATTTGTTTACTGCGCGCACATCAAGTTGCCAACTGGTTGGTTTAAGCGTGACCTTTGGTGAGCATTTCCAATGTATGCACCAACACACAAGGTCGGCTCTTTTGGCTTATCCTGCTTGTTAGTTGCCCATGCCTAGCTTCCACGATATCTAATCTAATCTATTCAACCTATTTGTGAGTGCCGAACAGACACGGAAGAACCCTTGGTGCCAGGGTGTTTTCAGCACAATTTGGACACCTTTTCCTTGCAACATCGAAGAGCAGATGATATGAGTATATCCATGACTCGGAGTGCCAACTTGATGAGATTCCCACAGCGAAGCAGCTTCGGTGACAGCCGTAGTCCACATGAACAGGGCTGCTGCGATGGTGACCTGGGCCCTGCGAGTGGATGATGCCCTTTGCGTCCAGCCCTGCCGTTGGGGAATGTGTTCAGGACACATCGGACACGCACCATTGGCACCTCAACGGTGGCTTCCTAACCTGTGCACGTTCATCCAAGTGCTCCAAGGTTAGTTGCTAGTTGTTTCTGTTGGTTGCCAGCCCCCCGAAAGATAGCAGTTGTTGTTTCAATGAACTATGATTCAGGTGTTAACCATCAGGAGTCGAATCGCGAGCCATGAATCAAAATTGTTAATCATTATCCATCATTAGCCATAATCAACCATCATGAGCCATTGATAAGCATCCTTGGTCACTATCTCAACCACTACTACCACCAACTGCTTAAGCGCCATAGCTTCAGCACAGCACCTGCGCTACAGCGCTACGCCTCACCGAGGACACAGGGGAGAAGAAGGCCTTGCTGCTGAAACGCATCGATGTCGGAGGCCTCAGGATGACCAAGGCTGGTGGTGCTGACGAACTGGTGGTGATTAAGAATGATGATATCTTAATGATTGTTCATCTGATTAAGTAGCTAAGTTTATTAGATATCATGATTAACAATCATGATTAATCTGATTAACAATGATGATATGGCTATGGGTCAATATTAATCAATCAATAATGGGGGATAATGACCAACGAATAATAAGGGAAAACTATGGTTAATAGTAGGGGAACCAGGGGTACGGGGTTTTGACCCACAGCCATATCTTAATGATTGTTCATCATCAATGCCAATTAAATCTGATTAAGTAGCTAAGTGAAGTTGATGACTAACGACCATTGTTAATTGATGGTTCATCATTAACTATCATTCATTTGATTGATGATTAACAATCATGATGGTTAACTTAATTTATTGTTCATCATCAACCGTCATGTATTTGATTAGTTAATTATCACTGAAGTTGATGATTAACAACCGCCTTGATATTTTGATGGATATATATTGACGACATCTGGATTTACATCGCGGTATCTTAATGACGGTAAGTACTGTTCATTCTTGCAACATCAATCCGATTCACAACTAATCGTTGATGATTAACAACTTACAATCATTCAGATACCTTGGTATTTTGATGGTAGCTTAGTGATTGTAAGTCATAGTACTGATGATAGCCTTGATGGCAATAGTGGCTGACGAACTGTTGACAGCCGTGATGCGCCACTGCTGACTGCTCAACGCTCATCATGAGTTGAGGTGGTACTTCAGTTGATTTATCACTTGCTGGTGAACGGTAAAACACTGATAGTTTCTATTTATCATGGCGTTTCATTACAGTGATTTATTTGTAACTTGCTGGTTGATTTATCACTTCAATGATCAATGGTTCACATTGAATAGAATCTATGATACTTGACAATTGCCTTTTCTTGATGGTTGATAGTCCATGAGCAAGCAACAATGGAGCACTACTATTGCTGACGTTTGCTGACTAGTAGTGAATGATTGGAGTCAATGTGTAGTATTGTTGACCGGAAACGACCAGCAATGAATAGGTTGGTTCATTTGCTGGTCAACAACGACCGAATGATTGTGGTATGATTAATGGTTGATGGCAAATCGTTTTCTTTTATTTGTGGTTGATACTTCATGAGTGATAAGGACCATGTTTCTATTTACCAGCAATCTTTAGTGATTCATCAAGAGTAAGAATGGTTGACAGCTGGCAAATTATCAACAACCTACAATAAAATCGCTCACCAACCATCACCAAGAATTCACCAGCAAGAATCAACAATCATCATGAGTTCAAAAGTGCTAGAGACCAGCTCTAGTTCACAATGTTATTTGACATGGTCAAGAATGGTCAACAGCCGACTAATTTCGCTTCAAGGTGGTTGATATGTTGACATATTTTGACCATATTAAAGCACTGGTTGGGAACAGGACGTAAATGTTGGATATTAGTTGAATGTCTCAGTTGAACTGGAGTTCATCCTGGGCCAACATGGCAGCCATCCAAAAATGGCTTCATGGGTGATTTTGGTACCACCATTTCGGTGTTTCTCAAGTCATAGGGGACCTCCCAAATCCTTCAATTTGATTCACCTCTAGTAATAAACGCTAACTTTGGGGTCGCCGACCGATTTTGAAAAAGCACACCATTTGCGGATAGACCTTTGGGTGGTAGCAGGCACCGTGAGGTGCAGTTGCTCCCCGTGGCTGGGCACGCTTCCGCGCCCTGCACTGGCTAACGAACTGCAAAGTCATGGTTGATTAATCACTTATAAATGGTGCATAAACTGGATGATAACTGGGAGATTCCCTATTTTGGGAAGCCCCCAAATCAACATTCAATGGGTTTCAATCAAATTGTTTACATAATCAAAATATGATGATCAGCAGGATTCCATCAGGTTTGAATCATTCAGAGCCGGCATTGCAGGAAGACTGGATGAACACACATGTCAACAGTCCTGCAAACCGACAATAGCGATCCACTACAACTACAATTAACAACAAACAAAGGTGATGACCAACAAAGGTTTCATGTAAATCACAATAGCATCAACAATGGCCTACAAGAAAAAACAGGCAGGACTATCACCGCTACAATGCTGGCAACTAGCCCAATTTGAAACAAGGAGTCGGCTACGTGGGTGTTCAAGACGCTGGCAGCCCCTCAAGCCTATGGGCACGGCTCAGCACCTGTGCGAAGGCAAGTCTGATGGCTTCTTTGTACCTGGAAATACGAGTACATCACATCTGTATATCACACCGGATTTGACTGTTGACTACAAATAGGCGTACATATACCCTAGTATCATGGATTATCTATTGAAATTCTATTGAACTAAAAACTGTATCAAACTATATGTGTACATAAACTATTATGTAAACATATGTAAACTAACTATATGACATTACTATATTAGAATATAAGTAGGTGTACTGTACATATTTACTTTCCAGTTCAATCATCGTTTTGGCACACCTATACTCAGCACCTAGTGGACATTGGTTGCCACGCCGCCGAGTTGAGTGATGCGGGAGTGATTTTGAGGCAGGAACTGCTGAGTGGCAGCCAAGTCAGTTGAGGTTTCTCAACCGACTCATAGGGGACCTCAAAAATGGATAAAAATGTTTGGCTTCTTAGCTCTAAACAGTTAAAAATGGTGGGCTTACTACCCCTAAATGGTTAATATTGGATGATTTGGGGGATCCCTTATGACGTGAGAAACCACTGGTGAGCCAAAGGGTCAAGCCACAATCCAGTTGGATATCGGAAGCGAGGACCGTGTTCTATGCAATGCACATGGTATGTGATGTCATGCAATCTATCTATATTGTATACAACTTAACGTACAATACATAATATGTATACATATGATCATATGTATACTGTATTTATATATATATATACAAATACTGTATGTGTTTTTGATCAAGTATATGTACATAAAATGTCTAGTATACATTGACATGCACGCACGTTCATGATCGTGGTCATGATGGTGACTGAAGGGTTCCACATGGTTGGACCCGAAGCAACATGGTGTAGCCTTTCCAGTGATGTTTTCGTCGAGAGATCATCGTCTTAACAATTGAGTACTAACCCCAGTGAATGGAGGTAAAAAACTAACCCCAGTGAATGATTGCAAACTAACCCCAGTAAATAAAACATTATCAACTTGAAATTTGTGGATTCAATCTAATCCCAGTGAATAAGTATTCTGTTTTCACATTTGATATCCCTTTTGATTAGTTGCCTATCCCTTGATCACTTGATAGGTCAATCAATCAAATTCAGTAGGTAAATGACTAGGGGAACTGATGTCAAATGGGTTCAGTAGATCTTTTTTGATAGCCCCCCCCCCCTCGCCATTGTTTAGCTGCAATGATTGATTAAGCCGCCGGTGTGTGTGGCTTTGCTTTTCAAAAGCAAACTCTTGCTGCTGTTTGAACTGCCCAAAAGGTGAACAGAACGGTTTTTTCAACCTATCCAAGTTAGAATCCAGGAATCCAATCCCAAAGGATCGCGGATGTTTCTTTAGTACTTTAGTATCTTTTTTTGAAAGGTATTGAGTGAGTTGTGGATATCGCATTCACATGCGTAGTGCCAACCTGAATGATATTTACCTGCTAAAACAATACATGTAAAACATGATATGCAAATTGTCAAATCTGCGTCTCTTGTGAACATTTGTTTGAGGCGATTGGATCCTGAGTGCAGCTTAGTTGTGTCCTTGATTCATACTGACACTGCTATTCTTTCCAGATATTTTGCTGTTGCCATTGGTTGGGTATCTTGTACCAAACCACGAGTGGAAATCAACATAGTATGAAAAAGGTGGAACCTGTGGTAACTTTGATATGGAATAGCCAGCCTCAGGTAATGACCAATCTGCAACTCTTCAAACTCTGCCACATTTGTCTGCATTTTTCGAAGGGAAATCAGTCCTTCTACCTTTGACGGTACATAAGCACGTTGGCACGCAATTGGAGAGCTTTCGATCAGAGATGGCTCGGATGGTGGTCCTTAGAAACCACCAACTGAACTTATCCTACTACTGAACTGGTTATGAATTCATAGCTATTGTGAAATCTAGGGGGTCAACTATTTTTCAATAACTAAGTTTGGTGAACCTACTGCTGTAACCTACCTGTTGGTGTATAATAATGAACCTGCTAGCCGATAAGACGAGGTAACCCATTTATTAAGTTAGTATCAGTCTGACCTCATCTGAAGGTTTTGGGGTGTTCGGCCTTGATGGACACCCTGATCATCTTCCAAGGGACAGTTTCAGTGGTGCAGCTCCCCCAGCTCCAGGTTTGCTCACAATGACCGGGACATGTTGGCCGTCACAACGGAGGAAGGTGATGTGGGCTGGTGACCCAGCGGAGATCAACAGTGGCACAGAGATCAACGGTGAAGGACTGTTGTGCTTGAAGGCTTTCAATCGGAGATCAATGTGGTGAGAGCTGTTAGGAAAACCTACTGAAACGTCAGCTTTTTACAGGTTGGATGATTCACAAATGACTGAGATGAGATCGGTTGAGTCGTCCAGGGGTATCCTGCCAGCGTGTGCACTTGCTACTTTCCCAAGTGAAGCAGCGAGTTGGCAGATGATCTAAAATGTCGACCTGGGCATTTTCTGTCCCATAGTCCACATGGGTGTTTCTCAAGAATCACCCTTTCTATCAACCATTTTTCGCAATAAATCAACCGTTTTTGGGGTACTTCTATGGCTTGAAAAACACTCACAGAAGGATAATCCATGAATGACTGTGCCGTCCAAACTTGCACAGTTGGAAAGTTAGCACGTCAGCATCTCAGAGCGCCGTAAATTGTCATGTAAAATTCTCTATAAGGGCATAACCCCAAATGGGGGTTCCTCAAAATAGGGAACCCTATGGAACCCCCGAAAATGTTTGTCTTTTTATTACACAGGATTAATCAAGCATGATTTGGGAGCACCCTATTTTGAGAAACACCCCTACGTTGTTTCATACTGCATGGGTTGGTCCAAAAGTGGTGTACCATGGTGTACCCCCAAAGTCACTGGCGGTTTCCCCAGTGATTATTATTGGATGGTTGGTACCACCAATCCCAGGTGTTTCTCAGATCGCGGCTGAGAGGTACAGTGCGGACTTTGCAAAGTCCATTGCAGACACCAGCCACTGCTTCGTCAACCATTCTCAGGCGGGCTTCATCGCTGGTAGGTTGCTGGGAAACCATGGAGGATCGAGGGGTCTGCTCGCTCTATGCCTTTTTAAGGTCGGTTAATCTTGGGCACGAGTTCGGAATTTCCCAGGAATTTAGTTTCACCCATCGGGGCCTTATCATCCAAGAACCAGACAATCATGCCAGCAGTGGTATCTAAAGGATCTTGGGCACTAAAGGGCAGGGTCCCAATCCTTGCGCGGCAAGGAGTGTCTGCATTTTGAACTGGATAGGTACGTGACAAAGCTGGTATACTGAGTAGATGGTCTTACTGGTTATCATCAGTTTCACAGGAGCATTTGAATTTGCGTGGAAGATCTCTTGTGTGCCAAGAGCTTTTGGAGGATGAGTCAAGCTGAAACAGATGGTCAGTGAACGTGGCAACTGGCTGAGAGACGGTTGCAAACAGCTTGGAGGATTTGGGTATGTTTCAAGCAATAGCTATGGAGAACTCCAACGTCAGAGTCCTTATCGCTTTGGTTCTTAGCCGTGGTTGTAAGAAGTTGCCTGGGATGAGTTTCTCATCGTCTGATGTTCAGAAGCCAAATACATCAAGAAACCCAATACTCTCTTCAGATGTCCTGAAGATAGTAACACTGCTCTGGCTGGTGGTCTCAAACATTTCTATTTTTCCAATTTTAATCAAGGGTTGGTTGGTTGACCAATATTTTTAATACGCACCGAAACCACCACCCAGATGATGATAATGCAATTGTTGATGGTGGTTGATGTCCCGAAGCTTCCCCAATTCTCCTCTTGTGATAGTTGGATGCCATACCTTCCGCTCACTTTTCGCATTGTTGAGGCGGTGTACTGCTGTGCATATTTAAGACAAGTGCCATTGATCATCACTACAGACAATTGTGCGATCCTCAGATCTCCGTTCCCTGCCACACTTGTGAAGAAACCATTTCTGATTTGTCAGTGTAGCCAGTCTAGCCAACTATTTCAAAGTGGTAATTTGTCACTTGCCTTGGTGTAGCTATAAAACACTATGTCCAAGCCCAAGGAATGCCCACGTTCACATATTTGACAAACATGCTGACGGCTGGCGCTCTACTTACGCTTTGGATGTGCTCACCCGGTGTTTCACGCTGTTGACGTTTCACAACGCTACCCATCAATACGGATCATCAGTCATCAGCAAGAGGGTTGCGCGTGAATCTATGTTCAACACCGCATAAAGGTGTATTGCTCAAGTTGGCGGCGCCAAAATGTGCCAACATATGTATACATATTTGATAGATCGATATGTATATATACTTATTATCTATGTGCATGTGTTTTTTTGAAATAAATGTATATTTGTTACATACATGTGCATAGCAGTTGTATTTGTGTAAATGCAGATGAGTACCAAGGTGAAAGCATGACCATGTTTGAGCCTATGAATGGAAAACAGTTCCAGTGTTTCATCATTTGTTAAAAGCAATGGGATGGGTTGGATTGGGGTGGGGTGGGGCAGGGCTTGTTAACGTTCGCTGACACTGCAAACGACCGTTGATGCTAGGTGGCTGATGGAGTGGTGGGGTGGGGTGGGGCATATTAACCTTCTCTGTTACTTGAACGTTGGAATGTTCACCTACAGTTGGATGGTTTTTGGCTTGACCCAAGAAACTGATACTGCCGAGTATACCTCAATTCTTGTTGGTTCTTATCCCTTACAAATACTATCAACCAGTAGCCAGCTAGTTGCTGCCAGCAACACAGGATTTCAGTTTCCAGCTATCGACATAGTGGTGGGATTTGGTTGGGCTAAAAACCATGAGTGGTTACCAGTATATGGCTGTTATCGCCACATCAACCAGCTTCCAACAGATTCTGACGATGCTTCTGGCGCTCAGCTCCATCCCAGGTTCTGCCATTTTTTGGTCTGTGCCACCACTGAGAGCTTACGACTTCTTCAACAAGCGCCCGGGATGGCGGTGTCGGGGCGATACCACACACACCCAAGTGATGGAGGGAACTGGTGCTACAAAGTGGTGCGGCTGTGTGTTTACAACTAGGGTGCGACTTGTGTTAATGTAGAACCATTTAATCTGTGGGTGTGAACACCTTGTATATCGCTGAAGATTCCGACAAGGCATGATAGAATTAGCTGGCAACCAACCAAACGATACAGTTGGTTGGTCGTTATTGGCCACGGAGTGAGGCTGCCCACAGTGGTAGACCGTGCGAGCTCCACAGCGAACTCTCATTGTAGCTGCTCATTCCTGTCGTCGCTGATGTTCCACCTGGGAGCTTACGACAGCCCTGGGAGCTTCCTGTCGTCGCTGATGTTCCACACCGATCCGAACACATAAACTGCCTGCTTATCATTTCCGTTCGTCAGGGTTTGCTTGTGGCAATTTTTCAAGTGCCTGTTGCGTGTTGCGACACCCTTTTCGGCTTCAGAGATGTGAATTAGTGTCTTTGACACTCAGACAAAGTGTAGCTGTTGTAGCCCCCCATCATTTCTTGGCGGCTGCCAGGGTCATCTTGGATCTTCCGGGTGCCGAGGAGCGGAGGCTCCAGGTGACGAGCTACAATAATAACTGGCTGGTGGTTTGGAGGGAGCGATTCTGAGCCAGGGGTATCCTGCCCTAGCCTAGCCCTGTAAAGGGGGAGCCAGTTGGAGCTACCAGGAGTGCCCTAACCAAATGGCAGACAACCACAATCCAGCCACAGTTGATTTATCCCTGTTGTTGGTTGATACTACCTTGATCATGTACTGGTTTGAAGATGTTTGAAGTCCCCAGAAGTGAAACAATAGGCTCAGGTGCTGGAATGCCATCTGACCTTGCTACAATCCCCCGGTTGTTTCTTGTTTTGTGGGTCAGGTTTTGGAGGATAGAGAATTTCATGACTTTTCCCTACTGGTCCTGGTGCATGTTGAAAAAACTGATGACTACGCTGTCTTTCTTAGTCAATGTTTCAACAACATTTCCATCATCATCTCATCGAAGGACCCGCTATCAATTGACAAGCATCACATTTGATCATCAACGATCATCAACGATCATCAACCCGCGTTTGATAACTGGCTTTGTCAAAAGATGGTGTACCCGCAGTGGTTGCCCTATTCATTATGGTTGTTATTGGATGGTTGGTAGGTATCACCATTGAACTGGACAAAGTCATGACTAGCAGTTATTTGCTATTTGACCACTATTGCGAGTTATTTTCCTCTACTATGAACCACTATTAGCCATTGTAAGCCATTATTCGGTTCTAAACACATGGTTAACTGGTTAACATTCATTGATCAACCATCATGAACCCAATCGACCACTATTATCCACTAGTAACAATTATCAATCGTTATATGTATGTAGAACATTTAATTACTATGAACCATGATTGATTATTATTCAATGTGATATAGCCATGAAATAGCCGTTGTAACCACTTCCAACCTATCACAATAAACCGTTACTAACCGCTAGTAATTAACCGCATTC
The DNA here is from genome assembly GCA_009767595.1 of Symbiodinium kawagutii. NCBI lineage: Eukaryota > Dinophyceae > Suessiales > Symbiodiniaceae > Symbiodinium > Symbiodinium kawagutii. The sequence continues at coordinate 526,265 of VSDK01001007.1, read as the reverse complement.
TAAACCGAATTAAACCATGAATTTACTGTGCACATTGTCAATCATGATATAACCACTATCAACTATATATATTCGTTCATGATAGTTTACCGACTATAACCAGTTGTAGTAACAGTGAGTCATGATGTAACCACAAAAGACATAATTTCTAGTTCAACCATTATTGATTACTATTTAACCACTATAAACCACTTTAAACTATACAATCATGATATAACTACTATACAATCATGATGTAACCACTATACACCCATCAAACCCAACTTCTGATCATTGGGGCCTCCCCTGATCCGCGCAGGATGGAGCCGTCAGCATCTCCTCGATGTGTTTGGGGGCCCAGGTAGGTAGCCGAGTTCCTAGCTGGCAATTGTAGGGTGGCCATTGGTTCCAACCACCATTAAGCATCATTCATAAGCTTACTACCTATCATCAACCACTAATCATCAATCATCACTCACCTTTACCATCATTTACCATCATCAGGAGGACAATTCACGCTGGATGAGGGACACTGGAGCGCCTATGGGGATTTCATGGTTTGAACTGACATTGAACTTCATTATCACAACGCAACAATGGGTTCTGGTTCCATTGGGCATTGGACAACATAGTGACTTTCGTGTCATGTCACATGGATTTCCAGCAAAACCAAGTGGTATTGGTCTCAATACCATGGCTGCTGCACTTCGTTCCGTTGACAAGTTCTGGAATTCCGTCAGTGGCAAATCTTTATTACTGAAACAACGATTTGGGCTATGTCAAAGGTTTTCGAATCAGACCGAAGCTGCCCTTGAGGGATATCACCATGGCTGGAGTCTCTTCTTGTATGCTTTCTTGACCTCAACGCATGGAGTTGGATGATCTTCCGGAAATACCAGTGAGAGACCATCAATTAATTTTCCAGTTCCCCTTGACGTGAACGATTTGGACATTGATCTGGATGCACGATACAACACGTATCAGCGACTGACCAGACAGGTCCGATTTGCTAGATCCACAGGTTTTGTGGCCGACCAACCACCTGAGTAAGTAAGTGATCCTATACAAGAATTGTTCATTTTATCGTGTGTTTTGGTTGCACAGTACTCAGGTGTGTTGAATTTTCTGATCAGACATGGTAGTTCCACCATTTTGGCGCGCCATGCAGCTGCTGGGGTGTGCTGACGACATGTCGGATATTCGCAGATCGTCATTAAGCATCATGAACCATCATTAACCACCATTATCCACCATTAAGTATCAAGAACCACCATTCACCATGCAACTTCCGAGGTTTGAGTTGGCCCGACGAATGCACGCTCTTTGTTGGCACGGACCGCGGAGGTAACGCGAGTGCTGGGTTCGGATGCGGTGGGGCGCTGGTGGCACGGTGGGATAATCGTCCCTATCACCCGGTGGCTTGCGAATGATATCGATGGTCCATGGCTAATCAGTGGTTCATGGATGTTAATAGATATAATATGATATGGGTTAATTGATTAACATGGTATATATGTTAATTAATTAATGGATTTCTATGTTTTGTCAATCTAGTGGCTAAGCATGGTCAATAGATTTAGTAAGGGTTTGCTGAATATGGTCAACAATTATCAATGATGGTTAATGATCTAGAACAACCATCACTATATTGTGAATCATAGCTGCCATAGGCTGTAATGTGAATAGAATAAGCATCGTGAAATTCAACAACTATCCTGATGCTTCTGATCTATATGGAGAAGATTCATCCACCTGGGATGATGATCCAAATTGGACGAACCTCCAAAAGTTAGATCCTTGATATCTTGATGGGGTACCTCAAATGTGGACACAGGGCGAAATCCTGAACTGGCAACTTATATCACGCTCACTGCAACACAAACCTCAAGTAGGTCGCCGTTCATAATGGTCACTCCTCATCGTTCACTTGTTCAATGGTCGCTTTTCAAACATGCAATGGTCGGAAGTTTCAAGCAGGTTGTTTGTCAAGTATAGCATTGTAAGACTATGTGAAGGTGCATTTGCGTGTCAACATATCCTACCCATGTATATTTTCATGCATGTTTATGTATATACATATATTATGTGTTTGTATATGCATAGTATACATTGTTTGCTTGCATATGTATACATTACATAATATGCCTATATATATATATTTGTAGATCTACATGTTTTGTGCACAGCCACTTGTACAATACATGTATGTTTGTGTGTGTGATTGTCTATGTTTGGTGTCGCGTTTTTGACAATATATATTTTTGTGTATAAATGTGTGTGTGCTTGCGTGTACGCACACAATTGTTTCCATTTTCTTCTGTTTACATTTACATGCATATGTATGTATATCTATAAGCGCATGTATGTGTGTGCGTGAGTTTGTATACGTACATATCATGTACGTATACGTGTAATTATGTATATATATATATATATATATATAGATATTTTTTTACTTGCGTGATAGAATATGTATATATATATATATATATATATATATATATATATGTTCCAGCCCGGCTGGCCCCCCCCCCCCCCCCTCCCCATCCTCACCCCCCCCCTGTGGTGTGGTGGTGGGGTGGTTTGGGGAGTGGGGTGGTAATATCTAAGTAGTGCATAAGCAGAAGTAATATGTAGGTTGCATGTTGGTAGTATGCAACTAGTATGCAAGTAATATATAAATGCTATATGGGTACTATGTAGGTGTAGGTGGCATACAGGTAATATATGATATGGGAAGTCTATGGGTAGCATACAGGTAGTATATAGGTAGTATGTAGCCAGTATATGGGCAGTATATTGGTAGCAAACAGATAGTATATAGGTAGCATGTAGGTAGTGCATATGCTATGTAAAATATAGGTAGTATGTAGTGTGTAGTATGTAGGTAATATTTAAGTAGCATATGGGCAGTATGTAGGTAATACATAGGTAGTAGTATATAGGTAGCATGTAGGTAGCATATATGTAGATGGCAGTATGTAGGTAGCATATAAGTACATAGTTAATATGTAGGTAGCATACAGGGAGTGTATAGGTAGTATGTAGGTAGCATATAGGCAGTACATAGGTAGTATGAAAAA
>VSDK01001007.1:509141-523004 GCA_009767595.1 Symbiodinium kawagutii | reverse complement strand
CCCCCCAATGTCACCCCCCCCCCTCCCACCCCCCAGTAGTTCTAACCTCCATGCTATTTGCAGCATTTTGGAGCCTTCCCCTCTCATTTCCATGCTATTTCCAGTATTTTGGAGCTTTCCCTCCCATTTGCATGCTATTTGTAGCATTTTGAAGCCTTAACCTCCCATTTGCATGCTACTTGCAGCATTTGGGAGCTTTACGTGCTGCATACCTGCCTCCTGGGGGCCGTCGGGGCCTGGGGCTGGAACATATACATATATATATATATATTTATTTATGTTTTTTATTTATATATATATATATATTAAATTCATTTCAATAGAGACGCATATTTACTTAAAATGGCCAACAACCAACCAAGACAATACCAGTCTCAAACTGGTTCTGACCCTCAAGGCCCCCATACCAAGCCGCTACGCGCCAGCCATCGTTTGCGTGGACATCAGCAATGTGGTGGAGAGTGCAAGGCTTCAGCGGGAAGAGATCTTGAGACGAAAGGAGCCGCTTGGCCGCGAATGGCGAATTACTGGTTCTGCAACCGTTGACCTCATGAAGGTTTCACTGAGTAGATTCCAAGTGAGTGTGTGGCTTCATAGTAGTTTAAACACATATATTCATACATATGAGATACAATAATGGTCTTGTGATACCAATGAGATAAAAACGCACTCTCCGATTGCACTGCGGAAGGGCTGAAGACTCTTGTCGATAGGTTGGTCACTGTTTGAATAATTTGCAGTGGTGATTAAAAGCCTTAGGGCTGAAAGCATGCGTGTAGCACTACTGGTTTTGCACACAATGAGAATTTGTCGCAATTGCTTCTGCCTGATAATGACATTCTGCGTGATGATGGCTAAACTTCCCCAAACCAAGCGGCCTGATGGCAAGCCATTGTTGGCAAAGTGTATGATGAATTGTCAATGAATTGTCTATTTATTGGAAGATTCCAAATATTGTTTCGTTGGTAGCTACTGTTGGCCGTTTGTTTCCCAACCTTAATTCGAGTTATTATGTGATATGTAATATGTCTATGTTTTCTCTGTTGGTACAGATACTCATACAAATTTGACAAGACTTGCTGAGTTCAGAAATGATTTGCGCCAAGTCATAGGTGTTTCTCCTACAACTGGAAAGCTGAGCTTTCAGCTGCACACTGTGAAGCTTGATGACTCACCTATGGCAGAACTGAAGCACATTCGGCATAATCAGCTATTGTGACTCACGGCTGATTATTATCAACCACTCTTAGTCAATCTCTTGATCCTATTCACTGATGTAAGTCATTAAGCATCAGAAGTAGCCATTTTGAACCATTCAGAATTCTTTGACAAATATGATTGATTTGCTACTGTTAGCCGTACCACTGCTAACCATTGCTGGTTTTATTGCGCACAAAAAGCCATGTTGCTTATATGAAAACACTTGAAATTAAAAACGATCTCTAAACCACCACTGACAACTACAGGTAACTACTCCATGACTCAAGCGTACCTCTTTCTAGCTCGTCATTCAGGTCGGGCGAGGCGGCGGAAGTCATCTCTGGGCGCATCTTTGATACTCTGCCACTGCATCTGCAAGCGGTGGGACGGGTGGGGAACACCCCCTGTGCAGGAGCTGAATATGTAGGGATGGGTTAATAGTGCTTCAGAACGGCCAAGAAGTGGTAAATAAAGGCTACAAGCATGGCGAATATGCGTCAATAGTGGCTAACAATTGCCACTGAAGGGTTAAGCATGGTGAATAGCCAGGTTATGATCATCAACAATAGTTGATCCAGCTGGTAATAAACCACCACGAGCTACTTGCCGCAGCAGTTTCCATGAAATGTGGGGGGGGTCAATTCATGATACAGACCTCCCGTCATGTGAAATTGGCGATGGATTTAGTGATATCAACAATAAAGAGGGCTAAAAGTTGCCTCAAATCCGTTCAATCATTTGCTTGAGAAGTTCGAAGCCCTGTTGAAACGATATGGATTCTCGTCGAAGAGTGGCCAGAGAGGCATTCACGCACCATCAGGCACCTACATGATTAATGTTCAAGACAGCTATAGATGCATCTCCAGATGTAAGGCACTGAGTGAGTCCATTTCCTACTCTATCATAACATCTATTGGAGCGGTTGAGCACATGTAATTTTCCAGAAGAAACCCTTGGTTCGGGAATCGACACACGGTTTCAGAATTATTGGAGGTTGATAAAAGCATTGCCCACACAAACACATGAAAAGGAACCTGAAGACAATGACAGGAGTGTGTGTGTGTGTGTGTGTATGACTTTGTTTTTTCTTTGGTTTTCACTGGTGGTGTTAATACTTTGGCCAACTGAATGAGATTTGCACGTTGGTTCCTTCCACTTTCAGGTTTCACATTCCTCACAGGTTCACGTTTCGAAGCACCGCATAAAGCTGTGCCCTCGCTATGCTCATCTATGTCCAGGTAGCACTGGTGGTCGGTGAGGCCTGGGACCAACCTTCCGGATTGTTCCCAAGGCCGCCCAGTGCCGAGGCCCAGACCCATCAACAGCCCGGAATACGTCTTTTACTTGGAGAGCATTTGGACGGTGGAGATGGAGGGCGGCTGATGGCGGCCTTTCACTGGGCTGCTTACGTCTGTTTACCAAGGTGTTCAGCATTACCAGACTGCTCTACCTCCTGCTACTATCTCTAGCAACTGTGCATAGCTGCTGGTGATATTTGTGGATCCGTTCTGCACTTTCGAACTGTCATTCTTGGCGAAAACACTAGCACTAGTTGGTAGCCCAAGTGGTTGTCCACCATCAGCAAGGCCTTTTTCTTGCATACCAACAAAAAATTGGCACAGCACTTCACACATTCCTGGTTCCTAATTATCAACCAACATCATACCACAGCTAAATATCAACATCATAGATCTGAGCTTGCGGTCGACATAACAAATATAATACCAACAGCTTACAATTAATATAATCCAACAGAATATTTGGAGCTTTGCGGTCAACCAACCAACATTCCACAGCTAAATCAAGATACGATTTATCGTAAGCCCAGTCCTCGCGCCGCGTTGCAGGTGGAGAAAGCACACGGCCTCAGTGTGGAGTCCATCCTCTTCTGTTGGGGCCTCAGGTGTTGCTCAGCGCAGCCGTAGCTGTCATCCTACCACAAGGTCAGCGCTTGTTTGGATGTCCCCAACTTGGGAAGGTTTCCCAGAGAAGCAAAGGTCAGCAACTTCTTTGGATAAAATGTTTGATCGTATTGAGTGGGGGAGCGGTGGCAGATACTGTATGCATTTGGAATGCTCACCATGGGCACAGGGTTTTGACCCCGTGAGCACATGTTTTCCTCGCAAAAGAACGACAAATTTTAGACCTTTGTCAGCTGAAGCAAAGAGCTCAGCAGCGATGCCCAAGTGAGACTCTAAGCTTTATTTGCAAAACAAACTCGCAGTGCAAACATAGATTTTGTGCTGGACCCTGGTATGAAGGTGTGGCCATTAAGAATTCTTTGCCAGTGACAAAATTCACATCGCTCCTGGGACTTCAGAAGCCAATCATTCGAAGGAAGCCTATTATGCAGTCGATCACCAAAGCTGACAGCCCAGTAGCAAGACTCAAAGCATGCCAAATGCCAAATGGCACATATCCGAGATCTAGATTGCATGCAGTTTGTCTAAGCGCTGCTGCTGCTGCTCCTGCTATGGCTGCGGATGCTGGTAGTAGTCGGCCGTGACAGGAATTTATTAATCTAGCATCATCTAACCTTATTTGTTCAAATTAATTGTTCCACATGTTGCATTAACTTGGACAAACTAACTTAATTACCCACAATTATATAATCGCTACTAGCAATGATGAGTACTCATGGTTAATCCTCTTGAACGATAAGTTATCAAGCATCACTTAACCATGTCAAAAAAACTTCCTCAATCAGTCCTCCAAGCATTGACCAGCTGCGGTGCTCACTGCGAAAACGTTTCCCTCCATCAGGCCAGCGGCAGCCATCAGTGCTGATGACTTTAGGTGCCGGGGATGAAAGAGTTGTGGATTTCCATGGCTATGTAGACATATATGATAATTACTGTATATTGCAATATTTATTTGTACATGTAATTATTTACATACATCATTTAGTTTCAAGTATATCTATGTGTTCAGATTAGATGCATATCCTATCTATTTGTACATATGTAGAGATATAGATCTATAGATGGGTAGTTATAGGAACACATATTCACATGTTTTGTGTATCCAAGTACAAATGGTATGGCGATTTGTATTCATCGATATATATATATGTATATATATATAGGGTTTTTCATCCACACACATATCAGCATGTATCCAACATTACATGTTGATATTTCTGTGTGCTTGGGATGTTCCTGCGTTTTTTGCACCTACACACATGCTGGGGAATAAAAGCAAGTGGTGGAATACCCTTATCTCCTTGCCGTATGTGTAGACAAATATGTCAATCCACCAGTCCAAATGGTATCATCCCATGCTTTCACATGTCATGTGCGGCAACAAAAACGTCACACCCCGAGAATCGATTGCACGAGATATTGATTTTAGTACATCCAAGCATAGACCAATCATGTATGTTTGGCTCCACAAAACCATCATCGGTGCTTACACTACATTTAGACTGAGTTAACTAGAGATATAGCCGTAGCCGAAGCAAAGTTCGCAAGGCTGTTTTCAGATTATTCAACTTTTGATGAGCCTGGAGTGTTTTGGGCGTTCAACCATTCCTATCCATGATTGATCATCATGAAATATGGAGATTCATCAAGAACTATCACGAACCCGTTCTGAACCAATTAGTTTGATTTAGGTTGACTGTTCAGCCTTGGGTTTAACTACCGCGGTACCTGATTTGTACCTCCTCGGGAATTATCAAAATGTGAGGAACACATGGATCAGGCACTCGACAAATTGATTTATTGTGGCCAACGATGATTAATGGTGAATGATGAATGATGGCGTGATTGATGATGAATTGTAACAAAACATGATTTACATAATGAAGCTCAACGGTGATGAATCATGATCAATTAATGATTATTGACACAGGATTTATCATCAATGGATGATGGATGATGATGATGATGATGATGATGATGATGACGACGATGATGACGATGACGATGATGACGATGAAGAAGATGATGATGATGACTATGATGATGACGACGATGATGATGATGACGACGATGATGATGATGGTGGTGATGATGATTATGTTGTTCCTGCTGCTGCTGGTGATGATGGTGATGATGATGTTGATGTTGAAGAAGAAGAAAATGATGATGATGACGACGATGATGATGATGATGATTATGATGATGATGATGATGTTGTTCCTGCTGCTGCTGGTGATGATGGTGATGATGATGATGATAAATGCTAACTTATAGTGGTCAATGACGACAAATGCCGTTCAATAACGGCCAGTAAGGATCAAGAAGTGCTAATCATGGTTCATCACGTCCACCTACGGTGCATGACTGTGCAGCAATGGTAAAACACATTGTCAATCATGTTATTTTGAGTGTGTTGCTCATTATCCACTCACAGGTTCAGAACCAACAGACAAATTCTAGTAACTAGCTTCTATCGGCCATCACTAAGGATCAAGAACCATTCACCATAATTCATCAGCCATCATTCGCCATCATGAATCACGATCACCCAGCACAATGTTCCATTACGACCCCTTTTTTGCAGCATCAATATTGTCATTTATCATCACACTTGTTGGGGGTTTTAACCTTTTTTCCCAGTAATTGTGAACAAATGGTTGGTTGACAAGCATATTTTACATAGGGCTTCAAACCACCAACCAGTCACAGTTGTTGTTGATGGTCCCAGTGGCTGTCTTTGTCATCGTCGCAGGTGCTGACTTCTGTCTGAGAATTTGGGTCTGGGGACCAAGCCGCGGATGGGGAACATCATCTTGCGGCACAGAAGTTTCTTTGCGCTTGGCATCACTGGTGGATCACATGAAGAGAAATCACATTCGATGTGTTGATGCAGTGATTTAGCACCTATAAAGGGTTCACAATGGATGATTTTAGGGAGACATGTTTATGCATACAAAAGACATAGAGCTTTGGACCTGTGCACTAGTCGGTTTCTCTCGTAGCTGAGTAGTTGATCTTTGCAACCGGCTGTAGACTGGCCGCAACAAATACTCCGATTTGTTTTCAGTGCTTTGGACGGACATCTTTCAACAGACAGCCAGATGTGGTGCCTGAGAGGTGCACAACTCAATCCGCAGTGACATTGGTTAGATCTGGGAGTTTTGAAGACGATGCGTTCTTGTTGGTCAATTTCGCCAAACTGTTGAGTGAAAATGCATAGAAGCCAAAATATTCGGTAGTAAAACATGGGGGATGGTTGCTATTGTCCAAGCTTTTTGTATTGTTGTATATTTTTGTCATTCACTTTTGATATCCTTTAATTAACTATTGTTATGTCATATATGTTTGCAGTTGTTTTGGTGGCGTATGCCATGTTTGTTTGCTTACACGCAGATACCCGCCCCCAAACCGCTTAGAACACATCAATTGAGTGCTGCGGTACCCCCCAAACCGCCTACAAAACACCTGTCCTGTTGAGTGCTGCCACAGGCAGTCAGGGTACACATAGAAACAGCTGTAGATATAGCCATTGATACCACGACTCGTTATAGGCATCCCATGACCGGCTGTGTATTGAGCGCTGGTGAAAGCAGCCCTTTGGTCAATGATTACCAGCTGCTTGTTTCGGATTTGCTACGGATCATAATTGTTGAATCAACAACTGGAGCGAGCTAATGGCAGTGAGTCCTTGTTGATGAGATACTGGTCGAAGTCGAAAGAACAGCAAATGAAAGAGCAGGGGATTAAGTGAAGATGCTAAGTGAGCACCCGAACGCTCCCGCTGCTATGGCTTGTTTTCACCCGGTCCGTACACACGACGCGCTGTCTTGAGGCGGCGTCGGATGATCAAAGGATTCAAGGGAAGTCAGATCAACTTGGCTATAACTGGGTGGCTCCGTTTTGGGAGCGCTACGGCTCAGAAATTAACACAGGTCCAATTTTTCTTTTGATCTGACGACTTTCAGGATCAGCATGCGCTAAAGAAATGAGGGTTTCTCCTCAACGCTCGCTTTCTCTTCGCGGAGGTAAAACTTTCATCAAACAGAAGACTAATTTCTTTTCGTTGGCAAACTTTCAGAAAAGCTTCATAATGAAATGACTTGGAAAGAGCGTCAGCCAATTGTTGATCAGAATCAACCCACCGGCAAGAAATGCCGGCTTGTTTCATCCTTTCTCGATATGCAAGGATTTCAGCCGCAAGACGTTTCTCTTCCAATTGAAGTCCAGAACTTTCAATACGAACAATCGAATCATACATGTTTTTACTATCCGTAACAATGTAAGAAGAAAAGGATCGAAGACTAGCATCCAAATGTTTAATAGGAATGCGATCAGGATTCATGATTTCCAAATACATCTGTTTCAAAAACTCATGATTGTCAATGGCACAAGACGCGGTCTGAATTTCAGCGGCCGTTGAACTCCTGCATACCCGTGGAAGTCGCTTCGATTGCCAAGACACTGGAGCAAACTGACAAGTTCCTCCATCAAGGATTTCCTTGCTGGTGATCACAGTGATCATGCCTCCCTGGCTGGACAGATCTCGTCTGCTGGAACATGAACCGTCGTGAAAAGTAATAAGAACAGGGTTCACAATATTCGAAGGAAAAGAAAGAGTAGTAGAACTGTAGTGTTGTTGAGCACGAACCAACTTGTTGAGGTTATTCAAATCATCCACAACCGCAGTGTTGAAACAACCCTGGAGATATGATACACTGGCAGCCAGCCATGGTGCTGACTGAGTCGCTCTCCATGACAATGCTCCAAGAGTCATGCGAAAGAGCTTTCGCTCTTCTTCTGTGACTGGCTCTGTCACCTGTGAACGTCGTTCCTTAGTCAAGGGTACCTCAGCAATGGAGTCAGCATATCTCTCCTGAGAGAGCTCAATGCTCATGTCAGCTCGCTGACTGATCTCACATCCACAAAATTGAATGGTTTCCTCGCGTGCGTGTTTCCATGATCCAAAGGGAAATTCCTGACGAAGTTTGGACACTTGTTGAAAGAAGTAATCACCATTACCAGAAACCAACAGATCATCAACATGACCACCAATCAAACCACAAAGATTACCTTCTTGATCATACAAACGCCACAAACAAGGTTCCAGAAGAGACCGTCGAAAATTCAAAGAATCCAAAGTAGTAGCCAACTTATCAAACCAAGCTCTGGGTGCGTGAAGAAGTCCGTAAACAGCTTTAAGTATCCGAAAAATTTCGTCATCTCTCATTCCCAAAATGCCCTTAACTTCTTGGGGTGGATCAGCAAACACGTTTCTTTGAGCCTCAGTCTGATCGCCATTCAAGAAAGCGGTTTTGATGTCTCCAGCTTGCACTTCCCAATGATGAATGGCACTTAGAGACAGAATGAGATTTCTCCCTTGGGTGGACAGAGTTGGGCTGTCCCTCTTCAAACACAGCAGGTCCGGGTCCTGAAATCCCTTTACAATAAGCCGTGCTTTCGGTTTGTGATGAGTGACAATACCTTTGTTATCCTCAACCGGTTTCCAAGTCAAGACCCATCTCATGCCCAAAATGCGTTCTTTGGGGATCCCCTTACGGCTGGCAATGGAAACAGCTTCATGCTCAAGATATGATCCGGTTTCAGCTTGCATGGCTTTCATGAAGGACATCTTGTCATCGTCATTCAACTGTCGAAATTGAACCTCAGCCCTTCGTTTTGGTTTCTCGTTGATTTTCCATTCTTTAATGCCGTTGCGTTTCTGTTGATGGACATCTCTTGGCGCAAGTTCCAAGTGAATCTCACACATCTCATGACCTGATTCTACAGCTTGATGAAAGTAGGTACCGGAGCCAGAGTCAGTCTTCGTTGCGGATGATACTTTACAGGAGTCGATCGGAACACAAGACTCAAAACATCCTGTCTTGAGCTTTCTCACATCATACGTAGAGCCATGATCTCTCAACGTCTGTTCAGGAGTGTACGAACAACCAACTTCACAATTGTCTTCATCATCAATTTCATCAATCACATGAGTACCAAGATAAACACAACCATGACCAACATCATTGTTCAACAACGAGGCATCTACTTGTGAGAGAGGAGGTGACCGACTTCTGTCCTGTGAGCGCATCCGGTTCATCCCTGATGCTGCTGAGTGCTGATGTGTTCCAACACGGCAATCTTCTGCTCCTGGTCTGTCTGAGTCTGCTGCATCTGCATCAAGAGACTTTGTGTCTGCTGAAGAGCGACCTGCTGTTGCTCGCTGTTGATGGTCAACTTGGACATCTGTGTCTGCATTTCCCCGATGGCTCCGACCAGCGTTTTCATCATCTCGTGGGTTCCAGTCTCGTGGTCGTTGGCCTTCGTTTGATGTGACACTGCGTCCCAGTCGCTCTCTCTCGGTGATTGAGGCAGCATGTCGCCAGAACTCCTCTGAGGACTCTTGGGATACCCCATGTCGGCTTCCTCGATCTTGTTCTCGGGATTCATGCGGCGAGTCAGTTCGATCAGAACTTGGAATGCTGGGTTCTTGTCCTGGGCTCTCAAGACGTAGATCACATACTCCAGATTCTCCTGGTACGCCTCGAGACAAGTCTTCCCGCGAAGCTTGCCGTTGGTCAGCTGAGTCTGCTGCAGTGCTTTCAATGACATCTGCTTTGCCTCCTGACGAGCCTTCACCAGTTCTTGAGGCTCCTGATCTATCTTCTTCTTCAACTGGTTGACCAGGGCCAAATTGGACTGGTTCGCCATATTGCGCAGGCTGCTTGAATCGAGCACGTTTCAAGGCAAGCGAGGGGTTTTGAGCAGGAGACTCTAGACCCGGCACTGGAGGTTCTTCCTCATGTATCTCAGTGTCAGGTGGTTCAGATTGCAATTCTTGACTGATGTCTCGAAAACCTCTGTGATTACCTGCTCGCCTAACCTCATCAAAGACTGTCACATCACTGATTTGTTCATGCAATCCTTGCAACTGATGTGTCACTTTTCGGAGTTGTTCAGGAGCACATCTATATAAAGTAGTACCATACGAAATCCAAATGATTGATCCTTGAGTTTGGTTCTCTTCAGTAGCACCATGTTTTTCAATACCAACAACTCTACCAGGACCATACCAACCAGCAATCAAACGACTAGTAGCATTCCGACCTTTTCTGTAAAAGTAAACCAATTGACCAACTTCAAAGATTTCATTTCTGCGACTGATTCCACGAGCAGCTCTGAGCAACCTTCGACGTGCATCGGCTTTGATGAACATCTCCCTAGCTTTCTGAGTTCGTTGAATGTTTTCTTCAAAGGTCACAACAGTCTGACGTCTGCTCACCATGGGAGGATGATTTCCATGTTGCAACCATGAGCCAATGGTGTCTTTTTCCTGCCCGAAAGCCCACTGGTGGGGCGTGTAACCTTGCACTTGATGAAGGCCATTTTTGGCTGCCAAGCTGAGATGGAGGATTGTCTCTGCATCCACCTCAGGTCCTAGTTCAAGACTGAGAAGAGACATTGTCTCCTTCAGGACTTCCAAGTGCCGTGAATGTTTGCCAACTTGCCATGCTGCTTCCCCAGCTGCGAACTGCACCTCGATGGACTGAGCACTAAGCCACTCATGAAGAGTGCCATCCCGAAATGCTCCTTCTTCATCGAAGCGAACAAGCTTGGGTTTCGGCAGCACTTTCAACCAATCGCGACAAAACAACTTCATGCATTCTTTACCAGAAATTGATCCAACATGTTTGGTTCCGCATCGAGCAATACCCGCAACATGAAAATCCGTCATGTCATCCAAGTAAGACATTCCAACAACACGTTCAACCGAATTTCCATCAGCATCTTTGTGGGGACTGTTCCACCAAAACGTATCCATACTAACAACTTCCCATTTATCCCGAGCCCTAGTAACAGCCGAAGTCTTGTGGGGCTGTGCATGACCACGTTGTCGGCACATGTTACATTCAAAAGCTTCCGCAGCTTGAAGAACCTTGGGTCCTGCCTTGGCTTCCCGAAGCATCCTAAGCAACACATACTTAGAAGGGTGTCCAAGATTGGAATGAATAACCCGCAGTTTATTCAAGATCTTATCTTCCCCCCATTGTTCCATGTTGCTGTCCTCGGGTTCCTGTGCATGTACCTCGGCAGTGTGTTCCTCAGTGGGTTCCTCAGTGTCTGCGGCCAAAATGGTCGCAGCCTGACCAAGTCTCTTCTGACTTTCAAAAATTGCGCGACACTGAACCTTGGTAGACATTAAGGCCTTGGTGAAAGCAGCACACAGCTGAGAAGGATAGACAGCAGTACCTGAAGTAACATCTCCTTCGACTTTGTCATGTTCACATCTATCATGGAAACAATGCTTTTCCAAGGCTTGTTTGACTTCCGGCAAACTGCTGAACCAACCCCAGGGTTTCATCAACGGTCTACCAGTCTTAGGGTTCACCAAACCAAACCGACAACCATCGCATCGAAAACGTTGACCACATAACTGCATCATGCGTTTGAAGGTTGGTTCACTCCATGATTGTGCGCGCAGAGGATGTTCACCACCAGCATGACCCTGAAGTTCACATCTCTGCAATTCAATGATCTTCTGACAACTCTTCAAAATCTTCCTACTATAAGTTCGTTTCTCTTGAAGGTTGTGAACTTGTTCCATGGTTCGTTGATTAGCGTTGTTCATGCTAGTCCATGGGTCACAAGCTGGAGAAATGTGAACATACCTTGGACGAACATCTCGGATCAATCGCAATGCCTTAGCACAGCCAGACCTCGTGGACAGATCAAAGCCATTATGAATGCCTAGGCGTATCGCGTGACCACCATGATCTATCACATGCTGAGCAAGAGGGGAGTCCCAAGGAGCACAAACTTCAATCAAATCAACTTGTTTGGTCATGTCCCGAAAATGCTGAACAAAAACCGCTTCAGATTGGCTCGCAGTTTCGGAGAACCACAATTGATCACCTCTACTCAACATCTTCCAATTGTCATCGGCTGATCCTGAAATGTCACGACTGTCTACTGGTTCCTGATTGTTTGTTTCAGGCTGTCTCCATGCATGTGAATTATTGATCGCTGACTTCTTGTCACTATCGACCTGTCCACTCAGAAAGACTGTCAGCTCATCTCTCTGGTGGAGCTGTCCCTATTGTGGTGGAGTATCGTGTGAACGAACCGAGGAAGCTGCTAACAGCGCATCCACCACGGGACAACGGTCGGCCTCAGTCACTGCCTTCACATTCTTCTCGAACATGTTGATGGGAAGCATCAAGTGGTTGGTTGGTGCTCGCTCCAATTGGATCTGCTGATCTCCAAGGCACTTGAATCGAGCCTTGCCGGAAGCAAAGTTGATGACAGCTTCCTGTTCCCATAGCCAACGTGAGGACAAGAGCAGAGGTGTCTGACCTTCGACAATGTGAATGGACAATTTCACATCTTGGCCACCAATGCCGGCTGTCATCTGAGCCAGTCCCAACGCATTGGATGTTTCATTGTTGCCAAAGACGAACGCACGATGCTTGGTGCGGTCAACGGCAATCTCAGCTTCAGGATCACGGCCACATTGTTCCAGGGCCTCACACATGTGTTGAAGTGTGTGGGCTCCAACAATTGACTCTGAAGCTCCACAGTCCAAGATAGCCTTGGATCGGGTATCTTCCTCCAGTACCGCATAGCTGTGGGCCGGTACGGTTGTCTCCTCTTCTCGCATGTCAGTAGCACTGAAGACAAATCCAACTCCTGAGCTGGCATCTGACTTTGTGCCGGTGCCATTGTTTCGAAGCACCTGACGACATTGCATGGCCTTGTGGCCCAGTTTCCCACATCTCATGCATCGACCAGAGAAACCCTTTCCAGTAGATTGTCCTTTGCCCTTTCCTTTTCCTTTTTCGCCTCCATAGAAGCCTCGATTCACTCGATTCTGATCAAGAGCTCGTCGGGCATCTTTGTAGAAGGCCTTCTTGGCATCCTGGAAATTCGCCCAGCATTCGGCATCATCTGGGGCTTGTTGAAGAGCCTCAGCCGCCTCTTCAAACCAGGCATAGTTCTCGCCAAACTCATCATCTTCATCTGGCGGTTCCATCGAAGCTGCCCATGTTTCTGCAGGAGCTCCGGGGTCATCATCATATGGTGGCTTCTCATCATCCACAGTGCCAGCCATATAGTTTCGTCCATTTCCATTCTTCTTCCTTTCTGCATCTTTCATGACCAGACTTTCACCACCCCACATTTTTCGCATGGAGGACATGACATCTTCCAATCGATATGTCGGCGCTTGCGACTTCACCACAGCAACATCTGACGGTTCTAAACGCAACAGTTTGTTCACAGCAAACCATCCATAGATCTCTGAGGGGACCTGTGCCTTGATGTTCATCTCTTCCATGGCTTTCTGAATGTCACGAATCAGAACTGCATGACGTTGCTCATAGTCATTGAGATTCTCTTGGTCACGTCTGGTGGCTTCTCCAGACTGGAAGTACTGCTGGAGTGCGTCACCAAGAACATCGACATGTTCCTTTCCGCGCTTGTCGCGCAGGAAGTCCAGCAAGTAAGTGACTCCGTCACGACTTTTCAGTTGATCTCTGTCTACTTCCTGGCATGCTTCCCAGGCACGACCTGTCAAGTTGCGGACAAGACGTGGTGCCAGCAGCTCACGTTCATCTGGCTTGCAGCCGTCATACTCCAACAAAGCTGCAAATCGATAATCAGGAAAAGTTCGCCAAGATCCATCCCATGTTGGGAGCTTGGGGTTGATACCAGCTTCTGATCCTGTCATTGATGAGCAACCCCC
>VSDK01001007.1:493557-509102 GCA_009767595.1 Symbiodinium kawagutii | reverse complement strand
TGTTGAATCAACAACTGGAGCGAGCTAATGGCAGTGAGTCCTTGTTGATGAGATACTGGTCGAAGTCGAAAGAACAGCAAATGAAAGAGCAGGGGATTAAGTGAAGATGCTAAGTGAGCACCCGAACGCTCCCGCTGCTATGGCTTGTTTTCACCCGGTCCGTACACACGACGCGCTGTCTTGAGGCGGCGTCGGATGATCAAAGGATTCAAGGGAAGTCAGATCAACTTGGCTATAACTGGGTGGCTCCGTTTTGGGAGCGCTACGGCTCAGAAATTAACAATAATGGATCCCGGTAGATTGTAAGCAGATAGAATGGTGTAACCAAGCTAAAAGATAAGGGTTACGAGGCTAGAAGATATTGGCTAATGATGGTCAATGTGACCCACGTTGACAACCGGTACCGGCCAACCATCTGGAACTATTTCCTGAAGTGGCCATCACCAGCCATTATTGACAATAACGAACCATTGCTGACCATCAGCATCATTCACCATTATTCCTCATCATCAACCACATTAACCAGTGTTGACCACCATGAATCATCCAAATCAAGCGTCATTGATCATCAATAAGCATTATTACCCATCATTATCGACCCTTAATCATGACTAAGCGTTCTAACCGTCAACATGATTCACCGGCATGAGCCACTGTCCTTAAGCACTATGAAATCCTCATTAGCCATCGTTTGACCACCATTCATCAGCCATGGAGCATCATGATTTATCATGAGTCAACCACCATTAACCAGCCATTAACCAGCCATTAACCAGCCATTAACCAGCCATTAACCAGCCATTAACCACCACGTTTCGTTGCCTGTGAAGCCCAGGATCATGCCACAGGAAAGGCCTTGGGCTCCTTGGAGCAAGGTCTGCCTGAAGGGCTGTCACTTGGCGATCGCTGATGGCCTTGGCACCCCGGGGTGCCCAACCGTGGGAGAGGTCAAGCATTGAATTCGGTCAGAGCTTTGGGTGAAACTCAGCCAGCTGCACCACGACTAGCCACGATGTACAACGTGGGTTGCAGAAATGCCCCAGGTGTTTATCGACGTTGCTGATGCCTAGGTTGGTTATTAGTTGATGATGCTTTCCTACTGGTGATTCCATGTGATTCCAACTTCTTCCTTGTTGGTTGGTTTTATCCCGCCTTGTTGGCAGTACCCCCCGTGGTTGGTCCTGACACCCCCTCCCTTGTGGCTTCTCCCCAGCGCCAAGGATCTACGAACGAAGTACGGAGTGGTCCTTCCCCTTGGACCCTCACTTGCAGGTGGGGAGGACCTCAGCGCACCAGCATGGCTCTCCATGAATCATGGATGGGGCTTGATGTATGCAGCCAAGGAATTTGGGAACAAAACAAGTTATATATTTTGATATATTTTGTTTAGCCATATCTTGCATTTACTAACCATTGGATCATTACTCTGGTTGGTGTTTCCAAGCACATTTTACTTTTCTTGGTATTGCCAACTGGTTTGTTGGTTGACTGGAGCATATTTTGCATGATGGTCAACCACCAACCAATATGAACTATCCCAACAAAATCTTCCAGAACCATGAGAACACCATCACCAGGTGACCATTAGGGTAACCTGAAAAGATGGGTCATGCAGCTATGGGTCAAACCCCCGTACCCTGGTTCCCCATCATTAACCATTGTCCCAATGAAATTGTTGGTTATTGACCATAACTGTTATCATTAACCATTGTTTTCCCAATGAAATTGTTGGTTATCATATGTTATTATGGTTAATATATGCTTTGTTTTCCCTATCATATGTTATTATCCCCCATGATTGGTTGCTTAATATTGACCCATAGCCATGCTTGGCCCCAAGGGGCCTCACAGAAAGGTCACCGGGACCAGATCCCCAAGGGGGACCCGGCCGGCCGCCAGATCCAGTCAGACATCAATGCGGTGATGGAGGACCGGGAGCGACCGCGGCCATGGGTCCCGTCCTGTGAGATTGAACCAGAAATGAGTAAACGCTTGGTCAACGCTTGGTGAATGCTTGGTGATTGGTTGTTAAATGGTTGGTGAATGGTTGGGAAGTGGATGGCTATTGGTTGGTGAATGCTTGGTGATTGGTTGTTAAATGGTTGGTGAATGGTTGGGAAGTGGATGGCTATTGGTTGGTGAATGGTTGGTGATTGGTTGTCAAATGGTTGGTAAATGCTTGTGAATTGGTTGGCAAATGGTTGTTGAATGGCTCACGGATTCTGCTGGAGATTTTTCCAAAAGGGCAGAGGTGGAAAGATGGTTGTTTTCTATTGGGACGGATAAAATGAATCCTCCACCAAGAATCTTCACAATTTGGCATTGAAAGTGCATGGGCTTTGGGATTCTTGATAGTTTGTCCATTCAAGGTTCGGGAGTTTGCTTTAAATTGTTGCACGGCCACGTTGGTTTGCCTTTGGTCTTTGCTTTGCGGTTGCTTGCGTTTAAAATGAGCACGGGCCTGCTGGAAATGCATTTTTTTGAATAGCGATGAAATGCGCAACACGGTGCATCATCAAATGATAATTGGGAGGGACCCTGCCAGTTGAAAGTCTGATATACATTGGCAGGCAAGAACTGCGTAGCCTTGCAACCACTGTCAGCCACTTAGGTTCTATGGACAACCCTCATTGTTTTTGGTTGGTTACGTTTACTTCTTCATACCTTTCTATAATGATTGTGGACCAGCACCAACCAATACTAAGCATGTATCAACCGTTACTGTAATTGAAATGGTTGCTAGCTACAACGTAATTATGATACGTGCAGATTGACGCTCCCCCCAAGTAAGCTGGTTTTTCAGTAGGATGACTAACAGCCATGGCAGATATACCCAGGTACAAATGTATAGTTCCGTGACTTCAGTGGTTTGTCAAGCAACAGATACTGTATAATCGCATGTTCCTGTAGTTCTTGTTGCTGATATTCCTGATGATTAACCACCATCGAGCATAGCCTGTATACATTTCAGTTCTTGTTGCAGTTGCTGATGATTTGCCGTCAATGAGCATAGCTGAGGGCAATAAACCAACTCAAAAGTCAGGCAGCTTTCCCCCTTTGCAACCAGCCACCGACACAACGAAGTCTCGCCCCAGTCCAGCGCCATATCCGAAGAAGCGGATTTGGAGCGAGTGAGGAGCCTGGGTCAGGGTGGTCCATAGATGTGGATTGATGGTGAATAATGAAGGATGGTATCCATTAGTAAAGCAGATGAGATGGTTAGTTTGAACCAGTGTTTGGATGATCATGGTGTATTACAACCAGAGTTTCTACACTCCAGTAATCGAACATAGCTGGCTGGACAATCACAAGATTTTATTCGAACTCCAACGGGACCAATCCAACTCCAATTCAATGTTCCCCGTCTGGCTTACAAAAGCAGTCGTTTTTGAATGCCATTCTGAAAGATTAGGAGGTTTCACAAACTGGATCCCAAGAACACATATTTGGGGAGAATTTTGTCTATACAATATATGAGGTATTTTTCCTACCACATTCAAGTCTATCACTGAAAATTACTTAATTTTTTCCCATTCTCTAGTGATTTACAATGGAATTAATTTCACTATTAATAACACCCCGAAACCATGCTAATTACATATATCACTGAGGCACGTTACGCCCTCAGAGGCGCGTTGCGCCCTCAAAGGCACGTTACGCGCTCAAATTTGTCGTTACGGGCTCGTGGTTTTGCCTGTGTTTTTTTTTTTTTTTGATTTTTTCTTTTTGTTTTTGTTTTTTTTCCCGTTTTTTTTTTTTTTGCGAAATTCCGGAGCCGGTAACTTGTACGTGAGCTTTCTCACCAATGAATACCAATGAGACCAATTCATTAACATATCTTCGGCAAAAAAACCTGAGTAAAGTTACGCGCTCAGGAACGCGTTACGGGCTCGGGATTTTGAAAAAAAAATAAAAACGAAAAAAACAAAAAAACGAAACCAAAAATTTCTTGAGCCGGTACGATGTCCGGAGCTGGTAACATGCCCTGAGCTAGCCACATCAAAGCTGAGCTGAAACGCTCGGGCTGAGTGAGCACGATGAATTGGCCAAATGAGGTAAATTTCCAGGGTTTTCTCTAAACAATTAGTTTAATAAGAACAACATACCCCCAGGTTTCCTAGTCATAGATATATGGATTATTTAGACTGCCACAATTGCATGGGGAAATTGATGGATGGCTGCTATCTTATCAAGGCACTATTTGAACGAAGACAAGTCTAAAATATGAACCAACATCCAAGGTACCCGGAAACGTGAGCCGGTAACATGTTTTGAGTTAGTACGAACCTGAGCTAGATTGGTGTCTGAATCTTTCAATTTATAGAGAAACCCCGGGCAACCATCAATACTTGGCCACTTTTCACCCTAGATCTTCCACTTCCCAGCTGGTTATTATCCCAAATTATCAACCAAGTATCAACCATTGACCAGCTAATCAACCATTGGTTGGTTTCTTCATAAATGCTTCGTTCCCAAGTTCCTGGTGGTTTCCTGGGCTCAGGAGTCCTGAGGATGGCCACTCTGTACAGCACCTGGCAGAAAGGCATCAGGGGCTGACACGGCGCGGCCAGCTGTTGTGCTTTCATCATGTGTTTAAATATATATAGATATTGCATATATAGGTAGTTTCAGTATAGGAATATATATATATATATTTAATATATATTTTTTTAAGATATAGATATGAATATAGGACCACATGTCAATATACATAGCCCATCATTGGCCCTATTGTACAGCAGTCTCATCAATAAGCATAGTGGAAACATGTAAAAGCCAACGAGCGCTGGTAGTAGTGACAGGAATGGATTGGGAGAGGCGTCATTTTCCCAAAATAAGTGGTTTCCAAAACCAAAATAGGGGCTGTGTGGATGCTAGGAATCACAGGGCGCACTAATAGTACATTTGAGATTATTTGAGTGACCTGATTGTATTTATATGCATAAACTAATGGTGGTTGAATCATTTGGATCTATCATTATCCTATGAGCAGATAAATCATTGTTACCCTACTATTTATCATTACCCTACTATCATTATCCTATGAGTACTATCATTATCTATCATTATCCTAGTGTGGGCAGTGAAAATTGTTCTAGTGTGGGCAGTGAAACAAAAAAAACGCCACCGGGTGGCTCGAGGCAAACGGAGGAGTGCATCGAGAAGTTGAAGAAGGATCGCCGCAGGTCGTCCGGAAGCCCTGCAACGTGGGTTGCGGGTGGATACGACGGAAATGGGTAGATTTTGTAGGCGAAGCTGGACAGAAATGGGTAGATTTTCTGGTGAACGGCAGTGATTTATAGGAAGAATTTGGTTTTTTGGAATGGTTTTTGTAGGCAAAAAAGAAGGACATTGGAGTACAAGAGTATTGAGAGCTGCCTTGGGCATGTTGCGACATGCAGACAATACCTATTCAATATCTGATCTATCGCAGCGCAATATCTATCCTGGTCAATTTCCACATTGTGCATGACATGTGTCATTTCGCGAGCGTCGTTTCGAAACATTGCTGCATTTAGGGGTTGGATGGACAGCCTCCCAATCAACTGGGTGATCTCCAAGCAGCGCCAACACTCAGGATTCAGATGGCGCATTCCCAGTCGAGTCCAGCGGTTGTGCCTTGAACTGAAAACAGCTGGTGAGGGTCCGGGGCAGTTGATAGATGACAGTTGATAGATTGTAGTTTCGAAGTTTCACGGAGTTTGTGAATTCGAAAGTCTCGATCTCTTGGTCTCTCTTCAGATCACATGAGACAAGCATATTGATTTTCCAATTTCAAAACCTGTTAATCATCTAAACATATTCAACATGCACTTTGGCGTAGCTAGCATCCATCCCGGGTCACGAGCCAGCAGTTTTTGTTACCTGTGGGGAAGTTCATCAGGGCCTGCGGTGACTTTGACAAATTTGTTCTTATTTTACTGCTATTTCTTAAGTGAAGTTCCGATTGTACAAAGATTCTCGTGGACCAGTTTATCCGAATAGCACTTTCGAACTCAGTGCATTGTCAAGGTCCAAACATGGCTGGATGATAAAAATATGATGTAATGAGTTGTGATACATAAGTTCCAAGACAGCCATTCCTAGAATGCCATTGTTATCCACAGTCATATTCAGATATATAAACGGCATCAATACAATGGCAGGTGCTCAGTCCAAGCGGGAGTGTTCAGAAAACATCAGAAAACCAATCACTCGCAATTGGTTGGTTGATGGGACCTGGGAAAGCCTAGTGATAAGCATGAATTGTAGGAGTTTCATGGGGTTTTCCGTTATGCGCTCCCGTGATCATGAGAACAAGAAATGAGAAGTTGTTTGAAAAACCTGCGATCGATCCGCAGGACCCTTATGAGACAATGAACTAGAACTTGGAGGGCTTATTTTCAAAAGCGGTGGCAAGAAGAAATGAAATCTGAAATGATGATGATGATGATGATGATGATGATGATGGTGATGATGGTGACGATGGTGATGATGATGGTGATGATGATGGTGATGATGATGGTGATGATGGTATTGGTGATATGATACAGAAAGATACAGTATGAGTATGGTGATTATGCTGATTGGAATGTCATGATGATTTCGATGATGCTAAGAACACACAGTGGTCACTGCACACACCAGCGGCTTTGTTTGTTTTTTGAAGTCTTACTGGTATCTCAGTGTAGCAGCGTTACTAAGGAAAGCCCCTTGAAATTGTTGCTGCAGCGATTTCAACCACCTGATTCTGATCGATGCAGGGGTAGCTCTAGGGATATCCTCCCCAGCGTGCCACCTCGGTGTTTGCAAAAGTCTAAGGCCGGGAAGGAACTTCCAAAGTGCCTTGGATTGGTGGGTAGTGGCTGGTGCTTGAGACTTAGGAGTTGACCTAGACACTGTTGGATACAGATGGCTGGGGCGCTCTAGCTGTTTGCCAGCCTCCATGGGGCTTTGGAAGCACCCGAACTGAAATAGCTCTTCAGGATTCACAACCTCTAATCTGCAAGAAGCCAATGTTTTCAGCAGTTGGTTAGCTTGCTCTTGTGGCTTGATTCCGTGAGTTTTGAGTTTGTTCCTATCATCAGAATTGACGTGATCAATGGATGTGCAAAATACATACATGGATAGGTATGTATATGTAGACACAAATGTAAAACACATGCAAATATGAATTTAATTGGGTCATGTACCACTAGTCTCAATATGTACTTGAACCAGGTTCTGCGTGGTCATAACATAGAGCATGTTGCAAGGAAAAATCTGCCAGCTGATCACCGCACGTATGTCACATCTCCACTAAGCTGTAGACTCAAAGACAAGCAGAAATGCGCAACTTTGAACACACACACACACACAGATTTATTCACATGTGCGACTCAACCACATATATCATATCCAATGGCATTCTGCATGTACAGCCCCTAAAGCGAGGTAGAACCCGAGGTCTACAGACCAGTTGTTCACAACAAGTTTTGCAACTTTGGAATGCTACAAGAAGATACAAGAAGCCCTTGAACCAAGCCAACAGTTGACGGACATGGAAGTCAGGATTGGTGGTTGATTGTTCTTGATACGGGCAATCAACCTTGGTTGGAAAGATGTTGGAAGTTGCTAAACAACGGTTGAGGCTCAGTTGAGGTGCAAATCCTGGCAGATTCCCGGCATTCCCTTGGGAATACTGGAGCCAACAGCAAGTACAGTATGGAGTCTTGTCAGAACCAATCAAGGGAATAGCTATTCACCAGACACAATGTGAACAGGCGTTATTTTGTTGTGGCTCATGTTGCAGGAATCCCCTGCAAAGTGCCGATAAGATAATATGATGGTGGACGGAGGTCAATATGCAAGTGTTGTTTGACTTCCAAAGATGGGTCTAATCATGCTGGTTGGAATGACGACGGTGTGCACTCCCATGGACCCATGTTGCAGGTTTGGCCTCACCAATACCAACGTTGGGGAGGCAGGGCGTTGGCAGGGGCGTCCTGGGTGAGGACGTAAGGCTCACATCCCGTGATTCTTGCGGTTGGTTGTATCACTTCAATCATCCCAGCAAAGATCTTTAAATCAGAATGTGAGCGCCAATGGCTTGAGGGTTCTATGTAACTGGCCAATGCCTATCTGGTTGGTGGTTTTAAACATATTTATTTCCCTAGTAATCACCAACCAATGGTTGGTTGACTAACATTTTCATAGGGGTTGAAACCACCAACCTGCATACTACTTGTCACGATCCGTCCACATTTGAGTCTGATTCCCCATTACACTTGGTACATGCTGAGGCTGTGGCCGAGATCAGCTAAATCACTGATGACCTTGATGGTAACCTTCATTTTTAACTACCAGCAATCATCACCAAAGACAGTTTTGAACAAACATCTGTATCCATAATCCACCATCATCGAACTACAGCAGCTTTATGGCTCAACTGAATATATGGTGGTTTCTCAAAATATGCCGCCCCTCCAATCATCCAATATTAATCATGGCGGAGAACCTCTCCATTTTGAGAAATCACCATATTGATGTTGTATTTGCTAGGCATCGAACCATTAAAGCACGGCAACCAACGCTAGACTTACTCGGGCCCCAGGAATTCTCCAGAGCAGCGCCCAGATATTTGCAGTTCGGAAGCCCAGGGATCCGAACCTCCATGTAGATTGGATTTGCTGTGGGTATTGGATTGATATTTGATAGACAAAAAATCTTGATAAATCTTGCAAACGTGAGTCGGCAAAGTTGCCAAACATGGGGGGATTCCATGGGCAAAATGCATCTTGAAGTTGAGCAGGTTCCTACAGTCTGGGAGAGCGTCCGTGCCATCCAGCCACAATGATTCTCCCATAAGTTGGTTTAGCTTGTAGAGTCAAAAGCTGCCCAGCTAGCCCCTGATGGAAATACATTGGCACCGACACAGACACACAATGTTTCAATGGCAGCGGAACCAGTTAGAACTTAGGTTTCCCAACAGAGATTGTTTACAGGGTGCGATGCATTCACGCAATGGCTGGACTGTGGTCGCATTGGTTTGAAAATCTCAGAAAACCCATGGCGATCCATGGCGGATAGGTGGCTTTGAACACGTGTTGTCTCATTTCCATCTCTGATGATTAACCTCTTCTTCTCGACATAAGAATGTTGAACCCAGCAGCTGAATACTGATTTGATAGCATTTGATATTGCTTGTGGGGTGCAGTTTTCGGAGTCTTGACATCCTCTCCACCATGGGTATGGGCAGTCTGGGCAGTCCCACCTTTCCATACTTTTTGCTTTGAACACGAACCTACGGGTGCTGCTGGTTTGAGTCGCGAAAGCACTATCCATCCGTGCCCCATCTCACTACAGTGCTTGGTCAACCATTCTCGGCAATGCTCACATGGTCCCCTTATTGGACCCAGCAAAATCCATGGTTTCTTAAAATTGTGAACCCATGTGTTGGATAGACTCTTAGCTGCTGAAATATTGACTAAGGTTGGATGATTTGGGGGTACGCCCATTTCGAGAAAGCTTCATTTGGTTTCCGGATATCTGCAGTTGTAGCCCTCGATTTTTGTCGATTCAGCTGCCTCTGCAGGGGGAAGCTTCGAGACAAGAAGACGCAGGTGCGTAGTGAAACCCCAGCTGCTGCTTTGGGTTTTTGGGGGGTTCTAGGTTACTAGTGATACCCTCCAGATGCAAGGCAGGCCAAGGACCAAGGCATGTCCATGTTTACATTTGAGTCCTTGGATCCTTCGACATCGCGAGTGAGTTTTGCACCCGCAATGAGTTCTGGACACTCATGGACGTAAATTGACCACTGGACAAGTTAAGGATGGGCTCCCAGTTGGATGAAATATGATGAAATGCCTTTGGATATAGCCGCGCATAGTGAGAGCACATAGTGTATCATTGCTTTAGTGGGTACATCTCCTGGAGAATCCCCCAATGGGTCATTCTTCAATCCCCACCATGCGTGCGTTGGATCCACCTGTGATTTGTGCGATGAATTTGTATCCCAAGACGTTTTTCATGGTGCCAGGACTGGTATGCTGGATCTTTGGCTCCAGGATTTTCACTTCCGCAGCTCTTTGGTGCTGGAGCAGCGGCCGGAACTTGGTAGGTTGGTTTGTTGGATGTTGAGTTGGTCGGTTTGTTGGCTGGGTGGCTGGCTGGCTGGCTGGTTGGTTGGTTGGTTGGCTGGCTGGCTGGTGGGTTGGTCTCGTCATGGGAATACTTGTCTGCCAGTGATCAGGCTCGGCGAGTCCAGCCTCACGGAAACTGACATGCCACGGAGCAACCAACCCCACGCCTTTGCCGGCCAGCCAACCCACAAGCGAACTGCATGAAACAACAGTCATTGACTAACTACCCGTACCGCACCTGGTTTACAAATGTTGACCCAAGGGTTCATCGAAAAGAAAAAAGAAAGTGCTTGATGATCGAGCTGGTGGTTATCAACCACTAACCTGCTAACCAACCAACCAATCAGCCAGTCTTGCAACTGCTGTCGCGACATCTTGGGGCGTGACAACTTTGGGCTGCCATTTGTATGGCCGTTGGCCTCCTAAGGTTGCAGAGTGGCTTGAACCGACCACCAGCAGCGGAAACCAAAAAGGTCTTGGAAGCAGTGCGGATTCCCGGGTCATACTTGAAGATGTTCTTGATTGAGTGCTGCGGGGTCTGTTGTGTTTTTGGTATCATGGTTGTGATCATGCTTGTTGTTGCTGTCATTGTCGCTGTCAGTGTTGTTTGAGCTGTGGCACTCTTCGGTCTTGCTAATGTGCATTGATCATCATCAATTACAGACAAAAAACAACATCTTGAAGCAAAACGTAGATAGATCAATCGACAAATTATGAAACATTTATACATTGGCTGGGTAGTTATGTCGAAAGACTAGCAGGACGTTTCCAGAACTGGTTGGTTATGCCACTCTTCTTTAAGTGGAATTTCTTATTTTAACATGGAATATCCACACAGGCTCTACAGCTACAGGCCAACTAGTACTCATATAGTTCATAGCCACAGTCCTATTGTTGCCTATGATTTCCCTATGATTTTCCTATGATTTTCCTGTTAACACATGCTTTTCCCATGGTTTTCCTATGGTTTCCTTGAGACTCAAGGCAATCAGCCGGTCATTTGGTCATCCTTAGGTTCCCCGAACGAGCCATGAGGCACGCGCTTTAGCCGTCTCCTTGGGCATCCGCAACGGTTCGAAGCCCAAGAAAGCGGAGGACATGGCTTCTCCACAACCAAAGGAGGATTCCTTGTGCTGCTCAGGATTACATGCATCGTTACATGCATCCTCTTGAGGTCTACGGAGAAGACGCTGTTGCTTGAGGAGTTGTGGGGAGCATGACCTGGTTAGGTACTGATGCTGACAATTCTGTGAGAATTCCCTGTCTATTTTCGCCATTGGGTTGGTCATTGCTTAACCATTATCAGCCATTAACCAGCCACATCAATCAGCATCAACCATCATAGTTGGTTGGTCATTGTAGCGGTAGATGGTTGTGCCATCAGGTGGAGTTTTTGTGGGACTGTTTTGATCCGGTGGGAGAATATCCATAGACCTTCCGTGACACTCACAGAGTTTCTAGAAGGTTTCTATCGCTGGCATGGTTTGATAGCATTTGGCACGTTAGAACTGAAAATTACAAGGTGGAGCCACAACAAGATTCATGGTTTGTTTGGTGGGATTGACCTTTCGCAAGAGTTTGAATTCATACATATATAATCATATATATATATACATACGTATATTAATTTCATATCGTACAACAATGCAATCGTTGTATGGTCAACTGAACATGGTTATACAAAACAATTCTGCTTACTACCACAATATAACGCTTGTTATGCTGGTTACGTAGTGTTCTGAACTATTACTGACATTTACTGACTACAACTCTTTGATTAGGTCGCATATGTGTCACAATAAGCTCTGCATGGAAGCCCGGCGCAGTCCTGAGGCAACGACGCATTGGCACCCTGAGTCTGTTTGAAGGGGACTTGTACTGTGCGCAGAATTGTTCAACTTCTTTGAGTTATTTGATAATCTGCAGCCAATAATGACTATGAGTATCGTCCTTTGGTTTTCTCATCTCAAAATCACTCGTGTGACCTGTGTCCTGAAGAGTAGGACAATGTTTTGTCACTTGTTTCACTACTCGGTTCTACAACTGTGTAGATGTAATTTGATTCTATGTATTTTGATGTATTTTGATATAGCTACTACTTTGCTTTACCTACTTACAACAATTAAATTGTATGTAATTGAATCATTATGTACGGCACATGATTGTTTCAGTCAGGTGTCCCCATTGGCAAAATGGTCAACTCGTTTCACTCGTTTCTCAAAGCCCCAACTCCTTTGACTCGCTCAAGGCGCGGCACATGGCAGTCGGTGTGTGCAAAAAGACAGGTAGCACAGTGGCCTTTCGCTCACAGAGATTTTACCACCTCCAAGGCATCGATCTCCGATGAGGGGTTGATCTCAACACATACTGGTTGATCAGGCTGAAACTTCGCGTTGTGAGCAGTTGACAAAGCCTCAACTGGTTGAGGTTCCTGGCGGCGGCAACTGGAAAGGGATTGCTGCACCCACTAACTTGCATTCAGACCTGCACAGAATGTTTTTGCGACCAATGATCATACCATTGGCAGTTGGTGGGTGCTGCAATCCCATTGATGTACAAAGGGTCATACAAGTAGTTGGCTCATACCATTGATGATAAAGATTCTACACGTGTCCTTTCTACAGATGTTCAGCGCAGACTGCACATCCCAGTATTTTAGAGCCGTATGTGCATTCATATATGGCTGTGGTCATGACCCTGGTTCCCTAGTGAACATCCAATCAAAGATTAACTTGTTTTGGTTGGGATTTTCACCTTCCAGTTTTTTTGGGGTATGGCAGGGCATGATTTGCTATGGCCCATGCCCATATTGCATCTACCCAAGTGTGAATCGAAAAGTTGAAAGATCCACTCCGGTAATTTTTGACATGGCAATGGACAATCACCATATTTTATAGAGAAACCCTCGGGAATGATCCATTTATGTCGGATTTTCCAGCCAGCCATGTCAAAATAACCAGAGAGTAGGGGTCATAGGCTATCTCAAAGGGTAGATGCCAGGGAGATGGGCCAACTGAGAGGTGTTGCACCCCGCAGGAGATGCGAGACATGGACATTCCAATGGATGCTCCTAGACGCAGAGACATCATGAAGGGTTGGGTGAGCACCCCTATACGGGAGCTCCCACAGGGAGGGGAGCGTTACAGAAAGCTCATGGTCTTAAGGGTGATGAAATTCCAGCTGTTGTTGTTGTTGTTGTTGTTGTTGTTGTTGTTGTTGTTGTTGTTGTTGTTGGTGGTGGTGGTGGTGGTGGTGGTGGTGGTGGTGTTGGTGTTGGTGTTGGTGTTGGTGTTGGTGTTGTTGTTGTTGTTGTTGTTGTTGTTGTTGTTGTTGTTGTTGTTGTTGGTGGTGGTGGTGGTGGTGGTGGTGGTGGTGGTGGTGGTGTTGGTGTTGTTGGTGTTGTTGGTGTTGTTGTTGTTGTTGTTCCGTTGGTGATAGTCCGATGGCTTTCTTGATGCGTCGCAAGGGGTCATGAATCTATTTAGCCATATCTACGTGTAGGGTAATTACAATTCATGAGCCGCCTAGAACAGATTTTGTGCAACCAGATGCAACCGGTATGGATGGGATTGTGCAGGTTTTCACTGCTCCTTACGAACATGTCCTTTGGTTTATACAGTTAGGATGTTGTCCAGTACTCTTCACATCAGTTGCCTACACAAATCAAAACATTTCTGGGTACCAGGGATTCCATCATGCCTACAAACATCCTCCGTGTGGGTTGTAGTTGAGCTTGAAATCAAATTCCGTGCACTTCATGATGGCTTTTGGTCAAGCATCTTGCAATCTAGAGGCAGTTCAATCAGCTTGGTTGGCATCAGCTTTTGTTTTCCTTTCGGGAAGTGACCCTTGAAAAAAAGCTGTGATGTGTTGTAGATGTGCCACACCAGAGCAGGACACTTCTGCAGTTCAGCGCTCAACACCCGATGACTTGACTGTGATTAGGTCAGTTGAATCAAGCCACACAGGTAATTGACCCTGACCAGAACCATCCAGAACAGAAGCGGTGTTGTACTTGTCCCTGGTTCTTGGATTCCGACCGATGATTCTGGTTGCACCGCTGTGCATCACTGTGGGTGTCATTCAGCTAGACCCTTTTGACTTGAAGCCTTCATCACTGCTGGCAACGACTGCTTAGTCGGCTTCTCTCACGGAGCCACGGAGCCTGAATTCTGCGGCTATTCAATAAGGGAATCATGATAAATATGGCAATATTATGGTCAGAAGCAACCCTCCGAAACTAGTTGGTGGTTTAAAACTTTGAACAGTCATTATTGTCTCTAGTATTTGGATGTATTGGTGGCTTTTTCCCAAAGTTTAAAATGTTTGAACCAACCATGGATTCAGTTTGGTGGCTTTAAACGTCTTATTTTCCCTAGTAATTACTGTATTCGGAAGGGTTGGTTCACAGCTGCAGATTTTTTCATAGCGCATGAAACCTTCCCACAGCTGAGGTGATCTCTTACAGCGTGGCTTTTAGGGCAGCGGATAGCTGGGAGTTGGCGGTGCAATACATGTGGGGCACCCGGGGGGGATGCCGGTGGCTTCCTGGGTGGGCCATGTGTAGGAGCTGTGAGTGGGAGCTTGACTCAGAATCTGCTGTAGTTGCAGGATTACCCTCCAGGAAACTGACATCGACCCTACCAGAAAGGTATCCCACGCAGGTATCCATCTCGGTTTCCGGGAGTGTAGAAGAATAAGAACCACAGCAGGATGAACTAGCATGATCCTACCACCTTGCTATACTACAAACCTGTTCATGGGAGTTCAATGAGGTGTTTCTAAAAACAGGGGTACCCCCCAATCATCCGATATCAACTAGTTGTTTAACCATTATTGGTAGATTTATTTATCCCCCATCATTGACCATCATTAATTAACCATTTTTTGGAGCTCCCTAAGGATCCTGGGACTTGATCAACGATTATTAGCCACTATAAACATCTACAAATCCACTAGAACTTATGGGGTTCGCATGGGTTCCCTGTAAGAAATCACCAAATGAAGCTAGTCTCCTGTTGTTGGATGACGGGCGCCGCAAGGTCCGAGATGCGTGAGAAGGCCATCATGGCTGACAACGTCGTGTTTGGCGTTGGGGATACTCAGATCGGTGATTTCTCAATCCATGGGGGGACATGGATGGTTTATCATCAACTATAAATGGTTCAAAACCCCAAAAAATGTATGCCAATAGTGGCTAATGATAGTGGTTTTTAATAGGGGATACCTCCAACAATCATGGTGAAACAACTGCAACTGTTGGTTTACTACCACTACAAATGGTGAATATTGGATGATAACTGGGGGTATCCGGTACCTCCATTTTAAGAAGCCACTATTTTTGTGACACATGCTCTCCGGCGGTGAAGGTTCAAAAGCTGGTTTGTCAAGCCAGAAGGGATCCCCAAAATGGATGGTTGAAATGATATATATATATATATATAT
>VSDK01001007.1:444887-488343 GCA_009767595.1 Symbiodinium kawagutii | reverse complement strand
TGCTGAACCTTTGAGGCGGATTCCCGCAGTCTTCATCCGGACATCGTTGGACAGCTCAGTGCGGAGAATGACAGGTTGAGGGACTATTTGGGTGTTTCTGAAAGTGGCTATGGGTCAAGCAGTTAACCTACCAATTTCATGGGGGATAATAACCAACAACTTCATAGGGAAACCAATGGCTAATGATGGGGAACCAGGGGTACGGGGTTTTGACTCACTGCCAAGTAGGGGACCCCAAAAAATGGTTGGTTTGTTACTACAAATTAGTAAAATTGGATGATTTGGGGGTACCCCTACTGGAAGAAAACAGCAGTTGAGGGACCACGTTTGGGTAAGCCTTCGAAACTGCAGGTTGGAAGATGGTCGTGACCAATTTGGGCATTATATAGAACTCAATAACCATGACTGGTTGGTGGTTTCAAACAATTTTGGTTTTCCCGGATGATTTACAAATGGTTGGTTGACAAGCATAATTTTCATGGGGCTGGTTCAACCACCAACCAGTTTCTGATCATGATCAATAATTATAATCATTGTAGTAACCATTATGAACCATGGTTACCATTATTAACCACCAGTTAAGCATGATGAATCAGCCTTGAATCATTGATCATTATTAACCACTATTAACCATTATTAACCACTAATTGTAGGGTTGAAACCACCAACCAGATGATGAACCAGCCTTGAATCCTTGATCCCTGTTAGCCATCATGACCCCATCAGTGGAACACTGAGGTCTCCTATAGCGGCTGCATCCGGGCCTGCGGTCGAAGCTGGAGTGCCCGGAAATCACCTGGTGGATCGAAGGGGTAGTTTCTATGGTGAAGAGTTGACAATTTTCATTGGTATATGAATCATCTATGGTTTAGTTATATATATATATATACATAATGTTTTATGTGTTTTTTTAATGTGGTCTGTATATGGATAATATATGGTTGCTATATGGTTGATCTGTAGATAATGTATGGTTGATATGAAAGCGGGTTCCTGAACCACGATTTCGACTTAGTGGTTTATACAGATATGGTAAATACGCGCTAAATGATGGTTAATATACGATTCATTCATCCGTGCATACTTTGTGGTTCACATATGCTTAGTGATAATTTTTGGTGTATACATGGCCTCACAATATCAACAACAAAACTAGGGATGTCATGGGATATGGGGTATACTGAGAATGCCGCCCAAACCCATGAGAAGCCAAGTTCATGTTGAATGGAAACAACATCCATGAGGGTTGATCCGGTTGATCCGCTTGATCCAAAGCAAAGATAGGTTTGCTAGGTTTCGCAGATATGAAAATATCGCTGGGATAGAGAGATGGCACCCAAGAAAGGACAATACAATACTATAGATCTGACGTGATTTATCCAAAAATAGGTCTCTAGATACTGACGGATAGATGCCTGGTTGGGTGACCGATAGATACCTGGTTTTACTTGTCCAACAATTTGTGATAGAATCGACGGCACAGCCGTTTACAATGCGCTTACTGTATGATTGTTTCCCGCGTGGATACATTACCAATGATATAATGATGATGATGCACCAAATGGGTACATGCTCTTGAACGGTCACAAGAACCAGAACTTACCACTATACCTCTTTGCCTACCAAAGATACTGATTTCAGAGTTGTGGCCATTCGCTTGCTTACTCTAGTTGATATCATTGCTGCTTCGTCGTTGAATATGTAGTAGCTGGGGCTCGCAAAAAGAAACAGTCTTAGCGAAAGCCGCCAGGTTAGGGCAGTGAGGGTAGCTGGGGATGTCATCCCGAAGCGTTCCAACGCCAATGCAAATCCAAATGCAAACACAGAGACAGGAAGTTTGGTCCTGGTGAAGCAAAGGATTTACAGTCCGCTTACTCCCTACTCAGAGAAACTACGTCGTGACTGACTGTACATGTAAAGGGACGGTATGATAAGTGAAATTCGTGTGTGTTAAAGTGATCGATAAGGAATTAAAGGAACTACAAATTGCAGTCGTTCATTTTGGAAAACAGATCAATTTGAAGCAGCAAGCACATTTGACCACGGAATCGATCCACCAGAACCACTGATTTTGGAAGTGTGATTAT
This sequence comes from Symbiodinium kawagutii, assembly GCA_009767595.1. Taxonomy (NCBI): domain Eukaryota; class Dinophyceae; order Suessiales; family Symbiodiniaceae; genus Symbiodinium; species Symbiodinium kawagutii. Next base: position 486,256 of record VSDK01001007.1, on the reverse strand, counting down.
TTCAGAGCCGGCATGTATATGATACATAAGAAGTGGATTTTGAATAGCATATGTACATGCATCTATGCGTGCCGAATGGTAGAAGTACATGTAGACTGACAGCTTATTGACCTATATCCGCCGACTAAAATTCTGAGATGGTTTTGGACTTGATTCTTTGTGCATCGCAATTGCGAGGAGCCTCCGTGTTGTTCACCACATGTTGATCATAATTCATCATAATTCACTAGTTGATTGTACTGTCTTTGCTTGACAACACTCACAGCTTGTCAGTGTTCCCGACTTTCCATTGGTCTGAGGACAGTCACCTGATTCCATCCTCTCAACTGGTTAGTGGTTTTAAACATTATTTCTTTGCCTAGTATTTACAAATGGTTGGCTATCTGACTTGCGCATATTTTTCATGACGGGGTGGTGAGCACCACCCACCAGTTTCCCATCATCATTAATAATCATAACCATTATTAACCATTATTCAGTAACCATGATTTCCATTCTTAACCACTTGTTACTGTAAGAATGGTTAATAATGGTTATGAATATACCGCCAGACTTTCACTTAGAACATCATTTGGAAAAAAAAATCGAGGTGTCAGAGTGCACGAGGCGATCATAATGGTTCATAATGGGCAGTAGTGGTTATTAACCACTTGTCAACCATGTGTTTTTTCGTTTGAATTTCTAAGAACTCCTGGGCCCCACGAGGTGGTCGCTGGGAGTGGTCCCTCCACCTTTTGGAGGACGCCAGGTCGTGCCCGGCGGATATTCATGGCTGGGGCTATCAACCAGCAACCAGTGAGCAACTGGTTGGTGGTTTCACAGATTTATCATATTCCTTAGTATTGCCAAATGGTTGATTAGTTGACTAGGTTTTTTTCATACTGGCTGAAAAAACATGCTGATTGTTTTCTGTTGAACTAGTGAAGATGGTTTTTGTTGCTAGTTTCAACTATTGTCCGTCAGTGAACTCGTGACCATGGTTTTTCAACCACCTGAACTTTTGGCGAGTTCCTCTTCTTAGGGTACCTTATGTCGAGTGGGTTTAATATTTTTTATTGGGCAGTCAATCTTTGATGGACAGATCAGCCATAAAGAGGGAGCACTCGTTTCCAAGACTCCGTCACCGCAGCAGCAGCCATGAAATGGATTTACCACATGCGATTTATTCAAGATGGTCATTCATAAGGGCGTGATCACAATCATGGTTTCTGTATTCCTATAGCCTGTGATTATTAGTTCAATATGATTTTATTACATGGGTTGATGGATTTACTAGCTGCTTTGCTTTTCTGGTTCACTATTGGAACCTTCCTGATTTGATGGGGGTTGATCCATATTGATCCATTGCAAACAACCCATTGCCGGTCGGTAAATTTGGCTTCTTCTTCTTCTTCTTCTTCTTCTTCTTCTTTCATTTCTGTAGCCTTTTTCGTAGCAACGCAAGTAGTAAGGGAAATGCTCTTGTCAAATTGTTGTGACCCAATACCTTTTTTTCCGATTGACTGCAAGAAAGAAATTGACTTTGTTCAAACATGACAATACCCTGGTTCGATGGCCCGAATAAATCGATGGTGTCGCACGAGTCTTGTCTATCGCTGAAGCCCATCAAGTGCATGACCAGCGCATTCACAATAGCACAGTTCGATCACCCCCATTCAATGTGCCTGCGATATAAATAAACATTAGCCATTGATTATATTAATTAACCAGCATTAATTAAGCATCACCCAACAGTATCAGCCATCATCAACAATCAGTCAACCCATTATTAACCAATCATAAGCCATCGTATTCGCCATTGCAACCACCATCTACCATCACTTGTAGCCACTATAAACCATCTATCCTCAAGATGGGCATGTGCCAAAATTGTTGGGCCCCAAAAACCCTGACTTTCCATTTGTAAGATCATCATTTTTTGGTGGGGCCCATTGGTTACCCTGTGGCTTGGCATACACCCACATTTTTCCAGAAAAGAGAGGCACGGTGCAACACAGAACCGCTCCGACTTCGCACGTGATTTGATTCGCAGGCAACACTATGCCACTCCTGACGGCATTGCCTACAGTTTCTGTGGCTGCAAAGTGACAGGAACCGCCACGGGAGCAGTGCTGAACATCATTGAAAACAATTGAAATCTGGCTTCTGAATAGCTATTAGAACAGTGGGAGCTCATATGATGACTGGTTTGACTTTCCAGTTGATCCCATTGTTTCTTACATATATAGACAATTGCATCAATACATTTTGAAAAGATACAGATGCAAACAGATACAGAAGCATGACATATATACATGCATGCATACCGCAGACATATACGGACCGACAGACAATCCTCCTACCAAGTATGATAGTGAATAGTGAGACATATCGACATATCCTGCCGGGTTTATGATGCTGGGATTATTGAATTTTCTCATCAACAACCAGTTTAGTTGTGGATGACGCCAGCCCCTATTCACCACGAACAGCGCAGCGGGTAGCCAGCAATCCCTAGACGAGAAGAGCTGCTCTAATGGATGCTTCGATAAGGTTTCTGAGAAGCCAGCGATCCATCTCAGCAGCGATCTAGAAATCTTGCTGCAACTTCGTTTGGCGATGCTTGGGGATCTACACAGCAACCATCCAAGGTTCAGCCATCGATGCCTGCCACATAGGCATTCAGTGGGACAAGGTGCACTTGTGGGATCTTCCGTTTCAGAGGCATTTCATGTTCGCCCCCAGGAAAAGCAGCACTGAAGTCCACCAAAGGCGGTCATTTTCAACACAGTTTTCCAGGTTTTTTGGAGATTTTGGAGAGGCACATATTTTGAGGATGAACATCCGCTTTTTTCGTTGCCTTTTAAAACGGTTCTGTTGAGCCGCAACTTCCGACGATGAGAGCTCCTGCAATAGCTTGGATGCTGTTTGGTTTGGGTCTACCTCCGAAAAACTCGAAGAAATGTGCCGAATGTTGGCATTGAATTGTATGGTGATTACGAAGCTGTGCAAAGGACAACGTGCTGATGCTTGATTTCACCTATGATAAACCTTAGTCTATGTTTTTAACGTACTTGAATCCCGTTTGTAGGGACTACCTTGTTTGATTTTACACAACCATGGGAATACAGTCAAAGCACGGCAGGACTGGCAACTGAATGCAAAGGTACCGGGAGAGTGGGGGTGTCTCCTCATTGAGTTCTTCCTTTCGAATCCGGTTCAACAGAGTCTTACCTCCGGTATTTTCCATGCATTATGCCTTTGATTGGCATGCACACATTTGATGATGGCATATCAGATGATAGATATCAATATCACAGGTACCTAGGTTAGTTGGTCGTTGGGAAGGTTACAACTCCATCGCCCTTGTTGTCTGTGCATTAGCTCTTCGTCTCCTTGCAACTTCCCACCAACCATCACCAATTAGAATTTCACCATGTATCTTCATGTTCTATTTAAATGGTGGTCTCTCGACAGTAGAGGTCCCCCCAATCATCCTTTATGTAATCATTCTGAGAAACGAACCATCCATATCTTTGGGATTCCAAATGGCTTGAGAAATCCCACATATCGTGCCTAGTAGTTGGTTGTGGATCAAGGCACTGTACCCCTGATAGTTGTATGGGATCCCCAGTTGGTCTGACAACAATGGCAACAATGGTGCCCATCACCTTGCATATGGAACAATGAACATATCAATACCCAAAGAGATATAAAAGCCCCTTTTACCCAGAATGCAGTTCTACAAGTTATACTCATGGAAAAAAACAGCGCCAGTGATGCCAGAGTTCTACCAGTTTGCTCCACCAGTCCCAAACCAGTGACCCCTACGCCTATCCCTATCCCAATCCCTACCCGGTCCCCACCCCCCCCCCCCCCCCACCCCCTACCATCCCTACCCTCCCATTGGTTTCCTCCACGTCTCATGGCATTCCCCACCGGCCGCGGTGACCGTTGGGTCACGAGGCCGTCCGGCTGCTGCAGATGATGCGCTCCGAAGGCATCCGGCCAGACGACTCTACGCACCTCGGCATGCGATGGTGTAGGGGCCCTTGGGCCCAAGCAATGAACGGCTTCGCCAAAGACCTGGTTGGTCACCCAATGGATTAGTTAATGGTTGGTGGTTTTCAGCATGGTTAATAATGGTTAATAGGGGCTAGTAACCGGCAATAAGGGTTAAACAACTACTGGTTGGTGGTTGATTGACATTTTTTGTTTTCCCGCTTGTAATCATTGACAAATGGTTGGTTGACTCATATTTTTCATAGTGGTGGTTCAGCCACCAACCAGTAATTGGTTGGCTAATGGTTGGTTAATTCATTATCAACTGATGGCTCAACCAACTGATTACTTGGCTCATTGATTACAGTAATTAAGCAATCAACAAAAGAAACAAATAACTAATGAACATCTCGGTTCATTGAGTAATAGTTAAATAACCAATAGTTAGTTCGCTAGTTGCAATGGTTAGTTCATCGCTTTAATGGATTAAACGACTAATACCAACATATTCCAACTAATACCTACCCACATATACCAACATATACTAATGATTGATTAGTTGGCATTGAACCCACGTACTATGTATGACGCTTGATGCATTGTGAACATTCCAACAGCTTGTGGTTCTGGGACCTGGCGAGCTGTGAACATTTTCAGTACATCATGGTGGTAGAACCGGTCTTGGAGCCTATCATTCATACAACCAATGATTCCAATGATGTGTAACCAGTGGTAATTACAGCAAAACGTAACAATGGTCAAAAGTGAGATAGCCCATGCCATAGCAGTGTGGAAGAACACGGTGTATCTAGAAGCCAGATTCCTTGATCGATGGATCGATTGATTGGTTGATTGGTCCGTTGATCGATGGATCGATTGATTGGTTGGTTGGTTGTTTGGTTGGTTGGTTGGTTGCTTGGTTGGTTGGTTGGGTGGTTGATGTTTTTGACTTTTGGACCAGTTACTAGCTAAGTTGAGGGGTGGGGCATCCCTAGGCCACAGCTGCGCGGGGACATTCGCAGCCCGCCGCAGCTCTCAGGATGATCAAGGTGATCATGGCGTTGCTCAGCTCGAAGACAAGCTGGGCTTGCAACCAGGAGTTGTGTGGTAGCATATGGCCTACTAAGTTAGTGGTTTATAATGGTTAATAATGCAAACTATAGAGTGGTTTATTATGGTCTATAATGGCTAACAATAATATGCTATGCCACTAGCTTATTAGCAACTAAGTTGCTAATCATTATCCCCGCCTACATATGAATAATGCTTAGTAGGGGATAATGATTGTCAATAAGTGGTTCAACAGCTCCTAGTCACCGGTTTGTCCATAAATGGTGATACCTCCTAACCATCCAATGATAACCATTGTTAATAGGGATACCAACCAATCACCAGCTATGTTTGGTTACTCATTTTCTGGATGAAACCATGATGAAGTGCAGCAGGCTCATGGGAGGAATGAATATATGAGACTTTGATGTGTTTTTGGCTGGTGATTGGCTATGCTCGGGTCAAAAGCATATATGGATTCCTCCCATGTATACATATATATATATATATACATATATCAAACATTCAAAACATATAGGTGCCTGGGGTCCTAAGGTGGCTATGCCATTCCTGGGGTCCAAAAATGGAATCTGCATGGCATTCTGGGATCAGACCTGGAAGCTTTCAGCCACCGACTCCACGCCAGGGTCCCGATTCGCATGGATCAGACGGTCGTTTTGAATGCGCAAGTAATAACGATCTACCTTATTTAATCAATGAAGGATACCTTATTGAGTAGTCAAAATGTTGAATACTAAGTAAGGATCATTATATTATCAATTCAATGGCGGTTTTTGGTAGTAAGGATCTACCATTGAGCTGGTTGACAAGATGGTTGATGAGCTGGTTAATAGCGATATACCGTAGTTAGTGGTTTTTCAAGCCATAGGGGACCCAGAAATTGTTTTTTTCTATCAATGGTCATTGAGAAACACCCAATTGAGCTATGCCCAAATTAAGTGAAAGGAAACAGAAATGGCTCAAACCTTTCGGAAGCTGTTGGTGCGATATTCTGATCCACGTTTTGCGAGTCAACATGCATTTTTTGTTGCTAACAAGAACTAAGCACACAAAGTTCGGCAACTCATGATGAATTGGAAATATATACTTTAACCCATCCTGGTTGTATCTATTGTTGCTACTTGGATATGTGACGAGACCTGTCCAATGCAACGATTTGTGTAGCACCAGTGACGAATCCATATCGCCCAGGTGCCGTGAGTGCGAACAGCAAGAGCTGGCGAACCAGCAGGGCTGCCCAGGATGCGAACATGCGTGTTTTCTACTGGGCGTGGTTGATTTTCAGATATGTTCAACCACTCCCAGTAGAAAATGATTAGAGGTGACGTAGAAAATGATTTCAGATTCTACTGGGATATTGTCTTTAGAGATTATAATGATTAGAGGTGACGTGGAAGAATGACAACATCCATGATCATGTTTCTTTGGAGATTGTAGATGTAAAAGATCCATAAATTTCGTTTTTTTGGGATTGTATAGCTGTTTGTTTGAGATTGAAGGTGGATTCAGCTTGGCTGGTGATGAAAACCATCAAAAGAGAGAGGTTTGTTTGCATGGATCTCCCATTACCAGAGTTTGCCATGGAACCCTGACATCCCGGCTGAGCCATGAATTTCTGTGCTGGGACCGAAGAAAGCGGCGGATATGAGAGACAAAAGAACAACCTGGGATGTGCTGATTTGCTTTAATGGCAGATGTTTGTGTTCAATTATGGTCCCCAAGCTTTGAGTTGAGCACAAAGAGGCAAATCGACAGAGCCCCATGCAACATTGCTCGAAAACCGCAAGCTATCATCTTTGCACAATCAAAAGATAAAGCTGCACTACAGTAACAGGTGAATCGAAGCATGAGAGTTTGCTTGAGAAGCAACTGGAAGGCATGGGAGACACATTGCGTCAACAAAGTCATGGCCGCAAAGAAACCCACCAAGGATACCCAGCAACTGCCGGAACATGACAGGCGGCTGCAAAGGCAGCATCCGCACAAGCTGACACACCTGGGTGGCTCTGACACTATGAAAGGCATTCACGCTCATTTGTTTGAAATATGTATACATGCAATTACAGTATATATATATGTATATATATATATATATACACACGTTCATGTACATATATGTGTATATAGATGGGTTGGAAGGTGGCAAGCCGTAGGTTTTGAGGGGGGCTATCATATACACGTATATATATATATAGATTAGATGGGTATAGTCTGTTCAAGAGTTCTTTACAATTTGTTAGTACGATAAGGCTTTAGATATAAAGTGTTTTGCAGCGTTTTACTGTAGTGGTCATGTTTTGTAAAAGTTGTCATTATATATGGTAGAAGTTATTATCGTATCACAACGGCCCCTAATAACGTTCGTGCCTCACTTAAGGCTTTAGATATACAGTGTTTTGCGGTGTTTTACTATAGTGGCCACGTTTGGTAGAAATTGTCATCGTATCATATAGTTGTCATCGTATCACAATGGCCCCTAATGATGTTTGTGGTTTAACTGCTTCGGAATGAATGGAACTCTGGAACTCTGAATCATACTATACACATATATGTATATATATATATATATGCTACCCCCCCCCACCAGAACCCCCCATTTTGACTGGTTCATTTCCATTTTTGTGCGGAAAGAGATGCTTGAAGAATAGCAATGAAGCAATAAGCTGACAGAGGCAGGAATAAGCATCACAGTGTCCACTAATCAGAATTGGTTTCTAGCATGGCTTGCATGCAGGTTTCATCAAATGATTTCCTCAACGTGTGCGTGAATATTGCAAGTTCCACTAGTCAGAAATGCTTGCAGAATAGCAATGAAGCAATAAGCTGACAGAGGCAAGAATAAGCATCACAGTGTCCACTAATCAGAATTGGTTTCTAGCATGGCTTGCATGCAGGTTTCATCAAATGATTTCCTCAACGTGTGCGTGAATATTGCAAGTTCCACTAGTCAGAAATGCTTGCAGAATAGCAATGAAGCAAGCTGATTGCCAGTGCAATAACTAAAACATTGTCCATGACAGAGGCAGGAATAAGCATCACAGTGTCCACTAATCAGAATTGGTTTCTAGCATGGCTTGCATGCAGGTTTCATCAAATTATTTCCTCAACGTGTGCGTGAATATTGCAAGTTCCACTAGTCAGAAATGCTTGCATTGCAATGAAGCAATAAGCTGACAGAGGCAGGAATAAGCATCACAGTGTCCACTAATCAGAATTGGTTTCTAGCATGGCTTGCATGCAGGTTTCATCAAATGATTTCCTCAACGTGTGCGTGAATATTGCAAGTTCCACTAGTCAGAAATGCTTGCGGAATAGCAATGAAGCAAATTAATTGCCAGTACTGAATCTAAATCATGAAAATTAAAGATATATCACGTTTTATCCATATTTTGCTTTTAGATCTATTATATGGTTGTGCGTGCTCTAATTCATTCAGCCCAAGGCATTAGTAAATGATACACTAGCAAATGATAGGCTACAACCAAATATCAATAATATGTATGTAAATTTCTGACCACCTCCATTTTATAGCTGGGAATGAAAGCACAAATGCATGATAAATTGCATAAAAGAAGTCAACTGGTTCCACAATATGTTATAAGATGATTTCATATTCCACCAGAAGGTTTTATTGTATGATATGGTGAAATGTGATATTGTTTAAAAACTAAAGAGCATATTATGTTGAAAAATGTCAAAACGTAATCAAGTACCAAATGCCAAACTATGGAAAAATATAGTAGAAAATATAACATCAGGCCCCCCAAGCTCAAGTATGAAAGGATATGATCAAAAAATGACACAATATGGTGCAAAAGTTGGCTTGAAATGGCATAGTATAATGTAATATGTGGTGTAAAAGGCTATAATATGGTACAGTATAATTGGATTTAGTCTTAAATGGAAAAATGCATATGGAAGAATATATCTTAGCAAATGGAATTTGACATTATAAAGCAACAGGTTGTAATACATAATATGATATTGCGACATATGGCAGCAAATTATGCGTAATATGGTAGAAATTATAAGAATATAATAGAATGCGCTAGGAATATGGCGCAATATCACAGAATATGATTTAATATGGTTTTGTAATGGCTAAATCTAGACTAAATTGGTATGATCTGCTTGACTATGGCATAGTATGAAATTATTCCAAAAAATTGTTGTCTTATTGTACAATGTAATATGGTTTAGTAATGCAAACATATGGAATAATCGGAGATTTTATGGTAACATATGAATTAAGAAAAACATTTGATATGGTATAATAAAGCAGCATATGGCAAAATATGATGTAAAATATCTTCAGGTAGCATATTACTTACTATGGTAAAACAATTTTTATAAGTCTGTTAAAGAATTCAGCATGGCATCACATGGCAAAAAATGTTTAATATGGTATGATATGCTGAATATGATGTAATAAAATATGCTAGGGCAAAAACTGTGCAATGTATATAGGATGGCCTAATATGGTATAGTATACCATTAAGTTGCTTAAATAGTTCTTGTACAAGGTAATATGCGCAATATGGTAAACCATGGCATCTGAGTGTTATATATGGTTTTAAGTGGCATTCAATGAGCCAATATGGCACAATATAGCACGGTTTGGTTTAAGAGGATGCTATTGTTTCTAATAAATAGATAATCAAGCACTCATGTACTTAGAGCATTTTTGCTGCCTGAACCGCTTGCAACGTTTGCAAGCGTGACCAGATTCAAGATTCAAGATTCAAGATTGAGAAAAACTTCTTGAATCCCAGATCCAAGATTCAAGATTCAATCGAGATTGAGAAAAACTTCTTGAATCCCAGATCCAAGATTCAAGATCCAAGGTTCAAAATTGAGAAAAACTTCTTGAATCCCAGATCCAAGATTCAAGATTCAATCAAGATTGAGAAAAAATTCTTGAATCCCAGATCCAAGATTCAAGATTCAATCAAGATTGAGAAAAAATTCTTGAATCCCAGATCCAAGATTCAAGATTCAAGATTTGAGGAAACTTCTTGACTCCCGAGGCAAAGATCAAGGGAGCTTCTGGGTTTCAAGAAGTTTTTTCAATCTTGAATCTTGAATCTTGGATCTGGCCTCGGGATTCAAAAAGGTTTTTGAAATCTTGGATCTTGAATCTTGAATCTTGGATCTTGGATTCAAGAAGTTTTTCTCAATCTTGAATCTTGAATCTTGAATCTTGGATCTGGGATTCAAGAAGTTTTTCTCAATCTTGAATCTTGAATCTTGAATCTTGGATCTGGGATTCAAGAAGTTTTTCTCAATCTTGAATCTTGAATCTTGAATCTTGCCTCGGGATTCAAGAAGTTTTTTGAAATCTTGAATCTTGAATCTTGAATCTTGAATCTGGTCTCGTTTGCAAACGTTGCAAACGGTTCAGGCAGCAAAAATGCTTTAAGTACATGAGTCATGTTTGTATTTGTGTCTTTGAAAATATTCATTTCTATTTATATTACTTATATATGAATCTCTATATGGCACCCCCAAAACTCCAACCAAAAATACAAGCTGAATATATAGCTGTGGTGACAATTTGCGGGGGGGTTTTCCAGGGGGGGTACCATATATATATATATATGTATATTTATATTTATATATATATATATATATATATATTCATATTGACAATTATACCTATCTGTAAGTCATATTCACCAGTAGCACTTTCACACCTTTGTGCATGCCTGGGCTGATAAGCCGCGAGATGACCGAACTTGGTCACTCAGGTTGCAGACCGAGCTGAACGAAATGAGGACTGACTGAGTGCAGGCCATCCCTGGTTGGTTGGTTGGTTGGTTGGCTGGTTGGTTGGTTGGTTAGGGTTGTCAAAGAAGCATTATTGAGCTAAAATAGAGCTTCTCAGGGATATACTAACTAGAAGTGGTTGGTTGGTTTGTTGGGTTGGTTGGTTGGCTGGCTGATTGTTAGTCAATGATGCCTGGCATTTGTTAGCCACCAGCCTTAGTACTAGAATCTAGCATGTAGAAGAATGTTGTTTTTGAACAATACCGCAATGGCAACTAGAACTTGTACGTTGGTATGTTGCTTGGCTGCATGGTTGCTATTTGTTGTGGCGTGTTACCCTTGGCAGTTCATTTTTGTTCGCTTTTCCCGATCGCAATTGAATGATGAGTTGCGGGAGCAGCAGTTGTTCAGCGGACGAACAGGGTTGAGCGGCTGTTGCAGTTGTTCCATATGTAGGTTTCTCAAAATGGGGGACCCCAAAAATGGTTGGTTTAGAAATAAACCATGACTTATAGGGGATGATTTGGGGGTACCTCTATTCTGAGCAACCACCATATGGAGTCGACCGGACTATCACCATCCATAATTAGAACTTCCAGTACTCAATGGATTTGTCCAACATATGTATGGTTGATGCATGTTGATACTCTGTCATGTTTATCACTTCCATAGTCCATATTATCGATCATTAATATTGTCACAAGAAAATGCTTGATAGGGAAGAGGCATCATGAGAGTAATTTCTACAGTTGATAGCCATCAATTTGATGACCATCCCTTGAGATAACCATGGAAATAGCTGGTTTACTTCCAGGTTAGGGACCACCAGGGTAACCATGGAGCCCAGCTTGCCACGGACACCTCGCTGTCACCAGGACACCCTCGCAGATGGATGGAGCGCCCAGCTGAGCCACAAAAGGGGTGCCACGCAGAGTGGGGCCAAGGGCGATCTGTGAAAGGTGTGGCGTTGGGCCATGGTGATGCCATTCGTGGTGTAGGATGGGTAACCGGTTGGTGGTTTTGTAGGGGTTATAACCAGTGAGAAGTAAGGATGGGTAAGGATTGTGAATGATGGTGAGTGATGCTTCAAGATGGGAAACAATGTTTGGTCGCCGAGAATCACAAGCACCGACCAGACATTGACTGCTTGAAGGGCTGAAGAGCAGAAAACATCAGTTTTGTTGGTAGACAAATGGAGGTCTCTTGAGCCGGTTTGGGAACCCCCCACGTTGTGGTTGGTTGATTACTCTAAATGACTAATATTGGATGATTCAGGGGTTCCCTAGATTTGGTGCGCATTGGGCAGCATGAATTTGTTGGGATTCTAAGCACTTGCACTTGCTGACACACAGATGCATTGAGAAACAGATCTTGTCTCACAGCCTCTACTTGAAGCGTGGCGTGCTGAAGTTGCTACCAGCTGCGCTAGCCATGAGGCACACATCATGGGGAGCAACTCATGTTGCAGGCTGCTGATGGCGCGAACTTGAAGGAAGCTACCCGTCAAGTTCGAGATGTCAGCTGGCCAACAGCATGAGCATGGGGGTCAGGTGATTGATGTCACGTGTTGAGGCACACGTTCAGGCCAGTCCAGGCAACACGAATCTGTACAGAGGCAGGATTCGCGCACGTGGCTGTCCTTGGCTCTCACAGTAGGGTGGACATGGAATCCATGGAGGAAAAAACAAAAAGTCCAGCAGAAGTACTGCCTCTTCTAGGTCTACTTCACTGAACGCTTGTGTGGTGTATGTAGATATGTTGTCTCCCAACGGGTACTTGTTGTTTCCAAATTCTGAAACTGATAATTTGTTTCCTCAACAAATTCAGATGCCATGGAACTCTGACACTGCAGAGCAAACGGGCAACCCAAGAAAACAAAATTCAATCAAGTTAATCAAGTTTTTTACATATCTAGAACAACAAATACATGTCCAAAAACCTAACTGTCAATTGGTATATCTATTACCATGACGAAACAGCTGGTTGACAAATATTGGTATAGCTGGTCTTACATCTGGTTCAATAGTTATGTCAGTTGATATATCAAATATTCGAATTGGCAGCAGGTTGACGGCGGCCACATGTCCTTACGTGATCTGCCGTCTCTGCTGAGGCGGGGGCCATGCCTTGGAGCATTTTTGATCAGCGGGTCGTAGCTGGGGGTAACCCCCAAATCATCCAATAGTCATCAGTTTTGGATGATTTGGGAGCTCCTGTTTTTGGAACTTCCGATTTTTTGGAGTTCCTATGACTTGGGAGATCTGTTGTAAACCAAGCATTTTTGGGAGTTTCTGTGACTTGAGAAATCACCATCTGAGAGTGTTCAAGAAGTCTTCATGCATCTTGGGGCTTTAATCGATTTGTTTTTTTTCCATTTGGATTGACTAGTTTGTATCACACTTAATCGCTTGGCAGGCACGAGATTGAAGATACATGTGGGTGTGCCAATTCATGGCTTGCCACTGTTGTTGCTGATCATTGTTTAATATCAACCATTGTCCATGTGAGTTTCTTGTTGTTCAATCCAAACTTTTTCAGCCTAAAAACCTCGTCATTATGAAACATTGTTAACCATGAACCGACTAATCATCCATTTGCCAACTATATAGTGGCTAATTAATAGGGATGATGCTACTTCTGTTTGTAGATATTCAGCTCGTTGTCTACTGCCAACAGTATAAAGTGATAACCATGATTGACAGCCTTCATACGAGCAACCAGCAACCATCGTACTACTAGAGAACTCCAATCTTCATACTAAATACTCCTAATCAACATGAACCAAGTATATACTACATGATAATCAACCATATATGTTTTAACCATATAACTTCAACCATATGAGTCCCTATGATTGATATCATTATACATGGTACAAACATGTATAGCTAACCAACGTTGGTTGACATAATATGCTAACACACATTAACCAACTATGTAGAGGTACGATGTAAATAGTCAATATGGGTGTTTCTCATCATAGGGCGGCCCAAAATCGATCTGTTTACTACTATAAGTGGTTGATAAACTGGATGATATGGGGGGTCCCATATTTTGAGAACCCCCCTCTTCATCCACCAAGTAGACCAACTCAACCAACTAATTGGCTAAACTCGTAAAACCAACTCAACCAACTAAACTCACTAAAGTCACCCAGCCAAGGAAACCAACTAAACTCACTAAAGTCACCAAACCAAGTAAACCAACACAACCAACTCAACCAACTCAACCAACTCAACCAAACCAACCATCCGTTGATGGCTGCCGGCGCCAGGCGCCGCGCCAGCAGCACGGTGCGTGATGGCTGGAAGGTCATTCGGCCGCCCGGAAGCTCAGGAACCGCCGACAGGTGAAGGGACGGCAGGTGCTTCGACTGGTGGTTGATAACCAACTGTACCCAACTATATGGTGGTTTCTCAGAATAGGGGTACCCAAAAATGGTTGGTTTATTAATCATAAATGACTACTAATGGATGATTTGGGGGTACCCCTATTTTGAGAAACACCCATATGGTGGTTCAGTATAAGGGGATCTACCATATAGCTGGTGGTTTATAACCTATAGGGATATACCACCTATATGGGTTATACCAAGTATGTGGGGAAGATGTAGCAAGTCTATGGTTTATACTAGGGGATGTACCAACTCTTGGGGATAATGATTGGGGGTATATCCATTGATAATGATTAACAATAGGGGATGATAATAGGAGATATATACTAACTATAACTATAGGGGCTAATAACCATGGAGGGATAGTAACTATATAGGGTGAATAATGGGAAATAATAAAAGGTTTGACAACCATAGGGGATAACAACCATGAGTTGTATAGGATATACGAAGTTTATGGGTATTTCTAAAGCCAGTTACTCGGGTATCCCAAAATGGTTGATGTAGTGGTTGGTTCATACGGCTAAATGATGGTTGATATGGCTTATAATAATGGTTAACCATGGGAGATAATCCCCAACAATGTTACAGGATTTGAGTTGCACCTGTTATTTGTAGTTGCGCTTGTCATTTGTTGTAGTCATTTGAGTTACAGCTGACAGATGCTAACAGGTGTAGTAGCTCAACCTTTTGAGTGGAAGATGCAGCATGGTCAAACCTGTCAGCTGAGGCGGAGGCAGTCCGTCTCTACCACCGACTTAGGGCCACAGGCCGCGTCAGCTACCGATGAGAACCACCAGGGTACAGCCACAGGGATTGGTTGATGGCATCGGTCAAGCAGGTATGATAATGGATTTATAAAATATGATAATATATGGATGTTTCTGAAAATATGAAACCCAAAAAGATGGCTGGGTATATTGCTATACATCTGATTGATATTGGATGATTTTGGGGTACCCCTATGGCTGGAGGAGCTACCATATAGCGATCATAGTATATAGTGGGAAATCTATCACAATATGAATTCATTCAAATCGAGCCATCTCCGGTTTCACTCGATTTCTACAAAAATTCAACGACAGCAATCAGAGAAGATGAACAGGGGACATGTGTTTTGTTTGGGTTGGCGCTTGAGAGCAAGACACCGACTCCCAGGAACTAATTGACTTGAACCACCTCAATATACCCCAATATGCTATCCTGATTGGACGCAATCTCTTCACTCCGTGTGGGAGGAACGATCTTGGTTTTAAAAGTCGTTGGAGCGGGACATAGCCATAGCCCATAGCTATTCTTGTTGGTTACATCTCATACTGGTAAATGTGTACAAATGTTTGTGAGATGTTGCAGGTTGGAGAGATTTCCGAAGACCGTTGACCAACTCCGATATCGCCCTAACACTACATCAAATTGGTTCAACACATCTTGAAATGCTTGAGCTTACTATCCTGAAATCCACCGGGCAATGAAATATCCCCACAATTGACGTTGTTTTTTTAAATGTAAGTGATTCAGGGTCATGGGCATTTGATTCATACAATATGATGTACGTAATTATACAGAATGGGATGTACACAATCATACAATATGACAATATGATGCACATATTCATGTGTACTGTAAATATAAACATATTTGCATATCTTTGTTTAAAATAGAGACAGAGATAGGCACGCACTTTTGGCTTGGTTTCATGTCACTGACCATGGGTGGGCACCAGGTGAATCGTCTCCGTCAAACGGCCCACCAGTGCCTCGAAACAACTGGTGAAGATCAACAGGACAGATTCCGGTTGGTGAAAAGATTTGATGGGTACAACCTGGGTTTCTATTGTTTGACTAACGGATTCAATTTACCACTCTTTGTAGCTATCGGCTGGGTACATATGAACCAACCAATGGTTGGTTAGCTGGTTGATGGTTGATACTTGCCAACAATCATGTAGGACATATACCAAGCATGTCTGGCTATGGGTCAAGATTTACCAAACAACAAATGGGTCGGTGAAAATCCCAACGGTTCGACTGGTCATGGCTGGGGGATGTGAACAGCTGGGAACAGAGTGTTGACCCACAGCAAAGTGGCTATGGGTCAATATTACCCAACCAATATTGGTGGTTAATAACCAACAGCAATAGGGAAAACAACGTTTAATTAATGGAAAACCAGGGGTACAGGGTTTTGACCCACAGCAAAGTCTTTTTACTTGTGACCTTGCTGCCGGTCTACATGTACCAATGGGCAGGCTGATCAGAACTGGGCTACTCTCATACGATCAATGACTCCGTGGTGTTTGGTGTTCACTTTGCACGTTCTTAAGCAGACAGGATTCAAAACGATAAGTTAAATTGTTTTGGGGATGGTTCAAGCACCAATCAAGTTGAATACATCATCCAGGTCGTAAATATCTAATTGAACTTACAGATTGGCCTATGCAGAAACAGCGATCAACCCAAGGATTCCTTGCCCGCAGACTGGACCCGCTCACGTATCCTTGCAGGACACTGATTCCTGAACACTAGCACCGGCAAGTCCGTGTCAGAACCACTGGTTGGTGGTTTGATTGACTTGTTTTTTTTCCTGCTTGTGATTATTAACAAATGGTTTGTAGACAAACACATTTTCATCGTGGTTGAAACCACCAACCAGATCGCTATCACCATTCTCTGCCATTTCTTATGGTTATCATCATCGTCATCACCTGCACGATAAGTCCCATGTCAACAAAATTGCTTGGCACGTAGTACTTTTGGAGACACTGCGAAGGCATCCGACCACATCTAAGTACACAGTATGTGCAATCTTTCAATGACATGAATGAATGAATGAATGAATGAATGAATCAATCAATCAATCAATCAATCAATGAATCAATGAATCAATGCATGAATGAATGAATGAATGAATGAATGAAAGAACGAATGAATGAAGGAAGGAATGAATGAATTAATGAAGGAATGCAGGAATGAAGGAATGAAGGAATGAAGGAATGCAGGAATGAAGGAATGAAGGAATGAAGGAATGAAGGAATGAAGGAATGAATGAAGGAGTCAATCAATCAATCAATCAGTCAATCAATCAGCCAATCCGTCAATCGATTAATCAATTAATAAAATGCCATCCAAGTTGCTCGTGGCTAATTCCTTTGTGCTAATCCATGCTCCTTGAGCAGCCCTGTGGGATGACCCGAACGCGACATGACTTAGGTCGAAATCCGCTGGCAAACTCAGACGTGAAGATGAGGCCATCATTGGCTTAACACTTTGGCGCCCGAATTGTGGCGCTGTGGCGCGGGCATTTCATCCTTCAGTCCAGAGGTTTTGTGGCAGAAAATTCGGGGGCCCTTCTCATGTGCATGAAGTATATACCCCCAAACTAGTTGGCTTATCACTTTAAATGACTAAGATTGGATGAGTTGGAGGTACCCCTATTTAGAGAAACACCCGTATGTGAACCGGTCACCAACAGACCATACACATCTTCTGAAATGAGGTACCCGTACATGGTGTAAGTCATTGCCTATCAGGCCTATCACATCCTTGATCCAGTAATCAAGCAGACTGCTTCGGAACCATGATTTGTGCGTGTGTACTCGTTCTGGTGCAAACTTATCAGTGCAGACTCATCCTGCACCCGGGCTCAGAAAACTCGGAATGCCTGCACTTCAGCAACTGTGCGCCCTGGTAGTATAGTAACACTGATGGATTGCGCGGACCATAGTTATGCCACACTCTGTGTTTGCAAGACCACTGTGGTTTCACAGTCCCTTTTGTTCCATTCCACCTCGGAGGATAATCACCGAGTTGACCACTATTTGTTGGTTTTTTTTTGTTGTCATCCCCGGTGATGAACAATGAGCCATGACCAACCAGTGTAATTAGCTACCAACCAGTGGCCATGAAAACCATTCTCAACCAATAGATGAACCAGTATCAACGATCATATGAACATGTATGAACCATTCATATGAACTCTTATTTATTCACTGTCATTGTTCATCAATCCGAATTGTTTATTAAGTGTTGATGGTCACATGGTTATTTACCAACCAGCTACTGATCGATTAAGTACTCCCTCACAACTTGACTAACCATTAGTTGATGCGCCAGCTTTTTGCACAAGCTGCTTCATCAAGTAAAAGGAGGTTGTTAGTGCACTTAGCCTTTCTCAACCATGATTTGATGAAGCATCACTAGCCTTGATTACCCTCCGGCAAACCAACCTGCAAGCTGAAAATCATCCCTTTTCATAGGTTAAAACACCCTATAGTTGGTGGATGTTCCACTTCCAGGTTCGTCTACCCGAGTGTAAGCCATCTATTTTTCTGCTAGGGCTTGGTGCTTCCACCAGCGCCTTGCGCATGTTTTTTACGGTGAGGCGGAGAGCTTTCTGCCTGGGACCATTGGCGGTGCCAGCCCCACCAGGCGGTGGCAGAGAAGCTACAAGAGATGTGACTTCTATCGGTTGATTGACAAGATAGATGGTGGTTTCTCAAAATAAATGGTTGGTTTCTCAAAATCAATGGTTGGTTTCTCAAGAAATACATGGTGGTTTCTACTTGAGAAGCTACAAGAGAAAATGGTGGTTTCTCGAAATAGGGAACCCCAAAAATGGTTTGTTTATTGCTACAAATGACTCAGAAAAGAATGGTTTGGGGGGACCCCTATTTGGAGAAACCACCAAATGTACACGTTTGTTCCAAACATGTACATAGTAGATACACACGTATCAACTGACATCAATATATACATGCATGCATACAGAAACACATGTAGATGATTAATATACATACACAATATATCATACACTGTCCATGTTGTTTGATTCATAGATACGGTAGGTAAATAGATATACATTAGCAAAGAGGGATGTCAAGATAACAGTCACAAGAAAATTGTTTTGACCAAATTGCAGCACTAGTCGTCCTTATCATCATCATCATCATCATCATCATCATCATCATCATCATCATCATCATCATCATCATCATCATCATTCCCAGTATTCTTGGTTATCAATTATCCATATTATCCCCTATAGTCAGCCATCAGCCGACCATTGTCATCACCCGTTCCCATGGTGATTCCCGTGGTGATCCACGGCACCTGCAGGGTGCCCTCCCTGTGCCGCTGCAGGTTGGAAAGGACCAATGCCTGTGCTGCAATCAAGGCGCAGCAGCTCCTGCAGGGCAGGAAAAATGTCAATCAGTACTCAGTACTATTAAGGTTTGATATGATCTAATATGTGTTATGTATGTGTATAGATGCAAAATGATGCAAATATGAATATTTACATAATTTATATATATATATATTTATTTATTTAGAATTTACACTTACTAACATGTATATATACAAACTGAGTTTATTGCAGATTCGATGTTAACGGAACAGAGACGTTCCCGTATTTCACCAGGTCGGGCTTGTGTGCGGTCTTTCCCATCATGATTATGTTTTTTGCTTTACCTGTTTTTTTCAGAGAAATGTCGGAAGGAGATTGAGATGCTGCACGTCATGTTTTTGTTTTTTCCACACTTAATTGATTTTGCCAGAGTGACACCAAATGAACTGTCAAGAACATATCCGGCAAACACATGTTTTTTTTCTATTGCATTTTGCTGAGGAAAACCGATGACATGAACTGTGTGAGAGTTGTGTTGTTGACGTGTTGTGGACAAGAACTGTAGACAAAAATGGCCTGTGGACAAACATAACCCAAAACAGGACTGAAACAGCTGAGCCTGAAAAGTGTTTGCTCCTTCTTGGCTTATTGCTCTATATTTTGGTCCGTGGCCACACTTCACTTTGTATGACTGCTTAGATGGGCTCTAGGCTAACTAGTTAGGATTCATCACCCACTTAATTGGCTTAGGATTCCGGTTGAAAGCTGATCAGACAACTGATGAATGGCATTCATCCGGCACCAGGGCTTGAAATCTGCCAGAGATGGGCTATGCTCCAGGGCCGGCCGTTGACAAATTGCACCCTGTTGGGTCCGTGGTTGGCCCCCGGCAGGTGCCGGAAATTCCAAGTCCAGGACGGGGTTGCAGCGCTGGGTGCGAGGAAAAGATATGATAATGGGGATTAATAGGGGGCAATATCACCAAGCACACAAGAAGCCATGTACAAGCCTCACAAAATTAGGTTTTGCAACAAAGGCAGCTGGCATACCTCGTCGACCTATAATTCCTTTTGCCCAAGAGACAATGCAGATAGTTCGAAAATATTTGGATGATGGTGATGGTAAACAAAGTCTTGATCGCCCTATCAGTATTCCATATTGCACGCCGTTAATTCCTTGTCCCTTATTGCCTGACCTGTCACCACAAGACAGGTACAACGCTGTATCGAGATTCAAAAGAAAGAACCAGAAGAAATCATAGAGACCTAGGTAACTTAAGGGACAACCTTGCATTTGCATGTGCATGTAGTTATTTTATTGTACAGCAAGAGGTCACATACCTGCACCTGCAAAGGGTGTGATCTTTGGACGCGAGAGATCAGTCCGAGTTGTGCGTGAACAATAATGGTTAATTAAACAACTACTGTATATGGTGGTTTCTGAAAATAGGGAGCCCCAAAATCATGGTTGATTCATTGCTACAAATGCTTGATTAAAGGATGATAGCTGGGGGTGCCCCTATTTTGAGAAACCACCATGTAGATTATGGCTTTGGTATCATAAAGGTATTAAGATGGCATTAAGGTTGTTATTGGTGGATATGGATGATGGAATGGATTGACAACAAGTATATGTATTGGTTTTGTGCCCGGAAAGGGTTTTAAATAGAGCAATAAATAGACGGATCAATGTACAAACTAGTAGATTACTTGATTGATGGATAGATCAAGATGTAGACAGTTTGCAGCATGATATTTGCATACATTTGTGCATATTCACAAATAATTGCATTGATGCAGCTTTGGTGGAAGATAGACGATACGGAGACGCATAGATGAATATATATGGCAGACATGGGCAGATATGTAGCCAGGCGTTGCAGAGACCATGGCTGCAGAATGCCTCACCTTGGTTGTGGTTCATGGGGGACAAACTATAATGACACCTTGCGGAATCAATCGACATTGGCTGTAGTGCGGCACACTGCTAAACAAACCGTGGTCTATTGCAAATGAATCATGCGGCCTGCCCACAACTGCTTTACATCCACTTCTGGGTGTTTTTTTCTTCCCACACGAAGTGGATTCCAACGCAGTGCCACTATAGTGCTTAATTGCGACTGAATTTATCCACCAGTTTGTGAGCAAGGACTTGGGATGGTGTGCTGATCGACTTTTTGGGATTGCGAAACCAAGCACCAACTAGCGCCTTTTGTGATAACCATCATTAAACCACCACTTGACCAACAGTTTACCATTGACTAAGCATGGCTTTCAATCTTTGTTGACACTGCTGGTGTTGATCAAGTGCTTGATTCGTGCCTACGATTGATCAACCACCCAAAGAACCAGCAAATCAACCAACCAAGCAACAAAGTATTCACCATTTGGAAAACAAATAAGCAAGCACCCAAGCAACCAGTCAATGAAACTACTTGATGATGGATCCGTATTAATAACCCCCAATTGACGGTGGATATTTACTAAGAGCTGGAACTACCACCTGATACGGTGGTTTTACCCTCACATCATTCCTTATTTCAACAATTTATAGTAGTAAACCAACCATTTTGTGGCTTACCTATTTTGAGAACCCTCCCAGCCATACACCAAGATCGACAACAACCAGCTGTAACCTGATATGAATTCTTTCACGGTCGCAGGCGCTGAGATGTCATCGGTGCCAACTCCCTCCACCGGGAGCTCAGGCAGAAGTTGCCACAAGGGACAGTTGATCCTGACTGATCAAGAAGGGTTCTACCAGAATTGACAAATAGATTATCGTAACCTACTTAAGTGGCTTATTTGCCGTGGTTTATGGATGTTTATGATGGTTCCCTATGTTTTTTCCTGTAAACTAATTGGTTTACATTGAATCAACAAATAGATTCCTAATTTGCAGGAGCTTGAAAAATATAGACAATTAATACACAATAGAAGTGTATGAATTGTAACTTGAAAACATAATGTTGTTTTATTTACAAATATGAATCGTTTGTTGTAATTATTTGGCATTCTTAACAAAGCTTCTATGTGTCCTGGAAACCAATCATATCAATTGGGATGGCTCTAGCTGTTTGATTTACCAAATAATAGAACCTATCATCGATGTGTCTTGAAAACTGCTCCTCATCTGCTGTACGAGTTGCATGGCGTGATGAGTTTTCCTGGTATCTGGGCATGTTAGGGCATCTCCGGGCATAGTTCACAACACATTCAATCGGATTTCCAACATTTATTAGCCATTTATAGTCTATAGTCTATAGCATTTTATCCAACCATAACTTGGGGGTCCTCAAACTGTTGAAAAGCCCCCATGTAACAATCAGGGAATTTCAACCAGGGCGTAACCAAGCAATAATGAATCAGACTGAGCTTCAAGGCTTGAGAATGGTTTATCCCTTTTCGTTTGATTTCTATGTTGCAGGAAAGTCACACACACGAACTGTCATCTACCACCATTTACCATCATTGATCACAATCATTATGATCCGTAGCTTGATCCGTCATGAACCATCATGAGTCATAGCTCCATCATTACCCATCATACTTTGCTACCAACCATCGATGCTTCAAGCAGTTTCTGTTGCTTCAGATGCTGGAGCTTCTTTGCCTCCTTTCAGGGTGAGCAAGCTCATGAGCAGCCCCGACCCCAAGAATAATGATGGTGAATGATGAGTTAGTTGCTGTGCAGTGCTTGATGATTGCCATTGAATGCTGATAAAAAGTGCTTTATCATGGTGACTCACATATTGATTGATTTGGTTGGAAAATCCAGGAGAAACCGTTGCTGTACTCTAAAGCCGGTGGCTCCTGTAATACGTTTCCCCATAGGTCTCCAAAGGTCCCCATAGATGTCCATAGGTTTCCATAGGTTTCACCAACCAAATCTGTGACATTGCGCAGCTGTGACCGCTGCGACTTGGAAAGCTGGACCACAACTGGCTGGCGGTTTTAATGGTGATTTCAATGGGTATATAATAAGAGGGGAGATTGACCAGCAATAGTGGTTGAACAGCTGTGGTTGGTGGCTTTAAACATGTATTCACAAATGGTTGGTGGGATGACAGGCATATTTTTCATCGGGGTTGAAGCCACCAACCAGACAACATTACCGTAATTCATGTTCGCGTGGATTTGAGAGATGCTTGCGCATGCACCACTACACATCATTTATCTATTGAGATGTGACATATTTCTAAATGTATAAATGCACGCTGCACACATGAATATATTCATACTAATGTCAGTTCAATATGATATCAAACATAAATGCATCACTCACACACACAAACACACGCATACAGATGCTCATTTTCGAGTACTTCTTGGCCCTATGTCAGGCGTGCTGCAGGGAGCACTTGCTCCAGAGACACCACCTGCAAATCGCAGCGCGGCAGCCACCATTTCAGGCTGGGCAACAGCTCATGGACTGACCTCTCTTGTGACGGAGTGGTTCGGAGCAGGGGCTATCCTGTGCTACTATCTCTTTCAAGGGGGAGCAGGGAGCCAAGAGTAGGAGGTTCGTAACCACATGGGAGTGAGGGGTGCGCATTACATTGGCAACGGGCCAGTCCTGTGCTTGTTAGCTAGTTCAACCTAACTAAGTGCGGTCAAGATTTGTCATTAAGAAGCATTTACCAGCACTAGCCATCATCAAACATCTCTATGTAATCATCACCAAACCACCATCACACATCATCAAACTGATTCACCACCGATGACCATCATTAACCAATCCTCACCACAAAGCATCGCGAATCATCAGCAACGTTGGTTCAACATCCTTGACCATCCTCAACCACCCCAAACCGTCCTTAACTTGTTCCTGTGGCACCACGGATTAGCTACAACCTATGATTCCTTGGGTTTTTGCTACAGTCACCTTAACAATCATAGGTCGTTAACCTAACAACCAGCATTAACCATGTACTAACAATCCTTAACCATCATTGATCATCCATTTGACCAACCTCAATCATCCTCTGCTTAGCTACAGTCACCTTAACCATGACCAACCAGCATTAACCATCCATTCCGAAGTCACAGGTGATCGCACGTGTCCCGGCTTCAGGCTTCGACCATGTGACGTGACCGGAACCAGTGGTGGCATTCTTCAGCACCGGACTGGGCTCTAGAAGACCAGTACGAAGTATTAGGAATGCCATGAACGATGGCATGTTGTATTCTTAACGGCCTTAAACCTATGAATACTGGCATTATTCTAGAAAACCATTCAGAAATCGAATGGCCATAAACCATCATAAACCCATGAATACAATAAACCCATGAACAGAATGGCCATCAACGGCCTTAAGATCCAGCCATTTTTGTGCCCGAAAATCCAGCCTTGATGCCTCCTGGAAGCTTCGCTCCAGGTACTTCTCAGACCTGCGCCGGCCTGGAAGTAGACCCAGACCCAGGTGCGATGGTGAAGCTGTGGTGAAGCTGATGGTAGCGATGGTACACGTCTAGGTGGTTCGCACGCAGGGGAACTATCATCCAGATATATATATATATATACATATAAACGTTATTAAGAAATAAACCATCCAATTTTTTTGGGGTCGCCTATTTTGAGAAACCACCATGTATGTATATCCAACCGATGGATACGCATGGTTTATAACAAATACATAATGCTTAATACTTTCTGGGTTGATTCTGGACGTTACCAAGGGCATCACCAGCGCTATCAACAATTTGTTTCTGCTAGAAACTGGGGAGGTTAGATTTCAGGATTGGTGGTCTTACCCCCGAACTTGGTGGAATTATGCGACCTACTCCATCGGAGAACCGTGGGGTTTGGACGATCTGAAAAGATGGATGCTATGGTGGTTCACCATGCAGGATCAGTACGATCACCATCGACCAGCACGGCTTTGGGGAAGAGAAGTGAGATGTAGCTACATGGGAGGTTCTCAGAATAGGGAACCCTAAGAATAGTTGGTTTATGACTAAAAATGGTTCATAAACTGGATGTTTGGCGGGGTCCAATTTTGAGAAACACTCATATGGCTATGGGTCACAATTGACCAACCAACCAACCAACAACCAACCAATGTTTCATGAGCTGGTTAATGGTTGATGATAGGGGAGACAATCAATAACCAACAATAACATAGATGATATGCCACCCACATATGGCTAGGGCTAGGTAAACATCCCAA
The DNA here is from genome assembly GCA_009767595.1 of Symbiodinium kawagutii. Taxonomy (NCBI): domain Eukaryota; class Dinophyceae; order Suessiales; family Symbiodiniaceae; genus Symbiodinium; species Symbiodinium kawagutii. Next base: position 460,751 of record VSDK01001007.1, on the reverse strand, counting down.
CAGCTCGACTGGTCGTTCAGTGATGGGAGGTTCATCAGGTACCAGGGTACCCACAGCCATATCATTTGGAACATATAGACCTTAGTTTATGTCCACATTGTTTTCCAAAAGTGCCCATCATGTCGATCAAACGCATATCAGTATAGCTATAGGATAGTATAGATGATTAGAAGTGATAAATTACTACTAGATTCATGCATGTATATCCATCATTGTGATTGACAAGCCCTACATCCACTCGTCATTACATTTGGTTTCGGCAGATGAGGGCATTGCCGATCTACTGGGCCCGGGTGCAGGCCATGCTTTCTACACTTGGAGGAGGCGGCTTGGCAAAGTGTGCGTTGTAAGGTTGGAAACCATTTATTTTGCTACTTGTAGGTTGCTTTGATGTTTTTTGGACACACGCAGTGACATACAAGAAGTGCAGGTAGTTCACGTAGTTCCATTTAGTTACCCATATGATTGCATATTGAGATGGGTGCAGCCATTGAGTGTCAGCAAACTGGGTGAGGTACAGGATCTTGTTACACAGGCATATTATCTTTCAAGAAAGTGGTCAATTGACGTCATTGGGTCTCCTGGCCATGCTTAGATATACCTGGGTGCCGGCTGGAAATGTGATTTCATTTGCCACAAAGACTGAATAACTGTCCCAATTTCCACTGATCCAATGCCAAGCATGTGGCAACAATGGGTTGCGGTGTTTTAAGGCACCACGGAATTCCCTAGCCGAGCTAGCAAACAAGCCACAGTCACCGGCACTTGGGCTAAGCGTTGGCGCGGCACCACCAGAGATCTCTAATCTACTTCCCTTGATGCTGCGCCTTCACCGTTTGGTGTGAGTCAAGCAGGGAATATGGATCTGCTTTTGGATCGGAGTTGATTTGTTTCGAATTTGTTTCAGTGTTTGTAAGTTCCAAACAAATTCTAAACAGATCCAAGAACGATGGCGGCCTGTTTAGAATTTGGTTTGGGGTTTGTAAGGATTGTTAAGTGCGAAGTTTTGGTACCTTGATGTTGAGATGAATAACAAATTTCTTGTGTAGATGCCACAATGTGCTTGGGGTAGTTACAGTATTTATGGACATTGTATCAAATCGGTTGGGAATTTTCAGGGGGCCGTTATTGTTGGTGTACAAAATCGCACAGATACCTGCCGGTTTGAATTCGCTCCAGGCATGTGCACATCCCATGAGTCACAGCGAAATCACTTAAGGCGATTAAATGTCAACTACCAGCTGGAATCACCCCAGTGTTATGATGTTTTTCAGACAATTCTATAGCCTTTACTATGCCAGAGGTTAGTAAATATCCCATTTTAGTTACATTGAACATCACCCAACTGGATGACAGTTCTTGGGATTATTCCCCTAGTTGGATGATGTCCAATTGGGACGTTGAATGATTGATGACCTACTGCTGGGGATTATTCCCCTACGACCCCTGTATGTCAAAGGATAGCCTTTTCAGGCACCAATCCATCCCCTCATCACTGCCTTCCAAGTCATTGCCGGGCACCGTGACCTCGCAGGTGTCAAAGTGAGCCAAAATATCTGCAGTCCAGGGCAGAGAAGATCCATCTTAACAACCATGAACTGCGATTTTGTATATTTGATTAGTGGTTGTTAACTAGCAAATGGATCCAAAGGTATCCCATGGTATCCCAATGATGTCTAACTCCGTGCGGGCATTGCTGCTACGTTTTCAGCCATTAGTATTCCTAAATTGTGCTGGTTTGATGTCCGATCTGAGAACCCCAGTTCGCTTTGGGATTCCCTAGGGCATGTGCGGACCCCATCCAAAGCTGTTTATAGCCACGCGAGTGGTCCCACGGTGCGAGTGTGAAGCCCTGTCAATGTGGCAACTTTTGGCCTCATCTTGGGTACCTTCATCAAAATAGAAAGGTGTTTGCTATTTGTATATTGCAAGATGTTTTTTGTCACAGCCTGCATAGATTTGCCTGTTCTGTGGAAGCCTTTCTTGATGCTTTCACACGGATGTCGTTCGCAGCCTTAGCCATGACATGTTTGCCGTGGACAGCGGTCATCTTAGTGTCGATAGTGCGTTCGGAACGTCATCAACTCGAAACCTGGGGTGACAATCGCCCCTGGATTCCCACGCTGCTGGGCCCTGTTTGATCGCCATTAAACAAGTGAGGACTCCCGCAAAGTTATGAGACAACGGAGAGGCCCGGATAGGCAATGACGTGTATGGGCATATTATGATCATCACTCACTTAGCGATCCCTTGAGTGTTTTTGCCATCGTTTGCCCATAGGGTGATACATTTGCATGGCTCCAGTAGGCATAGGCAATGTATAATCATCGACCTCTCTACATAGCATTCTTTAGGTACATGGGTTTCTTTGCACACTACATTTGTGGTTTTGTTCATGGGCCAGATTGCGAATCAATACTTGAATTGGTGATGTTTTTCCTCGGAAATCAATGCTTGTCCCACAGCCACATGAACTATGTCAGTGTTCAACAGACCATTTCTTTCAAAAACAGTAGGTATGAGGGGTAGAATCGGATAGAGGACATCACCCCCTTGAGGCACACCGGTGCGCCTGGCCTCGTGCTATTGTCCATGGGCAACCCTTGAACCACCCAAGAGCAAATAACTTTTGGGGAAGAATAACCAGTTTTAGTGATGATTATTCATGATTAATAATGATTGTTAATAACGGTCAGATTTAGTTTTGGTTCAGTGACACACACATTTGTGAACTATTGGATGTATACCGCTGATGCACCAAGCGGGATGATCTTGTGGTTTCAAACTTGTTTCTTTTCCCTGGTAAGTTTTAACAAATGGATGGTTGACTAATATTGTTCATAGGGGTCGTTAAACCACCAACCAGTTTCTGATCATTATTCACCATTATGATAATTTTAGTAACCATTATAGTAACCATTATCAACCATTATTAACCACTACTTAACCATGAGTTGAAACCACCATCCATTTTTCGGGACCATGGCGACGGAGACCCAAGCATCATCGTTGCTCCCAGCAGCGGCACGGTACAAGTTGCACCTTTGTGCGACTTCGTGCTGCGAGTTGTTGACGTTTGGGCTGTGGTCCTCCGTGGAAACGGAGATGAATCCCAGCTGCACCTCTTGCTACACAGTTGAGACTTTGTCAGGATCATGATGGTGACCATCAGAACCCATCAGTATAGTAATCATGCATTATACCTAGAGATTTTACCTCTGTAATTATAAGTATAGATTCTACCTGTACATAACGGCTATATAGCTATGGGTCAATATAAATCAACCAACTCATGGGGGATAATCACCAACAATTTCATAGGGAAAACAACCTGGTTAATGATGGGGGAACCAGGGGTACAGTGCAGGGTGAACTGACCCACTGCCATATCAATTTGGAACATGGCTCACCGTCCTCCAAACTGATCCAATGTCCTCCCAAACCGCTGTTCACAGCAAGGCGTGGGGCCGAGGCGTTCCCTAAAAACACATGGCTGTGTGTTGGGCCTTCATCTTAGAGGGATTCCTAAATTATCAAGGAAAACAGCCATTTGAGCGTTTCTCAAGTCATGACCGGGTCCCCCAAATTATCCCATATGATATATGGGGGTCATTTCCAATGATGATGTTAAACCAGCCATTTTTGGAGGTTTCCAATTGTTCAAGAACCCTCCCTCCAAGATATCATTTGGTGATCTTTGGGGTAGCTATGGACCCTGTGTTTCTTCCAACCTTGGAGGATCACCACCTGCGAAGCGCATGAAATTCGGCTGCGGCTCCGAGGGTTGCAGGGCTGAGAAGAGGCATGCGGTGGTCAGTTGAGTGACACCCAAAAAGACAGGGATCCACGATGATCCACAGGCATGGATGAATTGTGTGTTCTTTTTTGTTTCGGATTTATTAGTTGTTTCTTGCCTCCATGTGAGACTTGGAAGTGAATGCTGTCAGATGAATTGGATGAACAGTGGTTAACATGAAGCGTCAATATGTAGTGATATGTAATGTCAATTTGCTGGTTAATGCTGGCCAATGACAGGGGGTAGCAAGAATCATGAGGGAATATACCACTGCTATTTTCAGGGAATATACCACTGCTATTTGGCCAAGTCTATCAGTAGCCGTGGCACACCAATTACAATCACACCTATTTCCGTTTTAGAGAAATCGACGTGGCATTACCATTGGTGTATATCATCATACATATAATGTCATATATCCAGATTGGTTGGTTGTCACATGCCGTACAGTAGGATACAGTACGATACAGTACGTGATTGTGTTCACGTTGAATTCCCACTTGGTTCTGGGAATGCCTTGCAGCCACCTCAGGGGAATTCATTGACGGATCCATAGCTGCATTCTGATCGAAAACGTGGGTATGAGAGTTCGATTCGCAACAGTGATGAGGCTGTTTAGCCTGTTTTTGTTGGCATATTTTCTGGTCATTATGGGGCCCAAATCAATCCAAGTCATGGGTTTCTTCCCGTGATTATTCTTGTTGTTTTTTGGTGGCAAAGGGCTGTCCCCAGTGATAAACTCATAGCCAAAAATCTCCGCAACACTAGGAACTGGAACCCTGCTGCTCGTGCTACCCTTGTGCCAGCCGCAGTTCCAAAGCTTTGCTGTTTCACTTTCATTTGGCCCAGCTGGGCTTTTTTGCGGAGCTTTGTTGCACTGATTGCATGACAACCAAACGACGGCACCCAAGTCCGACGCGTCGGACGCGTCACGGTGGGTGCAAAAGTGCGTCTCGACGCAGTTGGGTTCTGGATCAAGATGATCAAGCTCTTGGGACGAAGTGGGGAGGATCAAGCAGTTCACCATGAGTTTTATAGGGGAGAACAATTAACAACATTGGTACACCATGGTATTTTATCGTAGGTTAAAAAATGCGCTAATTTAGCTTAGTCGAAAATCAGGTGCTAGGACCTCCAGTGGGCAATTCGTTAATGCCCAGGCCTTGAGAGAGACATTTTTTCTACCGGAATTCGCTGATTGGTACTGTAATGCATTTGCTGGGTAATCAGTGGTATGTAATGAGTGTATAACTGATAAGACTGATAAGTAGTTACATGTTCATCAACCAATATGATAATCAGTATATAGTATATATGGGTGTTACTCAAAAAAAGGGTATCACTAAATCATCCTTTATCAATCCTTTCTAGCAAGAAACCAACCATTTTTGGGTTACCCCTATGACTTGAGAACCCCCCATATAATCATTTTGTTTGCATGCCGGGAATCACAAGGCATCCACTTTGGCAGCTTCGGAGGGTCGCATCATACGTTGGCCACATGGACTTCTCCGAGTCCACACTAGCTTGAGGGTGGTTTGAGGTACTTATTTAGATATAAGTGAATTACCAATACGATATATTTGCAGTTCTTATTTACATGTGTTTGTATTTGTCTATATAATATATGCAAAATGTGATTTATTGTTGAATTGATTTAATTATGAATATTTACGTATAACAAATATGATTTCGTTATAGTACACAGGATGCACATATATATATATGTATATTTGTATATTTAGATATGTGTATATATATATATATATATATGCACATGCCTTGACATGTATGCATATCATTCATTTAACGATTCATTTTTCAGATGGTGGTTCCTCATAGTTGGGGTACCCTTAAATGATCCTTTATTAGCCATTTATAGAAAATGAACCAACCATTGTAATTGTTTAACCATTGTTGTTGATAATTATCCCCCATTATCAAGCTTTAATAACCAATATTAACCACTGATAGATCCATCATTTTGGAGCGTACCCTTTGGCTTGAGAAACACCAAGGTGTACCTATCATGATATATGCTGATTCATATCCAGGGGCATCTCACCTCGCTGATGCCGATTCTCATATCGTGGGTCCATGGCTGTGGGGAACCAATTGAGGAAGTAAAAAAACCCGGTAACAAGGAGTTTAAATTGGCAGGTCCCCAGTTCGACGGCATGTTGGCTTTACCATGTAAAACGATAAGGAGTTAAAAAAACGATAACCCCCAGAACAGATGTTCATACTAGTGGTGTCATACGTGGAGAAAACGATAAGAAAACGATAACAAAAACGATAACAAAACATTACGAAAGCTTGGTTGTCTAGACGTTTGTGCATTTCTACCCCTCCATTAGCTTTAGGATTCATGGAGGGTTGGTTGTGACTTGGCCTGTAAAACGATAAGGAATTAAAAAAACGATAAGGGTCAAAATGGGTAATTCATTTTGATACCCGGTTTTTTTACTGCCTCAATTGATTTTTGATGGCAAATGTGTTTGGAAGTCTTAGGTAGTGTTTTCCACTGTTTTCACTAGAAATTTCGGCATTTTCTATTGTTTTCACTGGAAAGCTTTGTGTTTTCCATTCTTTTCACTGGGCACCTTAACATTTTCCATTGTTTTTCCTATAACTGCTTGTTTTATTTTACATCAAAATAAATGGTTTTGGATTCGAACTTCGCAAAGTACTTTTGCTATGTCTTTCCACCGCTCCCACGTCTTTCCATACATGCAAATTGCCACCGTAGCCACAAACCCATCAAAGTCAAGCAGAGACCCAGCACACTTGAGCCAAGTACCTCGGCTTTTGGGACGCCTTTGGCGAGAGTTGAAATATTTGCATTCCATGAATGGATGACCTACCAAACGTCGTAGAATCACAGCTGTCCGTACTTAGATCCGTGTTGCGCGTGTCTTCCAAGCTTGTTGGTTTGCCACCTCTTTTGAAAATGGTCAGGCAGAAGCAGAGGCGTTTCAAGCTCACGGAGTGGTTTTACACCGCAAAGCGTGATCAGGAAAATTGCCATGTCAACGGGAGACATATGTCTTGGATTTACTCACAGTAGAGGCAACAGTGTAGAACATGTATCGCAATGACAAGAGGTTTTGTACGCACCTTCCGACTTGCACCTAAAAAACATCGCAAAGATTCTATGGGTTTGTCCATTAAAGGTGGTACCTATCAACCATTTGGAACCATTGTCTGTAGGTAAGCCACCCGTAACCTGCGGGTCTATCATTTTGGACAACCAGGCCAGGTATGTGCCAAGTCATAGTGGCACTCCCAGTTCACCGATGGTTTCCAATCGTAAAGTGATCATTTATGGTGCCCATTGGTTACCCTACAGCTTGGCACCGGTAATGCTGGACGTTTCCAGCATTGGGCATCTTTAAGTCAAGTCTCGAGGTTCATGATGCGGCTTCAAGTTCTGGCGCTGTTGCTGGTGACTGTTGATGCACCTTGGTGGCAGTGATCACGACCTGGGCATTTTGTCAAGATACAAGAGCATATTCTATGTTCAAAACCACCCTACAGTGGGTTAACTAATGGTTGGCTAATGATGAACCACTGGCTAACTAATGGCTAACTAATGGTTAACTAATGGCTAACTAATTGTTAACTATAATTACAATGGTTGATTAATGGTTAACTAACGCAGTGGTTAATTCATCACCCGAAAGCGGCAGTTTGGCGCGTATTGCACATGCGTGCATCATGTTGCACAGACACTGCAGGCTTGCTTCATTGGTAGTGTCTACCACCAATAGTCCTAGTCCTGGTATGCTGTGCATACACATGGCTGTGAGATGCTGTGGGCCAATGCCCTGTAACCTTGTAATACGACCGAATTGTGTTGGAATGTTCACCGTCCCTCTATTTGGGATTATGAATGATAGCCACGTGCAAATACACTTGGTTTTGGCGATATGCTGTATGTTGTCTCGAACTGCTTACCTCTTCAAGGCAATTTAGGAGATGTTTGCAGAATTTTGGACATCTATTTGCGACCTACCACACATGTATGCGCTATGCGGCTGTATGCGTGTATGATCCTATTGGTTGGTTTTATGCACGCGCAAAGATGTACCTGCGTACAACTACGAGCATAGATATAGATAAATATCAAATTAAGTCAAATTACATGTGTAAACATAATATGCATACAAATCATCAGATATGACGTGATATTCCACGATGCACCACCCTCCTAAGCTCCATGTCATTTACTACTGGGTGTTGTTCATCTTGGTCAAATGCCATCTATGATTGCTTGTTAGGCTCTTCACCAACTATGGTTGCTTGTTAGGTCATACACAAAGTATTGTTTCTTTTCAGGTTCTATGCCAAGTTGGGGTAGTCATCAATCTCATCATGTAAGGCACCAACTACTTGGATGTGCATCCGCAGGGATCGCAACTGCATGGTAGCATTCACACTGGTTATAGGGGTTCATCCAGCTACCAGCTGCAGGGTCTATAGCCATGGCGTTCTATCCCAGGGAACTAACCCCAGCAGGTCCAAGTAACAATGGCTGTTAACAATCCTCCTGGTCAATCACCTTGCAAGGTCGATTACAACCCCTACACCCATGGTAATGGAGCCATCACTTCCTATTTCTATAGGCAGCATAGTTAGCCATCATCAAAATCAATGTGATAGGTACAGCCATACCATATGAACCATGGTGAACGGCTCACCACCCACGGCAGCTGCCATGCTTCAAGATGTCCGTTTGGCGCATGGCCACAACGAAGCCAGGCCCTTCGCAGCCTGGCTTCGGTGACAGATGCAGCGCTGCCGGAGTTGCACGGCGCTGAAGCCAGGGAGCCGTGGGAAGTGGTCGCAGGAATGGCGGGTGAAGAAGCGGTTGGGTTCATGACCAACTGGTGGTGTTCAATGGTGGTTTGAATGGGGAATAAGAGGGGTTAACAACCAACAATCGTGGAATAATGACACCAGTGCGGGTTGGTGGTTTTATGCTGTAGGGGATACAACCATTGAGCCCCTAGTGGTTGGGTTGCAGGAATGACTGACCCTAGTGGTGCCACCCAGGTACCCGGACAGGGTGATTACCCAAGCGAGCCTAACTGAGCCTATAGGAGTTATAACCGTTGCTAGTGGTTAGTCATAGGGGATAGTCACCGGCAATAATGGATAAACACCTAGTAGTTGGTGGTTTGATTCACTTTTTGTTCCCAAATGTATTAACTTATATAAATGATTGGTTGGTTGACAAAGCAAATTGTTCATAGGGTTGAAACAATCAACCAGCTAATGATGGGAAATGATGGCTACTGATCGTTAATGAATCGATTCTTCAACGTTTCATGATGGCAACTGGTTTACTTCAGGATGTTGATCTTTAACAAATAGTGGCAGCTGGTTTATAGTTGGGGTTGGAATGCTTCATGATGGTTCCTGGTCAAGGATGGTTGATCATGGTCTATCGCGCCCCAGGACGAGCAACAAGAGTAGCATTGGTATCTCCAGAGCAACTCAGGGTACCTGCGGACACGGTAGGCAAGCTGCCAATAATTTGGGGGACACCATGGTGCCCCTTACATGGATGGATGCCGACCATTTGGGGGTGCCATCAGATCCGCATCTGGGATTTGAGCCTCAAGTGATCCACCTATTTTGATCGCTAATCAAGAACTCCGTATTCTGGAAAACATTGCCATGTTGGGAACACCTCAATGATTGGTTTGATTGATCGAGAATCATCAATAACTCCAACAATAGAGGGGCGTACCAACAGCATCCACTAGAAATGGCACAGAATTATCGTCTCCTAAAGCGATCCATTACAATTTTACAAACACACATGATATTGATGAAAAAAACAAACAAAATAAACATGTACATATGGAAACATGATGGTGGCAGTGGATTGTTGGCACGAAAAAACACTACATGATCAACTGAATATAGTTGGAAGACACATAGACACATGAATCTACAAGCTTGTGCAAACCAAAGGCACGTACAGCTAAGCAGCTGTATCATCCATAATGAAGCTGGTGGCACAAGCCATTCTTGGGGCGCCAAGGGAGTCCTCTTGTATCATGTTCGCAGCTAAAAGTTGATGATCCAAGTAGAATGGTTTTAAACAAATCACTTGCTTTGTGTCCTTGTGAATTTGCCGCCTTGCAAACCAGAAGATTTGTGGATTGTGGGGTCGCAGTGACGGAAAAGAAGACAGATCGGATCAAGACCTTGAGCGTTCTTCGGTTTGAAAAAATCAATTCTGCAAAGCATTTTCTGATCAAAACCAGCAGTTGGGACTGTTCAAGAGCTGTGGATATCCAAAGCAATTCTGGTGTCCAAGGCCTTCGAATGACAAAATGTGTGGTAGATTGAAGGGTGTCCGATATTTTCCAACGCCTCCATTACGGGAAAGCAGTTGCTACTGCGCCATCTAAGGAACTATACAGCCTACCTCCATGCCTTCGACTTGCTTGAGAGGCGGTGAGTTGTGGGGACCCCTGACTTCCCTGTTGCAACTGACACGTATGAAATCAATGGCAATCAATGGCCAGCCTCAAACCACAGGAAACCTTTGCAGTATCATTAATCAACCATCCTGGTTGATAGTGGTTGCTTGCCAATCGTAAACCCTTAGTAATGTTAACCCGCACCAACCATCCCTACACCAAGCAGCACCCAAAAGACGTGTGGGTTTTTTCAATGTGATATTGGTTACTGATGACTATCTTCAAGGCACAACATGAGTGATGGTTGAGTTGTTCACTTTTGGTGAGTATCCACTACTGAGATAAAATTGGTGATGCTCATCATAATGATCAATAATCACAACAAGATTTTAGTGATGGTTGATCATGATTCCTGATGGTCACTGATGATTACGTACATCATGGTTTCCAATTGCAGAGAGATGTACGTTGCTGAAAAGCTAGAGATGATGCAGCTATCTTATCTAATTTGGGGATGAGACCCCCCAAATCTCTCGGTTTTTGTGCTCCAGGCACCCGTAGTTCATAGCTTGAAGATGTGAAATCCTCCCAGCAACATGGGAATTGGTCGATCCATGGTCGATCTTCAGTCACTAGTGTGGTTGCATGTCAGGCGCATGAACGATCCTGCGCATTTGCGCCGTGTCCGGGAGGAGGTCTTTTGGAGGAGGCCTGGCCTTTTTTAGGTTTGATTTTTTGATGGTTCAAAGGGTGGGGTGAGTTGTTGCTAAAACAGCGAAAGAGGAAGATACATTACTATAGACATTGGTGATTATAGTAACCATTGGTTGGTGTCAACTATAGTAGTTACTAAAACAGCAATGTTCAAGTAGCTATTGATATTGGTGAAGAACGCTATGGTTCACATAGCAGGGGAGAATATCCAAAGATGAACAACATTGTCACAAACATCGATGATAGGTTCGAATGGTTTTTGATAGATAGAGAAGTCCCAATGTGAAACATATAGAATGATCCTCAACAGACCGGCTGATAGAACCATCAACTAGTATTTGTTCTCATTTGTGTTTGTACCGGCGTTGGGTTAGGCGATCGTATTTGTCATGGCGGCCTTAATACTTGCAACTGACCCTCTTGATATACCCGTCATGATTGGCTTTCTCAAAGATGCTGGTTTGAATGTCCAAAATCACCCAAGCTAAAATGCGGACATAGAAAGGTGTTTGGGGGGTACGAGGTACGCCATGATACACATCCATATGAGTTTGTATGGCCCTACTACGTTGTTGATTACCACGATCAACCATGATCAAGCACTGTGACTGTCTGATACACGATGATACCAGTGAATTGCTAGCAAGCTACTACTGAGATCTGCTGAGATTGTCCTAAGCATCATTACTGTCCATCAGCCACCACTCACGTGACGCAAATGCTGCCTTGCGCTAGGCACGCGTTGGCTTCAGAGCAAAACGCGAAGCCGGATCGACGATGGAGGGCGGCGGCAAGCCGTTAGGTTGCAAGAGCAGAGCTGAGTCACAGAATTGGTCGGTGTGATGGTCTAGCGGTGGCTTGGGATGTAATGATTCAGATCACGGGGTATCCATAGATACCTTGAAAGGGGGGGGGGGGCGATTTGGAGCTACCATTGGTGGCCATTGAGGAGATAATAGAAATGAACAATAGCAGTTGATAGGAATTGATGAGCAGTAAGAGTTGCAGGATACAGAACGATAATATGGATTCAATAGCTAGACTGTAAAGTGACTGGTGCTTATGTGCCGGGAGTTTGTTGCTTCCATGCTAGCTCCACTTCTGTACCTATCCCTCTATCATTGGCAATTGCTTGATGTTTTTTTTTCCACAGTGCCTCTATCGGGTATCAGAATCAACTATCAAAAACCAGCTGGTGCTTTTTTTTGCGAAAGATCATTCCCATTTAGTGGATAATCAGAATGCCGTACCGTATTCACTCTAAAGGGGGTCCTATCTAGTTAGACCTCAATAAGAGGTACGGTCACCGAGTCAACAAAAGATGCCAACCATCACCATGTGTCCCTGCGGTGACGACTCGCCATGACCCAGTTGCTACATGTTGCTATCAACGAACCGACGGTCCAACGGTTGGGGGCACTTGGTTGAACCATCCCTGAGCTGAGGTCATTTGTTCGACGCCACGGATGATGAGATGCATGCGATGATGGGCTACAAGCCACGCGCAGCACCACATCACCACGAGGCACTATATAGTGATGGCTTTCGACCATGCCGAAGATCTTTTTTTGGTTGCCCGTCCACTCATGTAAGACTGCAGATCAAGCCCAGCGACTTAGGCCCACCATGAGGTTTACCAAGAAATCTGGCATTGTGGTCAGAAGGAGATCCCAGGAAGCAGCGGCAAACAGCCCAAGATCAGTAAGTAATACAGCTGAGAGGATAAAGTCCTGTGAGCGGCCAATATTATGTTCATTGTGAATCATTCCTCTTGAACAATAGTGATGACCGTATCTGGAAACATGCTTCAACACGCTGTAGAATAACGTATCAAACTCGAAAAGAAAGGCGTCTGTGACTGAGACCCCACACCAGGAAAAATCATGGACTGAGACCCTGACCCTGGTCAACTCTCAGGATCGATGACTTGATTCACTCTGGAAAGTGTAGGGTTCCTCAGCATGTAGGCACACAAAAAAAAATCCTGCAAAATTACAATCCACATAGTACATGAACCAAAATGTTTTTTTTTAGTGGAATGATATGTGTGTGAAAAAATGTTGCACGCATATATGCATTTATAATCATTTTATATATAATGATATGTGGGTGAAACTTAATACCCATAGTTTTGGATGACTGGAGGGGCATCTGTGAGCCACGAGAAAATAGGACTCCCGGCCCGCTGTGTTGTCATTTCAGATCCTACATGGCTCGACAGCGGATGGTCATGGCCGCTCATGCGGGTGCCAGCTCCAGTTCTGGGGCCCAGCCTGATGACTGGACGGGTTGCGCAACCCGTTCGTAGGTGCCTCAATGACGGGGGCAGTTGAGAATCCAAAAATTGTAGATGATTAGATGGGTTACATCTCGTGAATTGCCAGGTTCAAAGCCATTTGTTGGTGTTATAAGCCAGATCTCAGACCGAATGCTGGTTGGTGGTTTGATTGATAGGTTCTAATTTCCCAAATGGTGGTTTCTCAAAATATGGGACCCCAAAAATGGTTGGTTTATTACTACAAATGGTTGATAATGGATGATTTGAGGGTACCCCTATTTGGAGAAACACCCAAATGTATTAAGAGCTATGGCTGGTTGGTTGACTTACACATCTCTTTCATGACCTGTTGGTTCAACCACCAACCAGGAATGTTTCCAGGTGAACCCCCCCGGAATGTCAGAGTGTGCCACAGGGCATCAACTTCTTGGCGACCAACGGAGAGGCCTTGAATTTGAGCATGCCCGAAGTCAAGCCAGTGCTCCCTGAGGCCCGGGTAGACGCACCTGGGGTTCCAGCAGGTGGCTGCGGCATTGAATGGTAGGTTCAGCGGAACTGGCTGATGTTGCTTGAATGTTGTCAGATTGGATGTTTCTTGCAAGAAATGTTGGGAATTCGAGATAATAGAACTCTTTACATTCAAATCTAGCGGTGGATAGGCAGGTTGCCCTCAGGTATACTCGAACTCAAGAAGATATTCGAGGTCTATCTATCTATCTATCTATCTATCTATCTATCGATCTATCTATCTATCTATCTATCTATCTATTTATGTCAGATCTGTGTTTACTTATTGTTTCACTTGTATACCATAGCATATGCCAAGCTGGCGGTTGCTGATCATAGTGTATCATGTACTGTTCTTTGTAGCTGGGATTATCATCCATCAGGGGTTTGTGATGGCCTGCCATGGGGTTTCAGCCTTAGCTCCAGGGTGCAAACATTGCCAACCACTTGTCTGAAGTGAACTATTCCAAGTATATTCCATTGGCCATCACATGTTAACCGCAATCTAAACAGCAGAAGATGTTCATAGCCACCTCGCGAAGTTGTCAACTTCGGTGCATTTATAGTATATTATAATCAACCGTCATTGTGCTTGGAAACCACCAATTTTGGCTATGGTTGATGGAAGCCAGCACCGCTGCACTGCGCGGGTTCCGAAGGGCATGGATTGGCGAAAGCATGTGACCTACTCCAACATCGTTCGCTCGCAGGCGGGCGAGAGTCCGCAACTGTTCGGAGTAGTGTGACACACCCAAAATCCACCCTGAAGAAGTGGCTTATGAACCATCAACTTTTTGGGGGATAATCACCAGCAATAGTAGTTGGAACACAATGATTAATGACGGTACACCAGAATAAATTGATATATCCACGGCCGTGCGGGTACCTACTAAACATCCAAGTTCTTGACCATAGTTTTTTTCATAGGGAAACCATAACAGTTTCTGGGGCAAGCCATTTTTGCACAAACCCAAATCAAGCATCATTATCCGTCATGAGCCACTATTTCGTATCATCAAGCGTAATTAGCCCTCATAAACCATTACCAGCCATCCAAACAAGATGAAGCCCACGAACCCGAATGCTCACACTCTTGGTCGGACTCTCTTGGCAAGACACTCTTGGTGAGACACTCTTGGTGGGACACTCTTGGGAAGACACTCTTGGGAAGACACTTTCGGTGAGACAGTCTTTGTAAGACACTCTTGGTGAGACACTCTTGGTGGGACACTCTTGGGAAGACACTCTTGGGAAGACACTTTCGGTGAGACAGTCTTTGTAAGACACTCTTGGTGAGACATTCTTGGTAAGACAATCTTTGTGAGACACTCTTGGTCAGACACTCTTGGTGAGACACTCTTGGTGGGACACTCTTGGGAAGACACTCTTGGGAAGACACTTTCGGTGAGACAGTCTTTGTAAGACACTCTTGGTGAGACATTCTTGGTAAGACAATCTTTGTGAGACACTCTTGGTCAGACACTCTTGGTGAGACACTCTTGGTGGGACACTCTTGGGAAGACACTCTTGGGAAGACACTTTCGGTGAGACAGTCTTTGTAAGACACTCTTGGTGAGACATTCTTGGTAAGACAATCTTTGTGAGACACTCTTGGTCAGACACTCTTGGTGAGACACTCTTGGTGGGACACTCTTGGGAAGACACTCTTGGGAAGACACTTTCGGTGAGACAGTCTTTGTAAGACACTCTTGGTGAGACATTCTTGGTAAGACAATCTTTGTGAGACACTCTTGGTCAGACACTCTTGGTGAGACACTCTTGGTGGGACACTCTTGGGAAGACACTCTTGGGAAGACACTTTCGGTGAGACAGTCTTTGTAAGACACTCTTGGTGAGACATTCTTGGTAAGACAATCTTTGTGAGACACTCTTGGTCAGACACTCTTGGTGAGACACTCTTGGTGGGACACTCTTGGGAAGACACTCTTGGGAAGACACTTTCGGTGAGACAGTCTTTGAAAGACACTCTTGGTGAGACATTCTTGGTAAGACAATCTTTGTGAGACACTCTTGGTCAGACACTCTTGGTGAGACACTCTTGGTGAGACACTCCTGGTAAGACACTCTGAGTAAGACACTCTTGCAAGACACTCTTGGTGAGACACTCTTGG
>VSDK01001007.1:418026-443264 GCA_009767595.1 Symbiodinium kawagutii | reverse complement strand
TGCGAACGGTTGCGAACGGTTGCGAACACAGACGCAACGTCCAGCGAACACGTCTCCACCCCCAGACCCCCACTATGAAACGAGAACCCGTGCTACGCATTCGGGAAAAAGATAGATACAAGCATTACATCAATAGAAGTAACCAACTAGCCAACAACTGGCAGAGTTTGCTTCCAAGCTGTTTCAGCGGCGATGGAAGACTCGTGATGATGAGAACCGTTGACCAATAGGAAACACCGCCGGAAGATTCGAGAACTCGAAGGTTTTTTTTTTTTCGGGGTGAAGTCATGGAGTAATTGTTCTGGACAACATTTGGATCCAAATGTTTTTTTGTCCCTCAATAGGGATACTCTGGGAAGCATTTCTAGGTGATCATTTGTGATATGGAAGACTGGTCTTGGAGGTACAGTACCAAAACATTTGGATATGCCACATTGCTCCAGTTGATTGAGATTAAGCTTTTGCCACGTGGGTCGCTCATTGCAGATGTCCATCTCTCATGTTTTGTCCCCAAAAAATGATACCAACAACTGGCAATTCAGGTTGGTTTGGGAGTACCATCGACCATCATCCATGTGCTTACCCATATGTAGTGAATCAATATGTGTGGAAGTGCATGAGTTCCAAAGGAGTGAAAGGCAACACTGACACTTTGATGTAGCAAATCATTGTTAAGGCAACCTTGTTTGTATATATTCCTGATCTGGGGACAAAAAGGGTCATATTTCTTATGATATGACATAATTAATCTCAATCATTTTTTTTATACATCTAACCACATGCATGAAGTCTTCCCTTAACCATGAGTTTGGAACAGCAATTCTGGATTTCCCTTAGAGCAGTGTTTGTAAACTTTCCTTTTCAATAAAGGGTCGTACTAGGTACTTGTATTCAGTCACCTCTGTGCCCTTTGGGTTTAGAGTGTCAGTGGACGATCGTGAATGTACGGGATGCTTGCTTCCCATGCCTGACCTAGTGGTATGGTACTGGGAGAAACCAAGTACCCAGGCCGTTCAGAACATATTAGCTTGGAGTGAACATACCTCTCTCAGTGTTTGAGTGCCTAGTTTCCCAGCTCCCCTCACTTGAACGTCGAGCCGTCCTACCAGTTGAGCCTTCAATAGTGAACTTCCAAATTTTCCATAATTTTCCTTCAGCCTTCGTTCACCTCAGCGGCAACCGTGGCTCGCTGTACAGGGGCAATGTGGCTCTTGCTGGGCCATCAGCAACTTGGCCAAGCAAACCAGCAGCCGAGCAAGCAACCAACCAGCCAACTCACCAATCCACCAACACCAACTGACCAAGGAATCTACCAATCAACTGAGCAGCCAACACACTCAACCTACTTGCCTGCTGATCAGCTAACCAGCCAGACAGCATGAAAAGTTGGAACTTGTACATAAGATGTTATCATCAACCAACCCATCGCCTGTAGGGTCGTAGCAATGGTGGCCTCAGACCATTTATCTACAGGGGAGCGCCTTTTTGTTGGGCTACCATCGCCTATCTATGGACAGCCCAAACTGGATGTATATCAATAACGACTCTTTCAGCAGTATCCCTTTGCATTTGTTGTGTTCAACATTGGGCTATGGGTCAATATTACTCAACCAATCATGGTGGATAATGACCAACCATTTTACAGAGAAAACAACCTGGCTAATGATGGGGGAACCAGGGGGACAGGGTGAACTGACCCACTGCCATTGAATCTCCAGCATTTTTAGGGGTGAACCCCAGGTGATCCACGGTGATCCTCGGTCAGTTGGAAGCTCCTGATCTCTTGGGGGCCGCCATGGCACTGGCCGAGGTTCCACCAATGCCTTGGAGATGCACCTGGAGTTGGCTGGATTCAAGGGAGGCCAGGGGGATGGTTGGCCCATGGTTCTGGTGGCAAGGGGGACCACGCAAGGAGATTCCAACAAGGCAACCCGGGGCAGGAGGAATGGCGTCATATGGATGATCAGTCAACCATCATGAAGCATCATTGATCACCAGCGTATTGGTTGCTTATTAACCTTCTTGATCACCATCAGTATTCACAATGTTGTTTATCAACCATCATCATATAGTTGGCGATTAAGCATCATTAACTAGCTTCGTACTAGATTATTAGCCGGTATTTGGTAATATGAATATGAGTTTGTTTTTAGTAATTAGTCATACTCCACCAAGCAGGTTCATAAGTTGGTCATTAACCATCAATTCGCCATTGTTAACCATCATGAACAATGGTCATTGACCATCATCCGCAATAATTGGTGATTAATAACCATCATTTAGCCATTATTAATCACTATCAACCATCATTAAGTGTCATTGAGCCTTTGTTAACCGTTCTTAACCAACCATCAAACCGTCATTCATCAACCATTCACCATATTATCCACTATAAATCCGCTAACCACTATAAATCCAGCAATAAATCCACTATTAACCATGATAAATCCACTATTCACCATCATTAACCACTACAAATCCAGCAATAAATCCAATCTTAACCATTATAAATCCACTGTTCACCATCGTTAACCACTATAAATGCACTATAAATCCATGTTAGATCATCATTCCCCTGGTGTTCCTTGGCTGCTTGGTGGCGTCCGCTTGGCGCTTCAGGCCCCTTAGCCCTGGACGAGGTCGTGACCTGCACGCCCAACGCGCGCCATTGCGGTGGCCAGGGCGGCTGCCAGGGCGCCACCGCAGAGCTGGCGTTCCAATTTGTGAAGGAGCCGAGTGGCCGCGGAGACGGAGATGATGACGGGAGTAGTTGTGGTTGTTGTGGTTCGAGGTTCGATTGGGTAAAGGATGACATATGATGACATGATATAGTCATGGTTAAGAGTGGGAAAGGATGGTGATGGATGGTGATGGATTGTGATCAATGGGGATGGTTGAGGATGGTTGAGGATGGCGGTGAGGATGGTGATGGATGGTGAAAAGTGTTGAGTAACAGTGGTGGTAGGTGAATGATGCTCACTCATTCTCTCATTGGTGCTGGTTCATGATGGTCAATAATTGTTAATTATCTGACTGGAAGGATGCATCC
Organism: Symbiodinium kawagutii; assembly: GCA_009767595.1. Taxonomy (NCBI): domain Eukaryota; class Dinophyceae; order Suessiales; family Symbiodiniaceae; genus Symbiodinium; species Symbiodinium kawagutii. The sequence goes on along the minus strand of VSDK01001007.1, from coordinate 440,215 downwards.
TTTGAATTTGCTTTGATGGTCACATTCCGTGTTGCTACTGTGGTTTACCAAAAGAGGCCAGGAGGGTGCACATGATAAGATTTTCACACTCGCGATCATCAAGATAATGTCACGGAATGTTGCATGTTGCTTGCCTTCATTGATCGCTTTAATTGATCACTTTGCCACAACATAAATAATCAACGGTTGATAGAAGAGAACAATAATAATTGTCAATACTTGCAACGGAAAATGTATCACTTATTCATCACTATGAACCATCATTAATCACCATGCACCACCATAATCCCTAAGTCTTTGGTCGGTTCCTTGCTCAAGTTGTAGATGCCATTTTAGTGGTCCTGGTACCCCATAACTTTGACATCCGTACTTGTCGATTGCTTGACATGTCCCATGATTGGTTGGGATGGTTCCAGATTCATTGATAGATATACCACTACAACGAATGTCCGAAACTGATTGATATACCGCTGAACCCTACCATTCATGTTTGATTCATGGTTCAGATCACCTGACATCACTTGGGACCACTTCCCACCATGATTTGTTGGTTCCCGGAACTTGGCCCGTAGGACAAGGGCTTGTCATTCGAAGATGACTTGGATGGTCAGGGCAGTTTGGCGACTTCCTGTGAAGCACCGGCGCCATCGATGGGAAACTCGGGCGGCACCAAAGGAGTATCCATGGGAATGGCCGACATATATGGTGCAGTCCTTAGGAATGATCATTGGGAACACCCTAAAGGTACATTGCAAATACCCAACAATTGCTGGTTTCCCTAGCAAAATGATATGGGAACACCACGGGAGACCAGCAATTGTTGGGTACATCGTGCATGGATATGCTCAAAGGTTCAAAAACAAGATATCGCACCGATTGAACTGTAAAGTTCAAGCATATGTTTGCTTGCTGCAGTCATATTCAGTCTTTGGACTTGTAACCACGCGAGCCAAGCTCTGCTTCGAAGTGAAGCTGCGGTTGAGAAAGACATTCTGTGCCAGGAGCTCTACCGGGTGGACTTGTGGATCCCACCCCTATTTGGTCCAGAAATGGCGGTTTCTTGAAATTGTGAACCCCCAAAATGGTTGGTTTATTAATATTATAAATGGTGAACATTGGATCATTTAGGGCATCGCCTATTTTGAGAAACACCCTAAATGTCCTCGGACTCCCACTGCTGCCCACTTTGCCAGTCAGGAAGAAGGCTTGTGAGTAGCGGCTTTGTTCGGTTGACTCCGAACAAGGCACTGCCCTTGCAGAGTCTTGGTTGAAGCCCAGTGGAGCGGCGTTCCTCATGGGAGGGGTACTTTTGAAGCCATGGAGGCTGCTCACTATGACCTGTTGCCGGGCAGTTCACCACTTCCCAGGTTTCTAAATGGATCTTTTCCCTGCGAATGTCTCCTGCTCCTCCTCCTCATCATCATCATCGTCGTCATCATCGTCGTCGTCGTCATCATCATCATCATCATCGTCATCATCATCATCATCATCATCATCATCATCATCATCATCATCATCATCATCATCATGTGGGTTCTACATCATATTCCTTTTTCCTACTTACCTACTTCTTGTAATCCTTGTAGTCAACAAATGAAGGAACATACTATTTCATGCATCCTGTCGCAACGTTTGCCTCGTGTCTCTGAGGTATGCCTTGGCAGTAAAAGGCCCTGTGGTCGTGTCTGCAGATGCAACTGGTTGGGAGGGCTATGGCAGTGGTGTCTTCGATGCCTGTCCTCTCAACGCAGCAGTGAACCATGCGGTCCTGGCTGTTGGCTATGGAACATCCCCTGAAGGAAAGTATTGGACCATCCGCTACTCGGCGCCGGTAGCTGCTTGAACCGTGTGGGGTATCTCTTGTGGGCGGTGACCGTGGCAGTTTGGAATCTATGTTTCTGTACGAAGAATAGTTAACACATACTTTTGTTGAGCTAACAAGTCTTGAGAATGGAGTTGTTTTAGATGTTTTGAAGCATTTTTTTCGTCTAAGAGTCTAAGGCTTTAGTTGGGGTTGCTGCCAACTGCATGATGTCCAGAATGGGGCATGGGAGGGCTCCTTTTTAGGCACTTAAGATAGTAACACGTGTTTGCGATTCCCCTTTGCCTGACACTTGCACCCTAGCATTGTACAACATCTCAATGAGAACAACATATTCAAAATCTCTCCAAATAGTACATGTTTCTCACAAGTTGATTTGTTTCTAAATTCTTTAATGTTCACAAAATTAGCCATTCAGTAAGCAATTCATCATATTTAACTATATCAATTCATCATATTTAACTACCTCGTGGCTGTGTAACCTCCGAAATCTGGGTTGCAACTGACATGAGGCAACTCATGGGGTTCGAAGTGGGGCGAAGATGGACACATCCGCATCTTGCGCCACGACCATGACGACCACTGTGGGACCGACTACCACCCACAGGAGGGTGTGGCCTGTGACGGGGAGACAGAGCCCGTGCCGGTGTGTGGCATGTGCAACTCGGAGAGAACGGTTCTCCCGGGGAAGCTGATTTTATTGTCCGGTTCGGTTGCTTCAGTTGGTTGGTTGGTTCAGTTGGTTCAGTTGGTTGGTTGATTGGTTGGTTGGTTGGTTGGTTCAGTGGTTCAGTGTTTCAGTGGTTCAGTTGGTTGTTTGGTTGGTTGGTTGAAAATTCCTGGTTGAGCGAAGGTGCATTTTTTGTGGGTAAGTTTTGGGTCAGAAAACTTACCGATATTTTTTGGCGTGCGAATGGCACCAGTGGGATCTTTCTGAGGCTGTGGGCGAACAAAAGATCTCCGAACCTCATGGTATCTCATGGTCATGTTTATTGATGTATTTATTTTATACATATTTTTATCCTGTAGGATGTATATATGATAATGTTTAGTGCAGCCCTACTGGTCGATGAACATACACGACTTTGAGAGGAACATCAGTTTTGACCATGGCTCACTTGGGTACATCGCTACGAAGTTCGCCAGAAATCTGCGAGGCGCCCCCTCTTTGTGCAGCGCTGGTGGAACATGTTGATTTTTTTTCGCATTTTTTTCACTATATCCAACCTTCTAGACCTTTCGGATGATATCATTTCTTTCCTGGTGCTGTCACAGTTCGTTCGTTCCCAGACCTTGAGAAAGGCGTTTCCTTGGTGCAGCTTCAAGTGACCTGCAGGTCCCAACGGAGGAAAGTCTAGAACCAATCGTAGATACGGTGGTCACCAACCCACCGACTTTCAAAGCAACTCACAAAATTGGAATGCCATGGATGATGGGAACGGCATGTACTGTAATGTCAACCCCGGATTAGTAAACCTATGAGTTACTTAATCAATCAGATTTAGGGGTACCACTTATAGAAACAATATATATAGGTAATTAATTAGGGGAGTACCACTTTAAGGAGAGACCACTGCTTTTGGAGGACACACCCGATTAATCAACCAGGGGTTTAGAAATTCAGGGTTGCCATGAACTCTAACATTTCGGACTCCAAGAGCCAGGGACGACCTGCTGTAAGCCAGGCAGTGGACATGTTTGGCCAAGTCATTTCCCAACCTTTGCACCTCGCAACGCCAAGGTGGTATCCTCTTTGACTCATCCTTTCCTGTGGGCGTAGCTGTGAGCAAACCAACGCCGCCGCGTGCGATGAAGTTGAGAACTTCCAGCGCGCTGGCAGCGTAGCATGAGAAAGTATTCGTTGTTGCATGGCGCAGTTCGACTTGAACAACTGGGAATTTGGGATTTGTCAAAAGATGTTAAGGCAAAGTCCTTTCAGTAGAGTAGAATCCTTTTTTGAAGAAAGTGAACTTGTTAACTTCTGAATTTCTTCACAGGTCACTCAGATTGTTTGTAAGGGCAATGTTGAAATTAAAGCTGTGATTACTCTGCTTGGATGAGCTGAGAAAAGTTTCGGTGGTTCTTGAGCAAGTTTTATCTCACTGAGTACCTCTTTTGTTGAATTAGATTGTGCTACAACCAACACACAAACCAACAGGCTAAGCTGCCTCATCCAAGCGGATTGGATTGTTGTTTGTGTCGAACTTGCCACGTTGCCGAATAGCTGCTTGTTTCAGCCATTGCTGATGACCGCTGGATTTGGCTGCGTGTAGAGAAATGGAGGAAGGTTGGCGGGAGACAGGCTCCAGATGGTTCCAGCATTTCCCTGGTCGGGCTGGTTTGGTGTTTCCAATCTTTTTTTGATGATTAGCAACTCGCTTGATATTCATAAATATCTGGACAGCTCGAATCAATCACAAGGGGGCAGGACTAGGTCATCAGTTGGTGAAGCCTTAGGCAATATCCTGAACTACCAAGCTGATCAGTAGAAAGGATACGACTTGGGAGCACCTGAAGCCAAGCCCCAAGCGATTCGCGAGTTGGGACGGGTAAGAGGTGTTCAGGTTGGATATCCAAAAAGGTCACCATTTGACCGCAGCTATGCGGCTGTGTATGTTCAACCCCAAGTCCGATCAGTTGATTCGTTTGGCGCGAGATGACTTTGACATCCTTTGACATTCCAAATGTTCCACTGCGCCACGTGTGAAGCCTTGAGGATTGTCCTTGCAAAAGCTTGATGTCAAAGTTTGCAGTTGGGCTCCTGATGGAAACCCCCCACCCATGGTACCTACCGGCAGCCTTAGCTGGTGCAGTGGATAACTGTTTCGAAAACACATTGGAGAGAAGTAGCATTCATGAACCACCAACAATGAACCATCGATCATAAACCATTGATCCATAAACTATGAACCAATAACCATGAGCCATCAACCATTTCTTGTAGCCACAACCAAGCATCTATATACTATATACTTTTGAGCTCTCCTTTGCAGATCCTGCATGCTCAAGCTGTCAAGTCAGCAAACTTGCTCGTGTGTCTCGGGTTGGTTCGTCCTCAAGAGACATCTCAAGCCAACGATTTATAGATCTGACATGATTTGACGCTGTTGCTGCAAACCTGACATAGAGTGATCATGATATCTTCATTTAATTTGGGCAGCAACTAGTCCCAAATATCTGATGGTGTACACCTGATCGATCCTCATCGTCCCCAAATTGAGCAAATTTGTTTTGGCTGGGAAGCTGGGATGTTCATGGATGTTCACCAAGCCTGTTTGAATTTGTGGTTCGTATTGACACCCGCCCTCACAATTTAGAGGCACACCCCACCAGCTGAGTTACGAAAATCTCTGCGCCGCGGCCATGACACTGAAGCAATGCGAGCTACAACAAGCCATTCTGGCATACTGTGCTGACCCCAGCATGGCCATGAAATGCACTGAAGAAACCATTGAAAATGCTGTACAAATGCTTCATATCTTAATGACTTCGCATGTCAAAGGATGCAAACTTGAATTGGCTGAGATCTATGACTCAAGCTTTACTGACTGGAATTCTCGTACCGGTGGGTTCAAGCTCGATCCAGATCTCGGATATGTAAGAACAGGTGGATCAGGACAAGCACAGAAAGACCAGCAGTCGGTTGTTTTCCAGGGACTGTTCCTTGCGAGTTGATATCCATCAAAATTTCCCTTGACAGCAATGGTGGGCCTTGTCCCGCATTCCCGTGCGGGATGAAGAATTCTAATTCTACGAGATTGCACAAGTGCAGAATTGTCAGCCCTTGGTAAAAGCCATTAGCAGCCAGCTAACATTATATGACAATATGATGTATTTTTTCCAAGCGCTAAATTCACTACTGTTAATTATCCACTATCGATGGTTTGTTGTCAACCATCACAGCAACCAAACCATTGCTGACTAACATATTGTTGCTTTGTTTTTTTCGTCGATGTTAATTAACCACTATCAACAGTACCATGCACATCCATTGACCGTACCTGTGTCGACGAAGCACCATCAAGCATTGACACCAGCAACCAAATCAATGGTTGATCTGTCAGAGGATAGCTGGCTTGTGGTTCAATCATTTTTCATTTTTCCTCGTAATCATCAACAAGTGGTTGTTTGACCAATAATTTTCAAAGGGGTTGAAATTAGCAACCAGATAACATCAACTGATGAAGCACCATCAACATCTATCAGTTGAACCTTGTCATTGTTGAGTGGCTGATCAAGCTGATCGGTTGTTAGTCCACTTAACAAGCATCAACCTTTGATGAACCGCAGCATTTGCTCAGCCATGCCCAGGCCGCTACCGCCCGTTCCAGGTGCAGAGCCAGCAGCTGACATGTTTGGATACAGATATGTATATTATCATATGCATTTTTTATATATTATATATAGATCATAGATTTATAGATATTAGGTAAGATATATTACGGTATACAGATTATAGGTTCATAGATATTACAACTATAAGTATATTTTAAGAAACACAATTTCAATTCAACTGTGATTGGTTTTTCATGTTTCATTATCTTTGATCACACATGTAAAAAAGTGAACATCCATGCCTACGTTCATGACTACGTTTTGATATAGGATCAATCTAGTCCCTGTAGTCATGGGTGTTTTCAGGAGAAGCAGGACCTCAACCTAGGCCAGGGCTCGACTTGCCAAGTGGATGTAGTGCATCTTCCGAGTGCTGGTGAAGCTTCAAGCTTTACAGTCTCAACTGGGGAAGTTCCTGGAGGACACAAGAGTAATGCTGCATGACCATGGTCAGCCATGGTTAATAGTGTGACCACTATATAGTCCGTCGTGCTCTATTTGCATGGTTGATGATGCATATGGATCTTGTTTTGGATCACATTCTCTGAGTATCGACGTCAGCCAATTTGCCGCAGACCACGACAAATCCTATATGGCAACATGCTGCTGGCGCTGGAATGCATCGGTCATGAATGATCCGTCACACAAGGCTTGTAAATAGTAAGTACAGTGAACCAGTGAATGATTCGGTCGAATCTGGAAACGAAAGGAAACAACAGTAATCAGCCACCAGGATTGGATATGTGATGAAGCACTATCAGTGATCCGGCTACACACCTATATATACAAGCATATACAAGCATTGATGATTTGTAATCATGTTTTTTGAGATTTTTAGATGTATGCAAAAAACATGTTCGCCACATTGAGACTACCGCGGCCTGCAGCACTTGTTAGCAGCTGCCATGGAGAAGTCTCCGGGCTCGCGGGGTCAGGGATGAGCTCCGCAGATTTTCCGAGCATCGTGCTCTTCGTTCGGGTTTTCCATGGATCATATACTGAGCTTCGGATCAGCATCAGCGGAGCTGAAGAGCATTTTGTGCGGAAAATATATTTATATCAATACATATATATATATATACATATACCTTGACCTTCAAGACCCGAGAAATTTCACGGGTTGGGTTTGAAACCCAGGGTTTGCATTGCAAAACCAGGGTTTGCAAAATTGATGCCCGGCCCGCTGTGTCTCTGATGCCTTTTCTCTCGTTGGGCACGGCGAAATCCTGAATCTGACGCGACGTTCCTGGCCTGAAATGGATGGAGGGGTGTTGTCAAACCTTTAGGTTGTGATATCAAGGTGTAACCTTCCACCCTTTAAAAGATAAACAATGATCTATCATAAAAAGTGGCTCGATTAACATTTCAAAACCGGTGAACCCTTTCATCCATGAAAAGCCATAGCTCAGCTTGCTAAGTTGTTGGCCTTACTATGTACCCGGCTTGCACCCAATGTTCATAGGATGCTTGCAAGTGACGAGACAAAACCCGTAAAGCCACTTGATCAAGTTTGGGCGTCACCCGTCTGGACAATCTACTTGGCCTGCCCACAAAGTCCTCTGACTGCTGGGTTGCCCAGCATAGAGGGTTCAGAAGGGGTCCTCTCAAAGACCCCTCTAACAAATACAGAGAGAGATGATGCAATGCGTGGTGCTTGGGCTGAAGAACCCAGAGGCACTTTCCGCTCTGCACTGCTTGACGCGCCAAGCGGGAATAAAGTTTCAAAAATGTCAAGCATAAATCTCCTGCTTGCTTGCTCTCTTGGCGAGTCAAAAAAACGTTGCATTTGTAGAGCGTCCGCAAAAAAGAGTTTGCGTTGGCAGCAGCTTCCCCTGCCATTTGTAGCATCTCTGACCAGCCGCTTCCTTCCGCATGGTAGCGGCACTCCACCCAATCCATCAACACAGTTGTCAAAGCACCTTTGTGCCAGCCACCACTTGGATAGACGGTCGTGCTGGTCCATCCCACAAGTTCTTTTGTGAGTTTGGATACCTGGGATGCTTTCTTCCTTTCTTTGCAAAAACGCAGATAGAGACCTGTCAGGCTTTCAAAGCGGTCATCGACCGAACCTTCAGGCTGCAGCCCTGACAAGAGCGCGATGAAACTGCTCAAGAAATATTTTCCAACTCCAAGGTGCCAACAATGGAATACATCGAAAAACCAAAGCAGCCCCAGCTTTCCAGGACAATGTGGGAGGCGAGCAAGGGGTGATGGCTCATACTCACCGTGCAAATCTTGAGAGTGCATTGTCGACCTCCATCTTGGTTGATGCGTGTTCAACTCCTCGAAATGAAAGTTGGTTTGTCCAGCTCTGCAAAGATGGCATATGCCCACTGGATCGCGTCTTTGCGTTTTATGTTTCTGGACGTTGCGATATGACCTCAGTAAGTAGCCGCTGTCCGTCAACCATGGCCAATCTCCAGAAATGTGAAGCAAAGCAAAGGTGAATTTGCCCCGGCCGCCCAAGTTATCTTGCACCCCATTGTAAAGCAAATCTCGAGCTTCCTGCTGCACCAATTCAAGAAGGCTGTGGAAAACGTATTCCCTGGAACCAGTATATAGCAGCTTGGGCAAAGCAGCAAAAAGAAATCTCGAAGTTAGCGAATGGCCTTCGTAGTTCGGGAGCAGTTTGCAATATTGTCTCTTTGCAGATTCTTTGGATGTAGAGAGGCCGCGGCCGATCACAGAATGCCAATTCATCACAAGAAAGGCGGTCCTCTTCCGGCCGCGGCCCTCATCTCCATGAAGGATTGTCGGCACGCAAGTTGAAAGATTCAGCAGGTTGGCACTTGCCAACTGAAACACGGGATGGTCAGGCATTTGTACACGAAAGTTTTCCCAGAAAAGTTCAAGGATCCTCGCTTCCCTTTTGTGGTCAGGTTTCTGAAGCCCCACTAAGATGTGGGTGTGGTTCGAATTCACCAGGTATTCGCACCAAGAACGAAAGCGAAGAACTGGGATACATTCATCCTGTCCTTCATCTCCAGTGTCCAAACGGCTTTGAGCGATTGGAAGCGCAAGCTCGTGTTTCTCTATTAGCAGTTTCCTAACATCGCGGTCAGCATTACGTTCTGATGGCTTGGCTAAAGAGAGAAGTCCACCGGACCTACTGGCAGCATCTGGCCCCACATCCTCCACAACCGCTTTGGCTGTCCGGACGACTGAAGCTGAGGAGGCCTTGGCCAGCTGGACCAAAGGGTTCACGAGGAAAAATGAAAATCAAAGGGTGGAAGGTTACAAACAAAATGAAATTTAGAGGAAGTTGGTGTCATGTTGGGTGGAAAGCAATGTGGCAGAGCTACTGGGACTGAAGCTACTAACATCACTTCTAAGCAAAGACACAGTTGAGTCAATGATACGGTTTGGTCGAACAAATGTTTTTCCTTGCGCTGTGGCATTTGCAGCCATTCGGCAGCAAACCGAACGTCAATCTTTTTACAAAAATTGAAGACAAATTGATCGACCTCTTACCCAAGTCTTTTTACAGGAGGTGGGTGCCGAAAAGACCTGTACACGACATATGTCATGTAGACGTGGTTCTCCAAGGAATCTTCGTTCTCATGGATCGTTTCGCCCCCGTGCTTGACGTTTTGGCATCCTTGAGTGCCTGGGATGATTGGCAAGTTGGGGTGGTATGGTTGGTTCGGTGTTAGATTTGGTTATGGCCCATGATTGTGTTGAAAACCACGCCGCTGTATATCAGCCTATATATGTCTATAGTGTTCTTTAACAACAGCATATGGTGGTATAGTGCTGGGACTATCCCCAAAAGGTATGCAAAATCAATGTGTGGCCATTTGGGAGTATAGGGTTTGAGGTGATGGCATGGTATCCACGGGGACAACCATACATATATGGGGGACAATAATTTTCAAGAACCTTAATTAAAAACATATGATCATTCAAAACCCCATAGTCACATATTGACAACAGGTTGGTGAAAAAGTCTTGTTGGTCGAGTTGCTTCGATATTTGTCTATCAAAGCCGCTTCCAACATTCCAACGCTGAAAGGTTCTGGCGCCATGTACAAAACCACCATATGGCTGAACTTCTCCACTGCGTGTGCGTAGCCATAAATTCGGTTTGACCATCTCCACAAAGGGCAGTGAGTCACTCCAATTTTAAACATCACCGGCGACTGTTTTTCAAACATGTTTTCTAACACAGTTGAACAGTGACGGATTACATGTCCCGCAAGAGCATCCAACGAAGGAAGTTGAAATGTCACGACACCAGGGTAATATTGTTCCAAAGAAGTTTGAAGATCCCTCAGTTTTGGGAATCGATCCATGTAGTCATCCAACCGTTTGGACCAAATTTTGTCCGTTCCAGTTTTTGGTTTTGAATCAGGGAAGCTGACCAACTTGCATTTCTTAGAATCAGTTTCGCCAGCATCGGCACTCTTCAACAGCTCCGATGTAGAGGATCGTTTCTGCAAACTACGCGGTGTCAGATTTGAAGGTTTGGAGTCCTCAGGTAGGAGAAGAAAGCATCAAACTTGGATACTATACCTTTAGCAAACGTAAACCAGTCAAATTCAATCGGCATATGCTACCTAAATTTCATAAATAGCCTGATGTTGTAACATTTGCAGTCAAGGAACTTTCCGGTGACAAAAAAGCAATTCGTTCAACCATTCTTCTGCTTCATCGTCGGCAGCTTTATCAGTCATTGGGGAGCCATTGCATGGAAAAGGGTCTATCTATGAATCACCTTCGATGTCGAACTAAGCATGGGCCAAGTAAAGCTGCGCCGGAAAGGCAGAGATCGGTTTGCTGAAGCGCTCTTAAATTGCTGCTTGCTGACCTGTTAGTCTCACCTCTTGCCGGCCCCTGAGGCATGGACTCCATTGCCAATGGAATGGCTGAAGTTGCGGACTGCGCGGCCCACAGGCTGACCTGGCAGTGACGGGTCATTGGAAAAGCCAATGCCTGTGGGGCCATATGATCATGTATAGGGCATCGGTGATCCAATTGCCTATCAAATATTTTTAGTGGAAGATTCTATTGTTCGATCAAGGTTGGATGTTTCTAGAATACTTTCAGCAGTGCAAGTTTCCCAGCCATCCCACCGATACTTTTTTAAACACCCGCAAGCTGAACGTAGCCAATCTAAGGCAGGATTGATGGACGTAATCCCCACAAGCTTCGTGGAGGCCATCCCCGTGTCACCAAACAGAAATATAAATCAGATTTAACATCAGATTTGAATGATAACTAATGAACACACGAGGGTAAGAAACTGATAGAACCATCTTAAGACGGAAGTATGAAGGAAAAGACTTTTCTAAAAAGAATGATGGGATTGCCTTCCACAAAATGTTGCAGGCTAGAACCCAGCGCCCAAAGACTTTTCAAGTCTGTGATCACAGAGCTCTTGCACCCTCACACGCCATAATCAAATAACACATCTATCAATGAAGCCGTTTGGTAAACCAATGGTGCATGCTAGTCCATATGTAGGAAACGGTTCTATGGAAGTTGAAAGGTGATTCGCGTCAAGCGTGTGCACGCCTGCGGCTGCAGCGGTTTTGGTAAACATGCAATATCCCTTTTATCTTCAATTGACAAAATCGTTGACGTGAAATCCTAGGATGGCTGATGTTGAAATCAATGAATTCACAAATTCATAGTTGGTAGGGTGAAGTTTCGGCTGATGACTCTCATTGATGATGTTGACTGCAAACCCTGACTGTCCTTACTTTGCTCTCAATGGCTGTGGCCCGGCTGCACCTCACAAAAAAGAAAGCTGCAGGAAACTTAGTATAAAGGATAGTTAACCAGGACATGTTGCACAACTTAAAACACATTCTGGGACATCACCTCGCAGGAATTGAGGTATGAACGTGAAAGTAGCTGCTTTCATCTTTTGCTCTGCCAAGTTCAGGAACCTCACAAGAAACGAGGTTGAAGTCTAGGCTGAGTACACATGAACTATAATATCAGAATCTTTGAGGTTGATCACTGCATGCAATAATGTTGAGGGTCACTGTTTATACTGTCTATCATAGTTTCCTGGTGAATTGAATCATCGCGGCTGAGTATGTAACGCATCTCCCCGAAACTTGTCGGCTTCGCCCCTGGCCCACGCATCGTTGCAGGCGTCATAAGCGCCATCGATGTCCTTGATGGCTTGCTGCAAGGATGGAACGCACCTTGGCGAGCGGCAGGGGATGTGTAAGGTACCCGTGGACCACTGTGGGACGGTATGGATAGTTTGCACTTAGAACATATGATTTGAAAGCCAATCCTGAAATATGATTTCATAGATCCATATAAATCAGAAGAGTGGCTGCATGGCAGCAGCATCAGAGCTGTACTTGTGTAGGGTACCCGGTGGACCACTGTGGGACGGTATGGATAGTTTGCACTTAGAACATATGATTTGAAAGCCAATCCTGAAATATGATTTCATAGATCCATATAAATCAGAAGAGTGGCTGCATGGCAGCAGCATCAGAGCTGTACTTGGAAGACAGTTCTCGGATAAGAGATCGCAGCTTCCCTGACTTACTCATCATGGATTCCAGGAATCGCTTGAGGTCCTCGCGTACCTGTTTGGCAACAAATGTATGTTAATAATAGCAGTCAATGGCTGGTATATTCAAGACGCTTTGTTTAAGACTTACCAAATTAAAAATGTTTGCACATAGCTCATGCTTGACCACTTGCATTCAAGTATCCCCAACGACGGTCATTAGATTTGATACTGTGAGCATCAGGTATAAACATTACAAAGGTTGGGAATCTGTCCTGAGCATAGCGGTCATGGCCAGGGTCTTCGAAAGACATGGACTTTTCCTTCTGATCCCGTTTGTCCATTAGCGCCAAAGCCCCAAATTTCTCACCGGCCATGTTGTAGGTCGGGTCATCCTCTGCCTGCCACAAAATGGAAAACCATATCTTGATATAAGCTGCGATAAGCAACAGTTTTGGCAAAACCAATTTGCTGGGGGCCTTGGACATCTTCTGATGCACTTCTTCAAAAGAAGATTCGGTAACCTTCTTGCCCGTTTCCCGCACCACCACCCAAAATTCTTGGACGCCATCGTATGCATTGTTCCTGACGGAAAGCAGAAAAGTCAGAGAGGTATTGATGGGGTTTTGAAAAAGCAAAGCCTGAATGAATGCATGGCTAAAGAAGAAAGAAGTACTCCAACATCAACATATACTGTAGTGTTTGGACACATGCAGTAGTGGTTGGAAGTCCTCACATGCGTCTCATGCATAGCAAGGCATCTGGTCTTCGCTCCCTCAATGCGCTTCCTTGATATGGCAAAGACCGAAGGGTTGCGGCAGCAAAACATACGAATACAAACCGTTTCCATTCATGAATGCACATTATAATTACTATAGTTCATACACTGCATGCATGTGTCCCTATAAGCGCACACCAGGGCAGTAATTAAGGTACATACTGGTTCCACTTCAGGTCGTTTTTCATCTCCTCTTCAGAATACCAGCCCTCGTCCAACTTGATCTTCGTCTTTTGCTTTTTCGTGATGGTGGTTTTCAAAGTAGAAATGAACTGTTCCTGCGTGGTTTTCAAAGTAGAAATGAACTGTTCCTGCCAAACAACTTGACTCTATTGTATTCAAGCTATGGAACCTATATACTTTGGAGACGATGATATTATGGTGAACTCTTTGAATTTAATAAACACATGTCAAACCATAAATTTTTAACACACATGCATATCATATAAACCTCAATTTTCAGATATACACTCCTTGTTGAAATTCGAAGCACATAGGATCTCTGCTATTTCGTCCTTGGTCATAGAACCTGTCCCTTTCCATTCCGCCTTGATCCAGTCGGGGCAATTCAAATCTTGCCTTGTCGGATGATCCTTCACCATGCGGTACAATCTGGCTTTCGCTGCTTTGCGGAGCTGAAACTGCAGGGTGTGAATGCTCGATGATCTTGATCTTTTGGGCTCATGAACCAAAGAGAAGAAACATGGTAATTGTAGAAAATGATTTCATTGAGATGGATTTAACAAGTAAAACATAAATCACAAGAGCAACAGACTGCCTATTGTTACCATTTGTTACCAAAGGTGTCCCACTAAAGGTTTGATGGGTTTATAGTTGATGTCTACCAGCAACCCGGGTTGGAAACACAAAGCCTGACGAGTAGTCATGCCACCCAAGCGAATCTGAACCTGAGGTTTGTCTGGTTGTGGATCTGAATCTGAAGCTGGCTTCTCGACAGCAACATCAGGAAGCGCTAGCTGATTGGAAGGTGGATCATCGTTGGGCTGCTTTGCATCATGATGATCATCATCATCAGATCGTGGTTTCTTATTCTCAGGTTGCTCATCCAAGCACTCAACAGACTCAGGAGGTCCAGGCCGTTTGCGAACAGGTGTTGCCACTGGAGGGGGCTGACTCGCATTGGAATCCTCGATCAGCATTCACATGGTGTTCAAACAATGTTAATCATTTTTGGTATGATATTGATTGTCCAATCACTCGAAATGAAACTTCTCTAGGGTCGAGTTGATGTTAGTGTTACTAAATTGCAGCTGGAGCGCGGCCTTTTCCCCCGGTGAGACAGTAGCACCTGTTCCCATTGCCTCCTGTAGCTCTTCTTCGCTGGCCTTAGGGGATAGGGTGATGCAGGCCTCTGAGGATATATAGAAGAGTGTTTTTTCGAGCTCTTCTGAGAATGCCCTGAGGTTTTGACCGGAAGAGTCTCTTCAGCAGATTGCACGGGTTCCCGAGGAGAAGCCTGGTAGCCGCCGTGTATAACCGGTGGTGATTACGGACAACTTGAACAGCTTATATAGTATATATGAACCATTGTTGTTTGAGGCCCCAGCAGCGATCTGGGAATCGTTTGAACGATCATCGCATTCTTCAAGTTGTTTGTCCACTTCCTTCGCGCGTGGCACACATATGTTGTATTCCGCATCTATTGTGTATAATTTATATATACCTGCATGCGTGCATGATTGAGCAAAGGCATTCAAATGTTTCTTGAATAAATTTAGCTACCGTCAAGCTAAGAAATGCGACATCACCCATGGGTGATAAATCAACAGCTATAGTAAAAGGAAAATAAAGGAAAATGGGTTGTCCATCCAACTGTGGCATGGCATGGAAAGTGAAACCGCAAAGTATGAAATCATCAGGAAAGAAAGATTAGTCCTCCAATTGGTTCAGTAAGTAGATCTCATCTTCAGCATCATCTTGGACATGTTCCAAACCCTGCTCCAAAGTACCACAGCTCCACAGCCCGGAAACTGGACCACGAGGAGTTTCAGGCATCTTCTCCGTTGACATATCTTCACCAGTGCTACTGTGTGCCCCAACAAAATGGCTGCGGAATGACTAGGTTTGATTAGAAAGGTTCTAAAGCAAGACAAATTCAACATAGCGTTCTGTGATTTTCAAAGAGAAGCTCCAAGTACCTTGATTGGATAATTGATAAACGAAAACGATTCTCATTCAGAGTGATCAAACCATCTCAAATGTTTCAACATCAACTGCGCCCAAGAAGTTGAAGCTCATGCGACATATCTTGGTTTTGACCGATCTGTTTTTTTCTTGGAAACACTGCGGAGTGTGAGGCTGGTATTGCACAAATTGACCGCATCGAATTTCGATAGACTCAGCAACCCAAAAGTGCTCATCCCTTTTGCAAAAAAAATCATCAAAAAATGGTTAGGTTTTCAGGTGCTCAACCCGTAAAAAAAATCACGGGTTGGCACGGGTAAATCACGGGTTGAGCACGGGTTGAGTACGGGTTCGTACAAACCTAGGGTTTGCAGCATACCTAGGGTTTTGGTCCCAAAAACCAGGGTTTTGGTCAAAAAAACCAGGGTTTGCAGATGCAAATCACGGGTTGAGCACGGGTTTAACACCAAACCCGACATTTGCGCGAGAAAATCGCAAAAAAAACGAACACATCCAACATGTAACCTATGAAATGGTGATGTTTCAATCCATTCTGTTGGATACCACAACCCCAGGCTTGAATTTTTGGAATTAAAGTTGATCCGGTATCAATGGTCGGAACTCTGGCGGGATTTTCAACCGCTTCGAACCACGTAAATATCTGTAAACCTCTTTGAAGTTTACAAACTCCCACAACTCCGAGCTAGCTGGCCACTCCATGGCTATAGTGGTCACAGCCGGAGGCGCCGTGTCAATCTGAGGTTGGCCACGACACGATGCTTTCATCTCCTCCACCAGGTCCACCATCGCTCGGGCGAAGGGCATCGGGTATACCCTCAGAGTCAACAGAAGCCAGCGGATGCATATCAAATATAGAAGTTGATCAGCCGATGCGCAAAGTAGTACCGGAGTATAGTTGTAAGCCTTACCATGCGTAATCTTTAATTTGATAACAAAGCTATATAGGAGCTGCTATCAACAATTATAGACACGGTGACTTATACCGATTGATTGGTTCATGAATCAACAGGCTCACCCACAAAACAGCAAAACCAAACAACGTTCATTGCCTCGAGCCCCCAATTATTTACGTGGTTAAGATTCTATACAATAATTATAAGGAATAAACACAACTTTTCTGTTGAGACGACTTCCCCAGTAAGCACAAGGCAATGGATGTTGTTTGGTACAGCCCGGTTCAAGATTGGTTCAAGTGGCTCCGTAGAACGAAGATGACGGGTACCCTTGTATCTGGTCTTTCCATTACGGTCCTTGTACTTCTCACATGTTTTGATGGTTTGCCGCTTTGATGGAGGATTGTGAAGACGCCCCCTATTCAAGCGATGAATACGAGAGCTGTTGCAAAAGCCGTAGTGTCGCTTTGCGGTAGCACTGTCGTAGTGGCGCATCCACCACTTGACCATGGCTACCTAAGTTCATGATCAGGAGGAACATTCCTAAACTTCCAAGTGATTTGGTTGCAATGAAAACAAGATAATAAGTGAAATCAATTATGATGACCGTCGTGCCAGCATGGTAAGATAAAATGCTTTGGTGAGATGCCAGATAGCTAAGACTATGACTGCGTGAGGCCCGCCAACACTGCAGATGGCGGTCACTATGAATCTCCAAGTTGGATAGAACTCTAACAAAGATCCCGAAGGCTGCTCCAACGACCAGCAGCCGCCTAAAGCCGTGCATAGAAGTATGAGGCAACATGTCCTGGAGCCGAGCATGGGTGTGCAATTGGAAACTGAAACACGACCTGTGGGCAAGAGTGACCTACCATGTTGAACAATACTCGAAAAAAGTATGAACTCAATAGATGATCATGACTATTATTCTGTGTTGTTTATCTCAACAATGATGAAATGATCAGTTTAAGAACCAACCACACAACGACCGGTTTGCAACTAGGGTTCCGTTCCAACAGTTTGTTGGACATTCTGACGGACTCATATAGCGTGTGACCAATACTTGCGCAGGCACTCCGCATTGATGTCCCCACGTTGACCTTGCAGAAACTACTGCATTTAATGCCGAAGTGGCATGCAAAGCTGTTCTTGGTCCCCTTCATCATCAGCAGTATTGCCAACCTTGGGGTGAACCAAGAAGGGTGACTGTTGGAGAACATATGATAAAGCTGCATCCATATCCAGAAAGGGAACCGCTATCACATCAATTAGCATCCAGAAAAAAACACATCTAAAATATATAGCCATAGAAACGCAAAGCCCGATGCTGTAGTAAGATCCATATAATTTGTCCTTTTCGATTTCTTTGGGACATCATGGTAAAGGATATCCAGCCGAGTGGTCTTGTACATCGCAGCCTTCATAGATTTGCTGATGTTGCCCGTCCCAGCGAAGTACTCGATGTAGTCGATGTCCTGATTTGGAAGGGGGTGAGCGTGTGCATGATATATTGCAGCAGGCATCTACTGGGTTAACTTATCATCATTTAAATTAAAGCACGATTGTATATGACAATTCGCAGCTGAGTTCGAGGGATTTGGCATCGCCCTTTTCAGCCATCTAAAGCACCCAGCCTCCCACTGAGGCCACTTAATCTATACACATTTCTTATAACATAGACCCGTCCTGTGCCATGTCGAAGCCACTCCAGAAGATCAGCAAAATGCAGAGCACAAACTCCTGACAAAGGTGAGCTAAGGATCTTATCCCATTGGTGTATATAGATGCCCATGAGATGGCAACATATACCCTGAGTAAAGTTCACTAAACTTAAACCGTACGCCTCAACACATGATGTCTCCTTGGGGCATTTCAGCAGCCGAAGGCGATACACCAAATCGTCGATCCAAGCCATTGGAGCCAGGCACTCACCGTGGGTTTGAATGGAAAACCAAATGGAGATATGGCAAATCAAAGATCAACTGGGAGCACATGCATGGGTTCATTTGATTCTCTAAATCGATATGCTTCTTGCAAATCAAAGGTTCTGATTAATTGGCTTGATTCCTCGACATGACATTCACATTGAGGCACATGTTTGTACCCTGAACCTCAAGACGCCAAGAAATGCTTGCAAGATAGTGCAAAGGGAGACAGTTGAGGCTACTTGGCAACAGTTCCCAACCCACTGAACAATCAGGAATGATATGTTGCCGCCATTGAGTGGCAATGATCAATGATCCTATAGCCTCTACCTCGATCATTGAAGCACATGTGATTAGATTATGGAATTCTGTGGGCGCAGACCCTCTTAACCACGTGCGCACGCAACCAACCTGAGTTGAAATGACCTCAGGCACATCAGTAAATAAGTTGCACTTCTGTAAGACATGCCAGAAAGCACGTTTCTTTTTGAGGGTCTCCAGCCTAACCCTCCACAGATTTCCCGATTTTTTGAGCTTCCGAAGCCCATCCACCGTCATGGTTTGACCTTGGCCAGGCAGACTCGGGAAAGTTGGAAAGAGATCAAAGCACGGTCAACCAACAGCCAATATGGATTAAGTGATACTGATCCAGCTAAGCTGCGCAATCTCAGAGTTGTAAGCAAATAGTCATCGAGAACAGTTTTTGGCAAACCCGTCAGGTATTACTCTTGGATGATGGTGGTATTCCAACCATGCTTTTCCATGCAACATTTAATGATGCGCTAGAATCATGCGTGTGAAAGATGTGTATACACAACGCTTGCAAAATTTATGCCAGTCTTCAATGGACCCAGCAATTCCGCCCGACTGCTGTTTTCGCACTGTCATGGTGACTGTGACGCACCGGCAGGTCTATGGCAAAGCCGAGGGAAGTCTGGGATGATTCAGGACAGTCTCGGGCCATCGCATCCAGAGTCATTGCTGCAAAAACTTATTCCTTTCGGATCTACCATTGACATGTCATTGGGCCTCCGAACGGAGAACGTTGAACAACTGGAATGAAACGGATTGTACTTTACCGCAAACAATAAAATTTAATAATATCACTTGAGTCTTTGGTCATGCTGGATGGATAGCCACATGATGGGCTTCAAAAATTGACCGCCTGTCAGTGGATCCCTTTTTGGTCTGTGCCGTCGTTTGAGGATAGTTGGGGATGTTGAGCCGAAGTCAAAACAAAAAATGATCCATGTTTCGTTGACATGTTGATCTGGTTTTGTGCGTGAACATACGGTCTGATCCACTATAGATGCTGGCCTACAGATTTGCCATTGAAACATATTGCGCACAATTATAAGCTCAGTGTTGAAAACGGAAGATGGCCAACTTCCCCGCAACGTCTAAGCTGAATTTGTGCTACCCCACTCGATGACAAAGCAACTTCTTTCAAAGTTGCACCCCTAAAGAAACGCACAACCAGCAAATTGCAAGACCTCAAAAACACATCTAAAGTTGGGTGAGAACGGAAATGCCAGTTGCCTTCACTGACTCTACGATTTCCCAGACTTTTGGATCTTCACTGAGTGCACCTTTGTCAATGTCACCGTTTGCCACAGCTTTGTCCAGATGTAGTCCCTCGGCTGGGGAATCAGATGCGACAAATATGAAGGATTGGCCAAATCACAGGCTAACTTAATTGACAGTGTTGATTTTCGTACATTGATTTTTTTGTCCAATGGAACAGTCAATGAACCTCTGTACGGTGAACACATCCTTCCAGAATTAAATTAAAAACTATAACATGTGTGCACAGACCTCACTGCGTAAAGTTGGTGTCGTTTTTCTGTGAGAAGAGTTTGTGTAACGCATATGAGTTTCATTGTTGCATGTATGAACGTGTTGCTTGCATTGGTCTGTATACGTGCACCCAAGTAACAAAGAGTTTTGCACACTTGAGAGCGGCCGCCATCTTGGACATGTAGTTCAATCCTTCAAGATCCTTGAAATTGAAGTATGCGATGTCCTTCTTCAGTGATCTGGATGTGCAACCCACAGCAGCAGTTTTCCAATAGACATTTAATCTGCACTCTTGAAGGTCCTTATCTTTGTTTCTGGTACGCATTTCGGTTTTCTCTTCAAGTGTGAGCTCGGTGGTGGAGGCATGCCGATAGATGTCAATAAATTTTCTAACCTTGGGAACGTCACCTTCATAAACCTCTGCTGTTGTCGTAGTTTCCTCCTCCTTCTTTTTCTTGCTCTGACTGCGAGGTTTCTTTTCTGTTGACTTCTGCTCTTCAACGTCCTTGCATTCTTTCTTTCTCTTCTGCTTGGATTCCGAGGCTGCGGATGGCTCTGTCAATGCTGTTGCTTTCTTGTTGGACTTTGCTTCTGCCGCATTTTGATGGACTTTGGCTTTCTTTTTCTTGGGCTCTTCTGTGTCTGGTGTGTCCTTTGGGGTTTTCTTCTTTGTCTCTTTGATGTTCTCCAACGCTTCATTTCCGCAATGGCGTGCGTAGCTATCCCAATACTGGCCTGATGATCCCCAATCATCATATCCCCATGCCTCCTCCTCATTGTACCCCCACCAATCACAATCATCCCCCCACAAAGCCTCATTCTCAGCATCCGCATCCTTTGCTGCTCTGCTTTTCTTACTTGCTCCTGTTTTTGGTTCATCCTTCACTGAATCCTTGGCACCCCTGCCCCTGCCACCGCCCCTACCCCGAGCTGTTCCTCGACCTCTTCCCCTTCCACGACCCTTAGCCTTGTCAGGCTTCAAAGCCAATTGCTCTTGCCGTGTGACATAAGGCTCCGAAGGCTCTGCCTAGCAAAAGAAAACAAATTAATCCAAATTGATCTAAGGTCTGGCACTCACAAATATATCTGACATAGTCACCCATCCAAAGATATCACCTCCCCTGCCTTAGCCTCCTCCGTTTTGTCATCGTCGTTTGAATGGGAATGTTCTTCCTTGGGAGGCGAGGTTGACTTAGGTAGAATCACTTCTGAAGATGGTGTCTTCCTCCTCAACCTTTGAAACGTGTGTCTCTTCTCATCAGTTGAAGTTTCAGGTGATCGTGCAGGGGTAACTTCCGTAGGCACTGGCAACTCGTTGACATCCATAGGCAAAGTTTCTTGGTTGTCCAAAGCCGGTGCTGTAATTGCAACTCCTCCCACAGGTAGAAGGGGAGAGACAGATTAAGAGAGAGAGAGAGAGATCGACAAAGAGAAAGATGAAAGGAAAGAAGGCAATTAAGCCAAACACAAATAGAAACGATCATGCCTGTTTAACTCATGCTTGACTACTCAAGAAGGTTTACTTCACACATGTATGGTATGCATTCCAGTATGCTTACTCCTGATCCATTGGAAACGGGCGGAGACAATGCCGCAGGATCATCTTTTGCTTTCTTGGCCTGCTTTTCCTTCAACCTGAGGCAAACATATATAGGGTTGACTTCTAAAATATACCAAGGGTATCAGAAATGCTCAAACCACATCTGATTGAAACGATGTCATTCCTGTTTCTTTTCTGAATACAAAAGCCAATGTGACATAATGCGGTAGGGAAAAAATGTGTTCGGTCTTTCGTTGTACACTGCTCCTATTTTTTTATTTAGTGTTCATTAATTTTGATCAGAAACTTCTGAAGCTTTTCCATGATCTCGGCGCGTTTCTTTTGCAGCTGCTCCTGTTTACCTTATGAGAGGTGAGAAGGAACTGTGTGCAGTTAGAAAACCTCCTCAGTGCTAGGCATGTCAAAGCGCATCACAGTACCAAGAAGACTCCATC
>VSDK01001007.1:397385-417715 GCA_009767595.1 Symbiodinium kawagutii | reverse complement strand
GCCTTCGCTTTCTTTTTGTCGTTGACCTCATCCACCACAGCCTGCAGCGGGAAAGGTTCGTGACAGGCAACATGGACAAATGGAAAAACTCATTGAAACCTACAATATGATGGGTAACTGCCCATGCATGCAAGACATATATATTTTGAAGCTATACGTTTGTTTGTACTGAAAAGGTTCGAAATCAAAATTCAGCCTGGAGCATGGGGTCGAGGATAAGGCAAAGATCTTGGAATTCGCTTACCTAGGTGAGCACTGGGGATGGTTTCAGCTATAGATTCCAGGGCACACCTGAGAATGATTTACATGGACAACAATCAAAATATTTAGGATATACCAATTAAGATCTATTAGAGCCTATCATTGAATCCCAGAACAAAAGAAAAAGAACATCACAGAGTCCCAAGCCTAGAGATAGACCTATACCTCATCTAACCTATGATGGATCGATGAGAAACTAAAGCCTGATAAGCCCACAACAATCACAATGTTAAACTGATTGGCCTAAAAAACCCATGGTGGCAGCTGGTGGTTTGCGACGGTGGTTTGGAACTATCAATGCATATATTCCCAAAAGATGACCACATGAAAGTAAGGGAAACCCCCAAAGATTCCAAGCCACAGACTCAAACCACCACCGCTTGAACAGTTGGAGTAAATACAATATCAGATCAACAAAATATAGATGATACATTAATGCCTTTCTCAACCGAGTTGCTGTGCTGACCTCTTTGCGCCTGACCTTGGTTTTAGCAAACCCGCATAAAATTTTTTAACTGTTTGGGCTGTCTCCTCGACCATTGTCACCAGATCTTCCCCATGACGTTTGCACATCGCCAAGAGAGTCGAAACTTCATCGCGCAAGTCATCGATGGATGGTAAAGCTCGTTTGGGAGTCAAACACATTCGTTGTAAGACTGGTAAGATCAAGTCAGCGTTTCGGGTACAATTTGGAATGCTTTCAGCCTTTGGCACAGTCCCTGGCGCTAATACAGCGCCACCGTCCAAAAGCCTTTGTCTAAGCTCCTTTGTGTTATCCCAATCCGCTGCCAAATCCTTGACCACACAAGAATTCCCACCTCTACCAGCACCATCCCCCTTTGACCCCGGAGGCTCACTAGGCTGTTCAGCCTTCATGGCACTGGCTTTTGTCCTGGCCATCTTTGATCTCAAAAAGCTGCGGTTTGCAATCATTGATGGATTTGTGTGGTTCCCTTTCCCATTTCAATCGCTCCAGAGCTGTGCTGTCAGGACACCTTGTGAAGTGAGATGTCCTCTATAGCTCCGGGGGCCCGGACGGTGGATTGTTGTCCAGCAGGCCAAAACAAAAAGCAGCCATTGCAGCAAGTGGATTTCTGATGTGAATTGCTGATGTCTATTGTCGTTGTGCTACGGCTTCATTCTTAGGGTCCTGATCTTTCAACAGGCAGAGCTAGTGCTGGTGGCGTGGCAATGGCCGCATTGTTTATTCATGATCGATCTTGATCGACCTTATTTGATAAACTTGATTGGATTCTGACTGGTCATGATGGCAGTTTGGCAGCCTTCTTGAAAGCCCAGTTCTTAAGCAGTAAAATCAACATTGAAGCCAATATCAAAAACGGATGGTGAAGATAAAACCATCGGATTTTGTTCATGTGTTTAAAACGGATGATCCATATATTCCGGACATCCTAGTATATGCCCTAATATGATACATCTTAACAGCCCTATAGTCTATAGATTATCACCAGGCCACTGTCCACACCCCTCGCAAATGGCCAAGAAGAGCCAAGAAGTTGGCCTCACACGGGATTTGCAGCAAACCCCGGTTTTTGGGAGCAAAACCAGGGTTTTCACCATGAATGGAGTGAAACCTAGGGTTTGTGAGCAAACCCGAGAAAAAACAAGGGTTTGGAAGCGCAGGGTATATATATATGTATTGATAGCAAGCTGCAATGGACAAATTATGGGATGGCTGCATCCCGGTAATTCTCAGAAAACCAATCATGCAATAATTATACCGTTTGAAGACACGTTTTCGTTTCTCGCTAATGGGGATATCGTTAACTTATGTTAATTTTGTCTATGGACAGGGTTGTGAATCCGAGCCATGTGAAGGTTTTGCAGTGCCGGAGACCACTGGATGAAGACGAAGAAAAGTGCTACAACATCGATACAAATGATGTAGACCCCGAGCGAGACATGTGTGATTCAGTGCAGCGCTACATATTGATGCAAGATTTTACCTGGCTGGTGGTTTCAAGCATCTTATCGAAGGAAGTTTAGAAGTCTAACTTCCGACAATATGGACAACTCAGCTAGGGCAGATCGCCTGAGAAGAGATGTGTGAAAGATGAGATGTGTGAAAGATGAGATGTGCGAAAGATGAGCATGCGAGCGCGCCAAAATGTTAGGAAAGTCGCGAAAGGGACCCTCGCTAAAGCGGCGGGTGCGGACCACTGTGGCGGAAGGAGTGTGCCAAAATCGTTAAAAAACCTAGGCGCGAAGCACATTTGGAAGTCAAAATCGTAAAAACACTACAGGTTCGGAGCACTTTTGGAAGTTGCAACTTGCAAAATCGTGAAAAAACCTAGGCGCGAAGCACATTTGGAAGTCAAAATGCAAAATCGTTAAAAAACCTGGGCGCGAAGCGCATTTGGAAGTCAAAATCGTAAAAACACTGCATGCTCGGAGCACTTTTAGAGGATTCCACGTTCAAAATCGTTAAAAAACCTAGGCGCCGAGCACATTTGGAAGTCAAAATCGTAAAAACACTACATGCTCGGAGCACTTTTGATGACTCATGATTCTCAAAACTGGCACGCTGCCTGCGCGCGAAGCAAATTTTTAAGATAAAATCTTGTACCAAAATAAAAACTGCAATTTTACTAGCGTTTCGGGCCACTTTTCGGAGATGTCATATGATCATGAAAATTGGCACGCCGCCTGCGCGCGAAGCACATTCTCACGTCCGAAGTCGCAAAAACTCGTGGTTTTTAACAAGTTTTGAAAGTTGCATGTCCGAAAAAGTGCACGCGGCCAGGGCGAGAAGCACATTTTGAAGCAAATGTGTCAAAACACAGCACGTTTTGACACTTTTTGAACACAGGAGACAAAAGTAGGAAAACACTTGCGTTTCGCGTCACTTTTCGTGATTTATGTGGCCAAAATGTGCACAACGCTTGCGCGCCAAGCACATTTGCAGGTCAAAAGTAGCAAAACACTTGATGATCGGAACACCTTTGCAAGGTCCAATTATCAAAAGTGGCCAAACACCTAGATGCAAAACACTTCATGATCGAAGCACATTTGGAAGGTAAATGAATAGATAGACGAAAGATGGCTAGACAAAGAGGTAGCCAGATAGATCGACAAGTCGATAGTCAGATCGATGGGTGGCTAGATGGATAGTCAGATACATAGATGCATCGATGGATGAATAGATGGATAGATAGATGGATAGATAGATAGATAGATAGAATAGCTAGAATAGATAGATGGAATAGACAGACAATTGGATAGCCAGATTCAGATGGCTAGATGGGTCGATGGATAGACAAATAGGTAGACGAAACGAGAGTCAGATAGAAAAGTAGATAGATAGTCAGGTAGATAGACAGAAAGATGGACAGATGGACACATAGATGATCAGACAAATAATTCGGTAGATAGAAAGACAGATCGATAGATAGGCAAATAGATGAATAGATAGATGGACAGGTAGATAGATAGATACATAGACACAAAGATGACGAGATAGATAGTGAGGTAGATAGAAAGACAAGTACATAGGCAGATAGATAAACGAATAGATCATCAGATAGATAGATAGATAGACAGTCAGACAGACAGAAAGAAAACTGATGCGCTGCCAGTCAAGTGGCCAGATCGATGCTCACATTGTCGCAACCACAACTGCACACTCCTATAGTGCTCCTATCTTGGAAACTTCCGCCACCGCCTTGTGCGGTACTACTTGTATTTTCCCAAATGTATGAACAAATGATTCCAAATGGTTGGTTGGTTGACCAATATTTGTTTCACAGTTGTTGAAACCACCAACCAGATGTTGAAACCAAGAGATGCAGAAGGGTGCTGCCTTCAAACGTCATGGATCGACAGAAGTCATATGGCTATTTCTCAAAGGACCCCCCAAATCATCCTTATATATCTTTATATCAAGCATTTGTAAGAATAAACTCCACCCATTGTTGGAGTCCCCTATTTTAGAAGCAGCCATGTGTAGGTGAATCATCGTAGGTCTGTCAGCCAGGGTACTGCACTTGTCCTGTTTGGTCATACACGCGGGTCGCCCTCCTGTAGCACCACCTGGCAGATGGGCTGTGGCCGCCTGTGAGGACTTGGATCAGATCTTCTTCCCAAGTTATCACCTCTTCTGGCCACGGAAAGAGTTCCCTGGTGAAAGCTGTGTTGATACTTTGCTTCCTACATCTTCCTACTACATCTTCCTACATCTTCCTACATCTTCCTACCTATTTGTGTCTCTGGTGGTTCTAAAGATTTCTTCATTTCTATCCTCGGGATGATTCACAAACCAATAATTGAGGGGGTGATTAATCCCGACTTGTTATTTATGATGATTATTTCTGGGCCGACATGTCAAAATTCCAGAGGCCCTGCAGACCATTTATGAAGATACATCATTTGGGTTTCAGTGTTTGTTTGCAGTTTGTGCTTTGTTTTGTTCATGTTTGCTTTGTTTGATTTCTCGTTGTTGTTGCTGTTCCGGTTGATGGGCAATTTCGAATAGCAGTTTTTTCAATCATTCAATATGCACCAGCGAGGACCGCTGCTATTCATATATTGTCCGTTGTTCTATCAATCAGTTTACGGATCATCAACAGCCCATCATCTTAGTTGGGCATACCATCGTTGACCGGCCAAGCACCATGGTTGACTTATGATAGTTGCCTATAGTAACAAGCCAAGCATTGTTGACCATCAGTATACTTCATGAACACTCATGCTTTACCCATCAACCTCAGCCCAACTCCAACCAGTCCCAACTCAGCAAGCCCTGGTTGTTCATCAGCCATCACTCCATCAACTGGTTGCGATACCTACGAATTCTATAGCCTTATTTGTTAGAAACCGATAGCAAAACACTTATAACCAAACATGACCGGCCATAGCAAACTACAAACACGTATGCCCAACTATAACCAACCAGAACCAACCAAAACCTCAACCATAACCAATCAGAACCTAACCATACGCATCAAACAAACCAGCTTTAACAACCACCGAACTCACAGCCACAACCAATCCATCAACCCTCAACCAGCCATGACCGTCAGGTTTTGGCCCAACACTTTGCTGGTGCTCCTCTGGGACGGTTCGGAGCAAGACCTCGAAGCCGCCCAGCAGCTTCACGAGAAATGGGTGCCTGGCCGCAGTGGAATTGAGTCAGGAAAGGTCCAGAGTTTGTTTAGTATGTTTGATGCATGGTTTAAATGGTTTGAATCATGGTTTATAACCATCAATCAATTTACTATAACAAACTATATTTAAACTATTGGCATGGTCATAACCATCAACAAATCATGGTTTACAATAGGGAATAAGCATGAGTAATGGTTCACAATAGGTTATCACCAACTATATTACTTGCTTTTTAAGGGGATATAACAAGGATATAGTTAAGAATAAGGGATATACCAACTTTTGGTGATAGTTCTATCGGGTATAACCAATCATATTGGTTTGCACTTGGGGATCACAAGCAACAATAGTGGGGGATGAACTAACTAAATAGGGGGTTCTCGAGCCAGTTTGGGTACCCCAAAGACATGGTTGTTTTAGCACTACTAGCGCTTAATTACGGATGATCACTGGGGGTCACCCTATTTTGCGAAACCACCACATACAAAATCAAATTGTAACTTGAAAACAATTACAAAGATGCACATTTTGTATAAAATATGTGTAATTACAAAGATGCACATCCTTTATGAAATGTGTATAATTGTAAGATGTTGTAAGTATAACAGCACTCATCTAATCTCATATAAACGCATGCAATCTCATATACACTAATGAATGTATGAAATATTATATATATATATATATTTATATACATACAGACATATAAACATTTATTTGTAAATATATATATATATATAAATATATATTACTCACATTATTGGATGCTCCCCGTGTCAGTGATGCCCGCTGAGGATCCCTTGCTGAGATCCAAGGAATCTTCCCAGTGGAGGTGCCATGGCGTGCTGGTGCCCAGGTGAGTTTGCTTGATCATAGGAGGGTTTCTTACGCCATAGGGGTACCCGTAGAAGTGGTTTGTTTTCTACTAATCATCATTTGTAATGGCAGATTTGGTGGTTTATTGTAGTATAGTTATATGGTGATTTCTTAGAATTGGGAACCCCAAAAATGAACGGTTTATTGCCATAAAATGGTTAATACTGGTATTGGACGATAGCTGCGGGTACCCCTATTTTGAGAAACACCCATATGGTCAATTCTAGAGCGACTGCATATCAAATAGAGACTTACCATCGTGTTAAGCATCACTTAATCATTCATGAACCATTCTCAACCACCACTTAACCACCAATTATATGGGTATATTATATATTTTATAATCATACATAGTGAACCTTGAGGATCGACAGTAGGTCTCTATAGTGGATTTCTCATGGTAGATGAAAATGCCCAAGTAGATCCTTGAGTATCTGATCTACGAATGCACTGCTCTCCAGATGACCATATGGTTTGTAATTTCAGTGAACAATGCAGCTGATCAATCCATTGACAAAATATCTTGAAGAACAGTACTGACGTCAACCAGCAGTTGATGGCCATTGATGTCACAATTGACTAGTAGGGCAGTGCACAGCTTGGCGGTACCACAATTTCCA
Source organism: Symbiodinium kawagutii (assembly GCA_009767595.1). NCBI lineage: Eukaryota > Dinophyceae > Suessiales > Symbiodiniaceae > Symbiodinium > Symbiodinium kawagutii. Next base: position 410,834 of record VSDK01001007.1, on the reverse strand, counting down.
TTGCAAGCTATGACCACTTGTTTGACAGAAATGTAACAAAGTTTTTGCGTTACAATTTGCAGAGATTTCCATGTAAGTGTCGAGAAGTTATTCAGTGCCACCGTTGTTTTCAAAATGTACACAAATTTGTTACAAATCGGCATTCTGTTTGACATAGACATGACATGACATGAAATGACCCATCAAACATGGTTCCAAAGTGTATTACAAGGGGCATTTGCACGTTATTGAAACGCCCCCCCTTCTGTTGGACCTCCAACATGTACAGAGAACAATTGCATAGGAACAACCAATCAACTGACTGACCGACCATCCATCCAAACAGTCGACCAAACACAAGTCATGCCACAAAATCCAAGAAATTATTCAAAAGCACATGCAACCAGGCAAGCAAACAAACGGATAAACCTGCGAAGCAAAACAAAGGACAGTCATCCCAACTATAGCCATCCCAACTCAAGCCATCCCAACTTATCTCCAAACCGTCCTCCCAACTAGCCAATCAGCGCTGAACAGGACCGAACCATGGCTGGATTTTTATGAGGAGAAGCCATCCCGTTTGGTGGTGTGCTTCTCGGCAGCTAAACCATGCAGCCCTTCGGAATTGCCGATGGTTTAGGTGCAGTTCTTGGTAACTTGTATGATACATGGGGGTGCTCTTGATAGTTGGGTGTACCCCCATATCATCCTTTATGAACAATTTGCAGTAGTGGACCAGCCATTTTGGGTGTTCCATGGTGTCCCCTATTTTGAGAACCTCCATATGATATGGATGGCGTAGGCGTAGTGTGCTTTTCTGATACAGTGTATATTCTGCAGTTTGATTTATATGTGCGGTGATGCATTTGCCTGGTATTCAAATGTAAGCAAGCTTTTTAGTACACTGTATGCGAATGCTTTTGTTTCTTACTGTGCCTGTTGACGACCGCTAGTCTATGTGGCGACTTGAAACTGTGAAGGTCATAATGTTTGGTGCATCTCGGTGTTCTTGTTGTTCTGTCCCGAGCTACTGGCTATCTCAGTAAGTTTGACCTCCAAATATATAAATAAGGAACTCGGAGTGGTTGTTTGACCTCCAGCATCAAAGCAACAGGTGCCCAGGGTGGAACTCCAGGTCTTTCAAGACTCAGGAAGGTGAGATTGTTTCCTCTATTCATCATTGCTTCTCTTGAGGGCCCTGTGGTACCGCAGTTTTTGTTAACTCAGATTCCCATTTGGAGTAAATTTATCTTCCAGAAATTGACCAGTGTTTTTTTTTTGCATCATTCCTTGAATCTTGATTTATGTTTGGATTCTGAGGTCCTCGACATATACAAACATAAAGGCACATGTCCGTCTATTCAGTTCTTTGATGTTCTTTGTCATTCACATTCATACATGCATATTGTTTATACACGCAATCTGTAACTGTGGATCTACATGTGTATACGTACATGGTAAATGAGTAAAGAAACAACTGTATCATATGAATTTACATCAAGATGTTGAATCAAACAAAAAGACTCACATCATAGAGACAATCTCTGAAACTCATAGTTCACTTTCGTGACTTCTCTTCTCCTGAATGAAATATATCATCCACACGGCACAGAGGCAGGATGGTACAAATGCTTACAAAGTCCTTGGTACCACTGAGTAAAGTAATATATGTTTAGTGGTTCCATCGTTACAACGGTTTTTTGTTGTTTTTTTCTTGCCATTAAGTGGTAATTAAGCAATAACGAATCGGATATAAAAAAGGAGAGACAAACTGTTTATATGTTCTTGTCGGTTCTAGTTCTTTGAAGGAAGCTGCAAATGACAATTGTCAAACACCGTGAATAATCCAGTTCTACAGTGTGGCAGCTCACCAACACCACGGCTTATGAAGACATCCAAGAGATTGAGATAAACTAAATACAAATCACTGGGTGTTGGGATATTCATCTATATGACATCCAAGCTACCAAGTGTGCCATGTTCACAAAAAATCGTTCACTATCCTTCGGGTTTTAGCCATGCTATCCAGCAATCCTTGACCAATTGGGATGTTCGCTACCGCCGAGGGTTAGCGACCAGCTGCAAGTCATCCCCCAGGTGATGTGAAGAAAGCCGGAGGCACAGAGCCTTGGAACCAGGAACAGTTTCGTCACGAGCCAAGTGGTGGAATGTTGTTTGTGATCAACCACTAAGAACCATTCCGAACTAGTTGATACTGGTGTATAACAGATGGTATCAGCAACAGATTTGTTTTTATTAGATGCCTATCATGGATAGAGGACAGTTTTGAGCCCCTAACCTTTTGGTTATTCATGGCTGACCATCGGCAATAGTCACCCAGCTAATAGTTGATGTGAATCCATGACTGGCACAACCGTGTCCACAAATACTCTACACCCAAGAGTGGTGTTGTAATTTGTCGAAAAATTTCAGAATTCGGGGACTCTGGGGGTCCTACCATTGTTTGGCATCCGACATAATTTGTTCAAAGTAGATTGCACAGGGCAGTTCAACAGTCGCACAAATCGCTGCAAATCCATGGCATGTCATCACCAGAAGAGCGTGGTACCCAGCTCAAGAGCCTGGATTTATTCTGCCATGAACAATCAACTTGATTACATCTCGTTGTATGGCCTATAGATTCAGTTTGATTCAGTGATACAACCATGTGACCTGAAGATATGTGCCAATGAGCAAATGGATGAACATGCTGATACAGGAATATCAGCCACCAACAATGATTGATTTCTCAAGTAAGATGACCAATTGTGCGATCCGCTTGGTGCCTTATCGATGAGCCACAGCCCTTTGATTGCTTGTCAAAGCTGCAATGATGATACGAATGATATGACAAGCAGTTGGGATGGAAAGATAGACCCCAAGGATGGAAATCAGTATTTTGGGTCATCCCGCAGGTCATTTTTCTTTAAAGGTCCGGCAGGGGGGTTCAACATGTGATCAGCTCAAGCGTCCAAGTTCAGCAAGGATCGTCCATCCAACTATGGCTATATCCAACAAGCGCATTCCTATTTGGAAGCAGCTCCTTGACGTGACACCTTGGTGGTGTCAGATGTTGGGCTTGGCTACTGATCAACCAAATGGTGGTTTCTCAAAATAGAGGGACCCCCAATCATCCACTTTATAAACCATCTACAGTCATAAACCAGCATTTTTAGGGTCCCCTATTTTGAGAAACGATCAAATTCACATGTTGTCGCTGGAGTCAGCCAGTACAGGAATGAACACCAGTGTTTCAGGAGATATATCAACCAAAAACATGCATGACACTGGCGAAGGTGACCAAAGATGTGGGTACTTGACAGAGTTTCATGGGCTGAGATGAGCTTGAACCCATTCGTGTGCTGTAGACGGGACTGTTGTTGGTGCTCCGACGTAGATGGGTGCGTGCGCCTGAAAGCCAAATGTTTGCAGTCATCGACACCCATCTTCAAAAGTTGCTTTTCCTTTGTCGTGGTTCTTGAAAATGCTGTCAGTGTACAATAAAAAACATGCTTCATTCTTAAGCGGAAGGAGTGGTGCACCTTGTGAATCTAAGTATGCTCGGTCCAACTCACGATTCAGCCTCAACGGGGTCAGTGGCAGGGTGTAAGAAAGCGTCACTTTTGCGCTGGTCCTGCTTGTATATGAGCGCTATTTGAGGTTATGCAAGTTCTATTTTAATTGTTTTATTCTGTGTTGCGTTGCACGTTTGTTCGTATTACCTTCGTGGTGCTTTCACTTGATTATAAGTAGTCCGAATTGACCCAAACACAACAGATAGACAGTTTCCTTGTCCACCGTTTCTCTAGTTGTTTGCCCGAGTGGGTCCACATTTTCGAACACCCAGCGAGTGTTGTGCTCATGCTAGTTTCTTAGATGACATACCAGGCCAAGGGATAACAGTCCATGTTTTCAAAAGAGTGAAGCAATAGGGAGAACAGTCCATGTTCTTTTTCAAAACCTCATTATATGATATATCATATAGAATAATTCAAATAATATGCACCTACTTTTTTGAGATTCGTCAAGAAATTGAATCGCGCCACTTTTTTCTACGTCAATCAGATGTCTAGGTACATTATTTAAATATCAATAGCGTAGTGAGTTGTGGCCGGCATTTCTTCCGTTGAAGTGGCATCCATGGGACCTTGGTTGAGTCCACCTTTGGCCGCCGAGGACCTGCGAATCTTTCAGCAGCGCTCAGTCCTTCAGCGTGCCCTTGGGGTAGCCGGACGCCAATGGTGTGGTGACCCCGGGGAAGCCCAGGCGGTTTCCTGAAGTCAAGTGACTGGTTTCCCCATCCAAAATGTACAAGAAACATCAAGATATGTTTTTTTATAAATATTAATCCAGGGGGTCTGGAGGGTGGGGGTTATCTAAGGTATACCCCATATCAAGATGAATGTAAACAACCCGTTTTGTTCGATTCGAATGCGAGTGTCGATGGCTTTTTGCAGCGCCGGCTGCGAGCTAAACTGTTGGGAACCATATTGTGATGGGGAGAAGTATTTTGACACGGTTGTGGATTTTTTTTACGCAGCAACATCGGATATTTCGCATCAGGAACAAACCTGATTGATTTAATCGTAGGTGGTCATATTTCCCAGAGGATCACCATCTCTCTTGGACGCCCCTAGTCACTAACCAGTTGCTCAACTCGCCAGTCTTGAACATAAGATCATTGGGAAATGTCAAGCCCATGGGTGGACCCTGTGGGTTTGGATATGGCTCAGGCTTAAGACCTCTTAAGACCTTGCACCTTTCGATGAATATCATATCTCAAACATGAAGAGCATGGTCTTTGTTTCTGGGTGATGTGGTATATCACTTGGGTGTTGATCCGTAAATCAGCACATTTCCATACCTCGAACGTCAAGAAAGTTGATCTTGGCCAGGTGCCTAGAGTGGATCTTTGATCTTGGCCATGTAGGATCTTGCAACGGGGTGAGGTGAATGTGCCATTGAATTCAACTCACACCACACAAGAATCATCCACCTTTTTCGGCGACAGGCTCGGCTGCCTGAACCATCTCCCCAAATGGATTTGTTTGGAAATAGTGATGCTTTACTTGTTAAACTCGCAAGGAAACTCTGTTATAGTGATGCTTTCCTTGGTATAAAACTCATGTTGTTGACACTAACTCTTTGCAATGTTTTACTTGCTGACTAGGTACATAGTATAAATAGGGTTCTGGTTACCCAAATTTGCCCCTTGTCTCTCTGTGAATTGCACTCCATGCAGTGGGACTGGCTGTGAGGTCTCTTCGTTGGAAGATTTGTTCATCTTGCTGGTGGATGCAGATATGTTACCTGACGAGGGAGCAATGGTTTTGGGTCCTGGTAAATGGCTCATGGCAGTAACACCATGTTTTAACATGTTTTAACCACGTGTTAAGTGTCAAGCATCATCATTGACATCATTAACCAATCAATATCACCTGGTCAACCATTGTTAACCACTAATATCCACAAACCATTCACAATCTTGCCATTAACCATTTTGACCCATTCACATTTTTGTTCGGATGATTTTTATACTATTTTGATGAGATTTGAAAACACTGCGTGTCCCAGACCAGCCATTGGATTGCACAAATTCGTTGTCGCTTCGGCAGTGAATCCCAACGCACAGGCCACTGTCCTGCATGCATCCCATGATTCACGGCTTGAAACCATGGCTTTTGTTTTATGTATTTACACCCATCAGTCCCATCAATGCTTTCATCAATTTGTATGATTTATTAAAGGCTTTAGGTCGTAGGTGCTTCCAGGATGGGACATCCAATGATTTTATGCAAAGTCACTGTGTTTACCTTTCTCAGGGAACCTCGGGATCGTGGGATTTCCAAAAAGGTCAAGAAGCACAAGAGGCTGCAGTCAAAAGAATACTTTTGCTTTATCTCGGATTCATCATCCAACGGACTTTTTCGACATCTTGTGGCCCCAACACCAAGCAACAGCGCGACGGACCGCGACCAACCACAGCACCCCACAGCCAGGACATTCCTCAGCCCAGTTCATCCACTACTGCTGTTTGACCTGCGAGAGGATGGCACCTTTCTTCCGCGCTTGCACGGCGTCGCCAGGCCGAGTAGTAGGCCGCGGGATAGCAAGCAGGAAACGATGATGGAACTGGCGAGTTGGGTCAAGCCATTAATCAACCAACTCATGTGGGATTTCCACCAACAAACTCATAGGGAAAACAACCTGGTTAATGATAGGGGAACCAGGGGTACGGGAATTTGACCCACAGCCAACTGACCCGGCTTTACTAGGAATGGTTTCATCAGTGAAACCAGGGAGTCATGACCACAATTCCATTGTTCTCCATAATGGTTTCACCAGTGATACCAGTGTGAAACCAGTGATTTTTGTGGCTCATGATACTTAATCATTGTGGAGAACAATGGAATATGACCAGTGATTCCTAGTGGTTCCGGATACTAGAGCCTGGCTGACGGTATTAAACATGATTTTTTGCAAATATTAACGGACGGGTTGTTAGTTGACTCATATTTTTCACAGGGGTTGAAACCAGTTATGCAGGACACTCCGGATTAGGAATAGAGAATATGACCAGTGATTCCTAGCGGCTTGAGCCATTCCCGAAAAAAAATGCATACTTTTCGGATCGAGTATAGCCACCAACGGAACGGTTCCAACTGCAAGCTGTAGAAGACCTATGAATTCTGACGAGATTGATCACCAGTGCAAGCATTGATTCTGCTCTAGTCACTAGGTTACGGACTCAATATACTATAAGTAATGAGAACCCTTCCGTGATTATATACCAGTATAGATACTATAGTAGTATACATAGAGTATGTCTTTGTACCAAACACGGTTCTTATTTTGGTTCAACTCCCAGTCATCGTCATCCCATCTATTGCGAGTGCCATTGTCGAGTGGCCGAAATGGCAGTTTCGTAGGTAGGACAGCTGGAGGTGGGTACCACGGCGGGATGTCTGTTTTTGGGAGGAAACATTGGGCTGTCTATGAGAACACTCTGGGGTCGTATCGTGGATCACTGATGTTCCTATGTTGGTTAGACTCAAATGTCCATCGAAATTCTGGCCAAGTTGCATTTGAAATTAATTCATTTTGAGAACAGAATTGCATTTGCTTGATCGCATCCAGTCGCATGTGCTTTTAGTGTAATGCCAACCCCGGATTAATAACCCCCCCCTCAAGGTCGACAAGGTCTGACCATAGGTGTCTAAAAGTGACCGCCCCCAAATAAACGCCCCCTCATTGATTTAAATTGTTTTATTATTGATTTAAATTGTTCTTAAATTGATCTCAATTGGTTTTAAGTTGGTTTCAATTGTTTTAAATAGATTTCAATCGTTTTTAAATTGATTTCAATTGCTTTTAACTTGATTTCAATTGATTTTAAATTGATTTCAATTGTTTATAAATTGATTTCAATTGCTTTTACATTGATTTCAATTATTTTTAAATTGATCCAAAAGGGGTTGATTAACTAGGGGGTTCCAGGCTTGTGGGGGATACCCTTTGCGAGCTTCTAAAAAACTGTTCTGTAAATAGATTTTAAAAAGGCGGGTAATAAAGAAAAACACATAGACTTTTTGGGGAAATCTAAGTCTAACCCTAAGACTACTGAGCCCACTAGCCATGCGTTAATAAGGGTTTTCAATTAAGACTAATTAATTTAAAAGTAAAGAAAAAAAAACAAAAAACGTTTAAGGGATCCAGAGGGGGTTGATTAATTAGGGGAGTTTTTGGCTGTACCTAGCTAATGAGGGGTTGAAATCAGAGCCTGTTAATTAGTAAGGACCAGGGTCCGGGGATCAGGAGGGGATTGATTAAGTAGGGGGGGGTTATTAATCCTACCATGACATTATTCATTGCAGTTTGATACCTGCTAGTTACAGTGATTACCATTTGTCGACTCATCCATATGGCATGTTTTGGTCAATGAGTGGATACCACATTTGAATTTAGCAGACACCAATCAGCCTTGCCGTGGTCACAGCCTGGTTGGATGCGTGCCCAAACACTTGGAGCCATGACCAGGTGCTACTCAAAATTCGGTGAAGCAGTTTTCTGCTGTTCATATGGGGGTTTCTTAAGCCATAGGTGACCCCAAACTGCTTGGTTTATTAATAAACAATGATTGATATCGGATGATTTGTGGGTACCCCTATTTTGAGAAACACCCATATGTTTGTTTGCTGAAGTGAAACGATGACCCAAATGCATGGCTTTCCTTATTGAAGGCCACAATTTGGCTGGACTACAGTATTTGGTACCCCAGCTTTTTACCTATACCACCCTGTCTGTAGATGTATTTATATGTGTATCTATATACTTATATGAGTATTTATTTATTTATATATATATATATATATATATTTAAAATCATCACAAATCAAAACAGTTTGATTCGAACCAATATGATCTGTATTTTGACGACTTTGTTCATTGTAAGCCAATAGAGTGTAGACGTGCATGTTTATAATCACAAAATCACACTCGTTTGTCGTCAACATACTATCGCAGTATCTTTGAACTAACTTATAGATGATAGATAGATAGATAGTTAGATAGACAGATAGATAGATAGATAGAAAGATAGATCGATAGATAGATAGATAGATAGATAGATAGATAGATAGATAGATAGATAAATAAATAGATAGACATTAGATCAGCCCACTGCAGAGATCCCCCCGTTTTCCGCAGGTTGTCGCTGTGTCCTCCCAGGTTTGGGGCCGCCGCGCGGAAGGCGACATCAGCAGCGAAGCCAACTTTCGCGCGGCGCCGCCCGTGGCGGATTTCATGGATCAACCGCCCTGGAGACGCGGCGTCGAAGCCGTGGGGATGACGACGGATGGTAGCCACAGGAAGATATAGGAAGTTAGATGGATGTTGATGGTTGGTTATATGGATGTTGATGGATGTTAATGGTTACTTTGACTGATTTTGATGGATGTTAATTGATGTTAATGGATGGTGGAAGTTAGATGTTCGGTGTAACCGATGATAATTTGGGTTTGCTACTGATAATTGTCTATGTATGGTTCCCAGCACAAGGTTGCTGGGAAATATATTTTTACTCGTGCTTATAGTGATGGTGATGACAGCTGGCGAATGTGGTGACAATTACAGTTGAACCAATGGTTAAATGGCGTTACCGTCCTGGAAAATAGCAGCTGGCCCCTACCAGAGTGGTATCCCAATGGGAAACTGGCTATCCACACCCTTCGAAAAAAGGTGATCTCTGATTGTATTGAGGTCACAGAGTTTCCGTGCAGCATTTTTCTGACATGCTTTCCTGTTGTGACAAGCTCTGCATATGTTGTTTCTCAAAATAGGGGACCCCTAAATCATCCAATCTTAGTCATTTATCATATGTAATTCATGATAAACCAACCAATTTGGGGGGTCCTGTTTCAAGAAACCCCCATGAAACCCCCAAACATGGCTATGGGTCAATACTACCGCTTTTCACATCCCAGCTCGCCACCCCAAACTTCGGCTGGAAGGTGCCTGTTCGTCAATTGGAGATATCTGTCCTGGCCTTGGGGTGGTTGGCTGTGACTCATAGCCATGGCCATGAGTCAATATCAACCAACCAAGAGTGGTGGATAATAGCCAACAAACTATAGGGAAAGTAATGGTTAATGACAGGGAACCAGGGGTACAGAGTTTTGACCCATAGCCATATGATTGCTACTGATGTTTAATATGTTTTAGGGCTTGAGTGATTACCGATATAACTTTTGTCATAATGTAAGACTTGGTTCTTTGATCAATGGTTACTACCAAGGTAGTGTAATGTAATAGTTAACTACACAATGGTTCTATGGTGGCTTTTCAAAATAGGGGACCCTCCATGTCATCCAGTTTATTAACCATTCAGAATAATGAATCTGAATCAACCATATGTTTGGGATCTCGTATGGCTTGAGAAGCACCCCAAAATGGTTCAATATATGGTTCAACCCATGGTTTTGCAGCTCCTGCTATGCAAAAAAGTCAACCAGCTCATGCTACGCAACCGTTGCCTCAGGATCCTCAGAGCGGCGGATTTCCCACGACTGCGGGAGCGCATGACGCAGGAGACCCGTGCCGCGGGGGAGGAACCTGCGGTGCTGAGATCCATGTGTTGTCTGGTAGTGGAAAGGTATCCCGATAGGAAACTGGTCATCCAACTCCTACCTGGTAGGGTCTGTCTTAGGTACGGTAGCCTATAATTACCCTCCGGCAAACCAACCTGGTTGCGCTCAACGCGAATTATTTCTAGGTAGAACCAGCTCCAACTGACGGACTTTCCGCGCAACCAGGTGAATTTACCAGAGTAAGTGAGTGACTCAGTGCCCCATGGCACCTTTGATTGTTGCTGAATGTTCTCAACCATTTGGATGAGATTATTGTTCAGGCCTACCATCATCAGATTGATATCATCTATGTGATCAAACTGCCGGTTTTATATTTCATGGCCATATTTTTTGGCAAAATTGTGATCACCCATTAAAGCCCAGTTTCTTTGTGGAGTCGTGTGGTCTGCGTGAACATTGTATATCATTGCAAAGTTCCATATACACAAAGATACATGATGCTTATACATGTGCACATGCAGCGAGAATCTCTAGTTGCCATTGGCTGATCGTTTTTCATTTGCGATAGGGCTATAGCAGTTGCTGGACATCATACTGAAGCATCCACTTTCCCAATGGTGATTGAAGACTTCAAATGAGACCTAGTCGACCAGATACGATAGTTTGATCATTATTCATCCAGTTGTTAATCATTCACCATTAACCATTGTTTGCTATTGTCCTTAGCCATCAATGACTTGTTGCAGGGTAGCCACTTTTCTGGTCGTTGGTGATTTGACACCTCAAATGAGACCCGATCGACCGGCTGTGGTTGCAGGCAGTCTTCAGCAACATCCACCAGTTCTTTTTTGTCGCTGCCAATGATTTCAAAGCCCGAGCAGCTGTGGACAAGGTTCCGTTCCTCGCAGCAGCTTGACCGACTTTCGACACAAGCGTTCCTGGAGTTCACCAAATGAGATTTTCGATACATGATGCCGGAGGGGCTAAATCCCTTGAAGAAAGCAGAAAGATCTTGCTGCACTTGTTTCATGGTAAGCCATGATATGCTATGGTAGGCCATGGCAAGCTGTTCATCGAAGCTCCTCACGTTTGCACTCAGGATGACCCACCCGTGGCATGGTTGCGGTGGCGATTCCGCAATGCACAGCGAAGCTGGTTGCCATTGGTGCAATTGGTGGCCAGGGGCCGGTTTGGAACAAACTTACCTCATATTAGGTGATTTCTGAAAATAGGGATCCGCCAAAATGGATGGCTTATTACTATAAACATCTATAAAATTCCACAAATGGTTAATGGTTTAATACTGTGAATGGTTGATTAATATCGGATGATTTGGGGGGCACCTCTATATTTTGAGAAACACCCTAATATGTTTCCTGGTCTCCAAGATCCTGCAAGCCTAAGCAGGAGGGAGCTATGAGCTTCGCCAGGGGCATCCCTTGCTGCCGCGGCACCGAGGACATGGTCTGCTGAGATTCCACACCCGTGGCCCTGCCCGACCTTCCGCAGCTTTCTATGAAGTGGAACGACTTCAGGCGCGGCAGCGCTACAATGTATACCTTGCGGTGCCCCCGAGGGGTATAATTAACTTGGGGTAACAACAACTGGTTGTGGGTACCAACAGCTGTTCAGTTGGTTTTCACTCGGGTAACTAGCGGTTGCTGTGGTAGATTTAGCTAGAGTTAATTGGCTTTTGAACGAATTTATATCATTTTATGACTGTGGGGCGCCACCTTGTAACATGATGGTGGTTTAGGTAGCACCCTCAGAAAAGTGAACAAAGCTGGCTGGATAATCTACCAGATGCTAGATGGTTTGCCTGTTGGAAATGCCATTTTTTCATTGTTCATCCTACGTTTGAGTGCCCGACTGTTCATCTGATATACCCAAGAAGAGTATAAGTGGTATTCAATACCATTTTCAAGCAGCAATTATTGTTGGGAATACTATGACCTAGGGCTAGAGTAGCATCAGTTGAGAAAATAGTCAGTGATACTGGTATGCCAGATCCCTGGGTGCTACTGCATAACAACCAGCAAGCGTAAGCACTGCAATTAGTATTTATGCCAATAGAAATCAGGTTAGAAGTGGCATACCCCAAATCCGACCATGCAATAGTGAGAGTGTAGCCGGCAGAACAGTATCAGAGGTACAACTGGTATAGCCAAAAATAGAAAGTGTATATCCCATACAACCTGGTGATAGTGCTTCTTTAGAAGTGAGTTACAGTAATGCTTCATTATCTTTACTTAACCATAAATCAACCAATGAGCCGTAAAGAGGTTTCACTCAACCAGAGTTTTTTATCATCCTCACCTTTGGGTGCCAAAGTTTGGTCCAATGACGAGGTGGGAAACTGAAGGAAATGCTTTTGGAGATCGAAAGGATTGGTGGTTCACTTGATGTGTCTATGTGGCTATGCGTCAATATTAACCAACCAACAATGGGGGTTAATAACCAACAATAACAAGGAACGCAATGGTTAATGATGGGGAACCAGGGGTACGGGGTTTTGACTCACAGCCATGTGTCGTGTAGTTTGCTGCTTTTCGATTTCTTTCCTTTACCCTTCTGGGATTAATACACAATCCAATGCCTCAAACTGGCAAGCTTTGTTCATTCCAGGGCAAGCTTTGTTCATTCCAGGGCACGACGTCCAGCTTGTAGCATCTCGACCAAAGCCTCTCTTTACCCTGCTTTGTTTCTTGGGAAGCAACGGACCCTCCTTGAGGTATTAAGGTTTGTTGAAACCCAGCTGTGTTTGGGGGAGCTGCTCCTGTTTTTGAAATGTTGCTTCAAGTCATCACACCCACATCATGGGATGGCTTTACCAAGGGGCTTTGATCGATCTCCCTGTTCGCGGGTTAGCAGATACTGAGCAACATTTTGCCACAAGTCACAAGAATTTGAACCACATACATATCTTTTGTTAGGTTTGCTTTGGTTTGTGGATGGTGGGGTAGCACAGGGTGCCAAAGGTCCAGCAATCATACACTGAGCGTTCTTGATGGGTTCTCATAATTCATGATCTTCAGCTCCTTATTAACCAACCCTTATGGTGGCCCTTGTTGATCATAAGACAGACTATCATTATGAGTGAACCATTATCTTCCACTACTAGACACTAGTAGTGATAATAGGTAGTAGTGGTAGTAGTAGTAGTAGTAGTAGTAGTAGTAGTGGTAGTGGTAGTGGTAGTGGTAGTGGTAGTGGTAGTGGTAGTGGTAGTGGTAGTAGTTGTAGTAGCAGTGGAAGTAGTAGTAGTAGTGGTAGTAGTAGTAGCAGCAGTAGTAGTAGAAGTAGCAGTAGTAGTAGTCGTCGTTGTCGTCGTAGTAGTAGTGGTCGTCGTCGTAGTAGTAGTAGTGGTAGTCGCCGCCGCCCGCGC
>VSDK01001007.1:254041-397323 GCA_009767595.1 Symbiodinium kawagutii | reverse complement strand
GTAGTAGTAGTAGTAGTAGTAGTAGTAGTAGTAGTAGTAGTAGTAGTAGTAGTAGTAGTAGTAGTAGTAGTAGTAGTAGAATGGACATGAATGAACTAGCCCTTACTACCCATCAATACCCAGCCTGAGGGTTTGTCAATGTCCCTGGGAGGCCCAGCTGCCCTTTGCAGACATGGAAATCTCATGGTTTCTTGGTGGAGATAGTGCCACCACGCCGGTCAGTCAATCTCACTGGACAGGATCATTGATTGCTGGATAAGATAAGTCGGTAGATGGTAGGTTGGCAAATGCAAGCACAACAAACTACCAATGATGGTAAGGTAGTCATGATCTATGGTTTAATTGCCCAGAGAGGGCCGGTTGGCCCTTGCTGTGCCTGTGAACTACCAACAGAATCTACAACAATTCAACTGCATTTGTCAGTGGATGCTGGGCAAAGACACGACCGACTACGCACCTCTCGGTGCGAAGGGAAGTCCAGTTCCTGGTTGTGACTTGGTGGTGCTGCATGCTGTATTTGAAACGGTATTTGTTATTGTTGTCCTTGTTGTTTCCAGCTGCTTCTGTGCTGATGGAATGCAAGCGCACCATCGAATTGCACACGGACAACTGAGGATCGAAGACAACAATACGGACGCAAAGGTTTTTGAAAGCTTCACTTGGCCCATTGCCATGGGCATAGTGTGGAGATGTGTCGTGGCTGAAGGAAAGCTCAGGAGGGCAGGGGAGTGGGTACAGATAGGATGGCCATGCATGTGTGATATACCGCAGCCCATGTTGCTGATTGGTTGATGCCCTTGACGTTGCAGTTCGTGAGCATTCCCACTCTTTCATATCCTTCCTTTTTTTCGGTTGTACCATTTGGCATTCTCACGCAGGGTGAGTCCTGCGTCGATTATTGTTACCATGCATCCTGCATGAATCATAAGAATATCCTCAAGCATGGTATACTGTATTCGCCTGTGGAGAACATGGAGGCCGACCTGACCATGACCACCATGTCCTCTAACCCTGGAAGTACCGAGACGAGACTTCCTCCCATAGTTCGTGGTAATTCTGGTGGTTGTGATTTCTGTAGTTAACCGCTATTCATCACTGATATGAATCATTACTAAATATACTTAATTATACAATACAACAACTGACTTATACCACTATTAAGCACTGATGTGAATGACTACTGTTGATCACACATGTTGACCACTATTGATCTCTACCATTAACCTGTATTATTATTATCAATTCTTATTTATCAACCATTCATTACTCTCATCAGCCATTAACCGTTCACCATCCACTGGTGGTCTTCCTCGTCGTCCTTGTCGCTCCCAGGTGCTCACCCCTTCCAGCTCCTGTCCAGTCACGACCGCAGCGCGGCACACGTCAATCTATTGTGCCTGGGCAGGTGATGCACAGGGCCATGATTTCGCCTGTCGGATGGTGAGGGTCACATGGCGGGACCAGCCGCCAGTGACTGGGATTTCCCCAACTGTTATGGTTGGTTTATGGTGGCTAGTACTGGTGTATCATAGTGGTTCTAAAAGGGTTGTAGCCATTATTGATTATTTTAGGGGTTCTCTCAGAGACCAACGGTGCTTGTTAAAATAGGGATCCCCCAAGAAATGGTCGGTACCAGTACCCCTACGACTTGAGAAACACCCAAATCCGTGTTGGGATATGGCCAATCTCAGATACGCAAGCAAGATTTTCATGTTGTCTAAGGGTTTTCGATCCCCTTTGCTTGCTGATGTTTATCATCACAAACGCTGCATAGGTCTCAGTCAGTTACAGAGGTGTCCATGCAAGAGCCCCGTGGTGCTCCGTCAGGAGCGACAAAAAGTTACACGCTACACAACAGCAGCATCGCGCGAAAATACTGTAATTAAGCATATGAATTATGTAGATTTTGTCATCACAAATCTTTCACATAACATACACATACTATTAGATACCAATGGTTTTATTCAAGTGTCTCTTGCCTACGTTTACCCTCCATCTCCATCTGAAGTCGTGAGTCGTGATCAAACTTTCCACGGCAATTCATGGCCATGATAGTATCTCCCTGTTTGGGTGCGAGAACGTTTGTGCCCAAGCCCTTTGTTGGTGTGGCCTGGCCGTTGCTATTTTTTAGTCATCAGCCGTTAATGATCGCTGGTGCTAACAACCATAGCTGAGTAAATAAGTCTTGTAACCTGAGGTTTTCACACGACATGCCGAGGTTCAACAATCTCTTTTGGCTTCTGACAAGCGAAAGTGGAGTCGGCACATCAAGTGAAAGACGACCTATGCCTTATCGTTTCTCGTCTTTGGCAAGCATCCTTTCTTGGCCAGTATGATTTCTCGAGCAACCTTTCATTTAATCTCCAACAAGAGGTGTGGGTCATGTCACGTCCGTGCCCCGAGCATAATTTCGAAACATAATTCCCCTATGATGCAAGCTATTTTAGGTCCAGGGTCGGTCTTCTCCCTCTGTTGCAAGCAATTCCTTAAGTCCTTTAACCATTTTCAAATCGCCAGGCAATTCCAAAGTCCTTCGTTTGTCCACCTAAGACAATCCAATTTCGGCAGGCAGGCATCCAGCATGTTGCAGCTCATGAGCATGGCGGATCATGACACCATCAGCTTGTAAGGTACCACAACGGCTGACATTCCCAAACTTCAGAGCGTCACTTCCTGGTAGTTCGATCTGGTTCGAGCTCAAAGCTGACTTTTCCGACTTGGGTACACATGAACATCCAACACAGATACTGTACTTTTCTGAATTTACGGGGCGATGAATAATTCTAAACATGAAGTCCCAGCCCGTTTTGCCCTGTTTTGAGTTGTCAGGCCGATAGCTGTTGTCCAGTTGTTTAAATTGGCTTTCTCCGGTTTTCGTTTTCCCACCAATGGGGGGGGTTCTCAAAACAGGCATACCACCAAATCATCCAGTTTAATCAACGATTTATAGTAGTAAGCCAGCAATGTTCTTGGGGTCCCCTATTTTGAAAAAAAACAAGTTCTGAGCCTCGAGGTTTTCTCTTCCGACGAATTGCCTTCTTGCCAGACCCTCCGCGATTTGATTTGATGCTGGGATTTGATGATTTGACTGAGTCACTCCACAGCTGAGATCTGATTGCAGTGATATGGGATAATGGATATAATGGAACAGCTTGCATGGTAGTGGGAGGATTTGATGCCCAGAAACCATCGTTGACGATTGTTCACCATCATTTACCTGATCATATAGTATCATAAAAACCATCATAAAGCATCATAAACCATCATTACTCTTCATCAATCAATCATTAGTTGAAGCAATGTCCAAGCACTTGGGGTCATGACTTTGACACGCCAATCTAACCAAGGACTAGGGCCGAAGGACACAGGTTGCAGGATTTCCTGCAGCATTATGTGGAGAAGGAGGAGTTCTACGATGGTAACTGGACCTGGTGATGGTGGGAATCACCAGTGATGCAACCATCAACCATCTGGTGGTTTTCCAAAATAGAGGACTCCCCTTATATCCATTAATAGTCATTTTTGGCAATAAATCAACCATTTTTGGGGTACCCCTATTTTGCAAAACCACCATCTACTGGCTCAGCCTGGATACCGCGAGCCATTTTCTTGATGGCAAGCTATTGATGACGATGACTATCACTGGCAGTTTCTGGTGGTGAGTAGCCATTGATGACCATCACTAGTGGTTTATGCTAGAAATTTGGTCAGGAGAAACCCAGCGGTCGGCTTTTTGCTACGGCCTGGGTGGCTGTTTCGTTGGGTGTTCGTGTTCTTCGGGGCTTGGGAACCTGGAGAAAGGAACTTCGGGTGACTGGAGGGACCTCGTTGCTGGTGTTGCATAGTCAAGTTGCATTGTCTTAGGCAGCTTGGTTGGTTGACGTTATATAGTTGTGAAAGATTTCACCAGTTGTGTTCTGTTTCAACATTGTGAACTTCTGAAAGACAGCACCTTGGGAATTTTTGTGGGTTCGTGAGTGCATTCCTCCGTTTTTCTCGTCATCAGGGAAGTAAAAACAACACCTCTATAGAGAATATGACCAGCGAATGTTGCCCACTATAGCGACCATTATGAATGCCGTATTGACCCATCCAACCAAGTAACCCCAATCATTAGATGGGTCTGGATGATGGTTTCTCAAGCTTATCATTTCACCCATGGTCTGGAACTCATTGGATGGTGTGAAACCGCAGCAAGATGGAGATCCCATTTGCTTCGAGGCACCCGTTGGCTTCAGAGTCTTCCTCTCAGCCGTTACTGGGCTGCTGTGACGCTGTGCAGTTGTCATGGCCTGAACATTTGAACCTCAAAAAAGGGCATCCCACGAAAACCAAATCTGAACACTCAAAATTATTGAGCATCTTTAATTTCTGTACTATGAATGGAGAAAACATCTTCGCTACTTGGACTGGAGTCCCAGCCTGCACTACTGGCTGTAGCAGCGATTTTGCATGGTACAGCACGTGCATCTACCCTGCTCTTTTTAAATGTTGTTTTTGATCATGGTTGCCTATATATTTATAGCATCTTGTAGCTTGGGGATGGGAGTGCAGGGGAGCTCAGTGTTGCGGTGAGGGCATCTCGCTGCAGGTTTCCACTTGGAAGTCCTCCGAGAGCACGATCTCTCCTCTTCAGATGCTCAACGATGAGAGCTGGCACGTTGTACCGGCTGGAAGGAGCATGTTTGAAGCCAAAGGAACGCAAAGAAAGCAGTGGCAGAAAGGGGTGAGAATATGGATGCACAATTTGAAATTGCAATTCTAGAAACAAGCCAACTTCTAACATTCCGATTCGCTCTTTCAAAGGATCAAGCAAAGACCCAAGCAAGAAAACACAAAAAGATCAAGCTGCAACAAAGTCAAAGGGTTCACAGAGGTGAATCTTGACTCTGCTAAACCTCTGTGAACAATTTGATCAATTTATCTTAAGCTAATCTTTCTTTAAGCTGATTTATCTTAGAGCTAATCTTTCAATTGTCATCAATTTAAAGCTCGTAACAGATCCCGGCGCTTCATGACACGGCGCCCAGGAAGGCATCGTCAAGGCTTTGCTGGAGATCACTGGGAGCGATCGACAACACAGCTGCATGGAACATCCCCATGGTTTTAAGGTGCCAGAGATAGTCTAAAGATATGGCGCGGCTGGGAGCAGCTTGGGTAATGGATGGAATCATGTTGAAAGAATTTCAAGTCTTTCGAAAAGAGTTCTGTCCACATGCCACTCGTAGTCCAACACACTCTTGCAACGGTTTGATCTTGTTTGTTTCCGTGGGATGTGTGGAGTTTTCCTTTGGTTTGAACGCATGCCTTGGCATTCCGCAAACCTCAAATGGTGAGCAGGTTCCACGTAGGTCATGTTGAAACGAGTTGGGGCCGTTGTGGCTTCAGAAACAGCATTTCAGACTTCTTGGGGGAATTCTTCCTTAAGGATACGAAGGACATTTAAAAAGAACTCCTACTATCTGCTGCTTATCATGATAGTTTACTAGGGATAAGCATTTTACTTCCCAGGTAAAACATGCTAAAACTCCTACTAAACTTTTTGGTTTTATCAAGATCTTATCTGGTTGGTGGTTTCGAACCTTTTTATTTTCCCGAGTAGTTCTTAACAATTGGTTGGTTAGCTAATATTTCTTATAGGGGCCGAAACCACCAACCGGTTATCATGTTGTACTGATGTCCAAACAATTTTGCATGTCTTTCGGCGGGCAAGGGGATGTTGTTGGGTTCCCAAGGCGACAATCTCTTGTTTCCAGGTGATGAAGCACTGGAATGCCTTGAAATCTGCCAGACAGGAGGCCACGCGGGCTGATCCCAGGGCAATCCCCATTGCTCACAATGCCAGGAATTGTGCTGCTGTCAGAGGCAGAATGATCATCATCCATAGGCTTTGAACTGGACAATCATCAAAGGTTTGCTGGTATATGTCCGACTAAGGGTTGGAGAATAATGACTGGAGAAACCTGAATTTTTATCAACGATTGTCACTTGGAGTCTTACCTTTAGGCAACGTGATACAAGCACCAACAATGGGACCGGGAATTGGAATCAAGCGGGCATTGAAACAGGAGCAATTTCAATAGGGAACCCGGCTAATGTCTGTAGACGATTATTGTCTCTGATTGCCAATACCTCTTGACTATGACGAAACAAATGCAAACCATCCGAATGAATCAAAACAACTCACTAGCTGCATGGGCTTCTGCCCAAATTCGCGGTGATGATTCAAAGGGCACCAACTAACGCGAGAAGTATTACCACTGCATACATGATCTGTAAATGGTTGGTCAATGGTTGAGGAGTGCTGAAAGTTGGCCATGATTGGTTAGATACCCCTGAAAAATACGACCGTGAATCATGGTTGTATCAGTTCCTGCTTGTCACTTTAGGCCATCATCATTTCAACCAGTCGACCATGGATGGCTTACATCGTCATAGTTCGGTGAGACCAGGGCCTTGTTCACCACTAGCCTCGCCCGTTGAAAGCAATACAGGCCAGTCAAGTCCTTGTTAAGCGGCAATGTATCATCCATCCACCGCAAGAATCCACACATGTAACATATCATGACCTGAAATTCATGGGGAAGTGTTCGCATGAGTTTGGACAGAGGTATTGTCATAATATGGATTATTGTCATTTTTTGTCAAAATGTCATGTCTTTGCCAACCCCGTAAGTTATACCACAATGGAGAAGGGTTGAGCTTGGCACCATTATCCTTGGCAAGTCTATTACTGCACCAACTCGTATCCACAGCTCGTGGGTTGGACCGGAAACGTGGATCATGAAGAAACTCCGAATTGTGGGTCCCATGTAATGGTCAAAAACCAAACGGATATGTTATGTACCATATGGCTGTGAGGCACTGATCAAACGATATAGTTTTGTTGGGATTGCGCTTTGTGCCTGGTCGTGGCTAGATCATGGCTAGCAGGATTTCCCTGCAGGCAGATCAACTAATGGCGAGAAACTAAACTATTTGAAACTTTAATACTTGGGATGTCCATTTGTCCATATTTCAGGGATTAATTGGTAATGAATGGTAATGACTTAATTATAAGTGATCGTCCGACCATTTTTGGGGTCCTCTATTTTACCTTCATATTTGGGATTGTTGGTGATGACCCAGACCCATTTGGCCCATGGTGCTGTCGGTAGCTGTCGATCCCAGGCCTCCAACTCGACAGACCCAGAGCACATGCTGCCACGGGCAAGTCGCTGAGCTGAACCATGGGTTCGTGGCACCCAATCAGCAACCGGGGATGGGATACTGACCTAGGTTCATCCTAGTGACCTTGATGACTCATGAGCCAAGATTGATCTACTTCAAGTATCTTCAAGTGGGTATGAGTTGAAGTGAAGCAGAAATGGCTTGCAATTTTTCATTGAAGAGTACACCTGGTTTGGTGACGAGCGTTGTTTGTGGAAGGTTCCGGGGCGGTCAAAACACAACGGGTCCCCCTCGCAGCCATGGTGGTAAGTCGTCACCAGCCAGGACCATCCAACTAGATATGTCCTAAGATTGACAAAATGCATAGCATCCCATTGAGCACCCTGTTATATTGGCATAAACTATGAACTATATAAACATAGAAGTCATATTATAATGACAACTAAGGTAGCATAAACATATATGAAACATATAGCACAAAGAGGAGGGTAACAACTTTTCTCCAAGCTGGTCCAGCCTGAGCACTTCATTGACTGGTCCTCCCCGGACCAGTCAAGGCATCGATGGTTTCACGAGCTGACGCCAGGGTCCCCATGTTGGATTCCTCCTTGGGTGGCTGCCCCTTGGGCGCTCTGCCCAGGCTTTGGCGTGGCAAATATTTGCTTGTACCTGGAGACCATGAAACGATTGAGGCGCTAGGAAGTGCTCAACTGTCGGATTTTTTTCCGTTATTTCCTTTGTTGATTAGGATCTCTAGCAACCAATGACTGGTGGTATCTCTAAGCAGTTTGGTAGTAGAACCCTTGAAACTCAAGCATGCCATCAACCAATGAGAGCAGACTGGACACGGACCGCGACCATGTCCATGATCTCAGGGTTTCAGCGGTGCAGGAAGTTTATATAACACTGATCCAGGAGAAATGTAGCGGACGAATTGGAAAGTCTACTGAAGCGAAGTCGGTCCACGTGGGTATCACAATGGAGGTCATCAGCAGCCATCAGATATGTTTCCGATCATGAGTTCTAAGCCGAACATCGTTTGGTGTTTTGAATTGCCACAACAAGATTCCATCAGAGAATTAATTATGAACTATCATAGATTTATCCAATTATCGAATCAAATCAGGTATGCACCAACCAGGATCAACTTAATCAAAGAATGAAACACAAATCAACTTAATTCAACTTATCCATTTTTGTTGTTTCATTTTTCCTGCAGGTCGGGTGACGTGCTGGGCAACATTTCGGATGTGTGTTCCCTGCAGAAGGGCTTAAAGCTCTGTGATACTGGGCCCGCGGAACTACTCCAAGAAGCCCGATCCAAATGCGTCGGTGGATCCATCGACCCTGCATCTCGCTGGGAAGCTGGGCGTTGATCGATGGGGTGCAGATCCCAGTGCTTCATGATGCAAAACCAGTGTAGCCAAGGTACATGAAGGTACCACGCCGTACCGTGCCGATGTGAAGATATTTATATAAGTATATATTAGTATGAATCATTTTGATCATGTGTTCTATACATTATGCAAAGTCAGATTGAGCTGCACCCTCAAGGCTCCAGAGGTCTATTTTGCACCTTTGAGCGTGGCCATCCTACTCAACCAGTCTACAAAACTGTTGTGGTTCCACTGCCACAACCTGAAAGTGTGGCCTTTCGCTCTCGGAAGATTTCATCGGAACAACCATGGCCTGAAACACCTGGAAAAAGACATTTTTTCGTGTACGGTCGGTGTGTATTATATGTGTACGTAGCAATTAGACGTGAATGTTCTTATGCACACATACAGTATACAGATTTGATCTCTTTGCATAACTACAGAATGATCAATGTTATATGTGGTACATTTGAATACATGAACTTGGATTTGATTGCACAAAAGCTTTGCACGTGGGTTGGCACTTGTCCTACTTGTGCAGAACAGCACAGCTCACCGGGTCAGGAATGCCCAACTTTCCAGATGCTATGCGAAGATGCTTGGCAGGTGAACCCATCTCTTCAAATTCTGGGGTATGGGGAGCATGGGGCACCAAATGACCCACAAGCAAGGCTTTTCACGCGTGCAGCATTCGCAAACCGTCGAGTTTCATCCAAAACAGGTGAACCCATGCCATTTGCGGCAGCAATAATGTATCAGCCAAACGACGAGTTGCGTGGGTCTTGAAGTTAATGATCAAACATGCCATATCAGACTTTGATCAGACCAGGCCTTCATCAGGGGTAGGTATGTATTGAGAAACAGAGTCATCATAAAAACAAAAGCTAGAAACAGGAACCTTTTCAGCAACTATCGAAACACTCAGGAGCAAGACTCCGGGGAAGTGTTGATAATGGCTACATATTGTGAACTATTGTTCCTATCACTTCTTGTCAACCACTATTAGTGCTCAACTGTGCTGGACCAGTATTAGGCATTGCGGACACTTATCAGCCATCATCAACCATTATCAACCACTACTGGTCAGCATCAGCCAGTAATCATGATTGACCACTACACTACTGTAATCATGGCTAATTGTAAACCATCAACCATTGTTACCAATTACCAAGCCTTCTTCACCACTCGCCAGTATTAGTCTCAACCAGGCGTTACACTTAGGCACGATCCAAATGCAGAATGGTGCAACCATTTACCATTCCTGGCCATCAATGGTTGCGTTCTCAGCCAAATGATTGTCCATTAGCCATCATTGGCAGTTGCGATCCCCTAACCATCATCGCCCATTCGTGACCATTCTTCACCATCATGAACCATCATTGCTTCAAACCATTGCTTACTATATATGAACCTCTATGATTCTCATCATCATTCATCATTCTTCCTCCTATTCTCAAGCCTGTTCTTAAAGTCTTCTCCCTATTCGCACCCCTATTCTTAACCCTATGAAAAACATATCGCAACTTATTGCGAAATGCGTTCACCATGGGAATCCACTATGGTGATCCACCGTTGAACACTACGAATGCCACCAGGCCTGGCATTCAGCTGCCCACGCCACAGATGACCTGCACCAAGGATAGCTTTTGGCGCTTGAACTTGGCATTGAATCATCACATGGATTTGAGCCCTGGACGAGCGGCCCGTTTTCGGGTCCCAAAGAATCCATGGGTGAAGGAAATGGGTTGCTTAACGGTTGGCTCATGGTTGGTTAATGGGTTGGTTGAGCCATAGCTAAATGGTTGCTTAAGGGTTGGTTGATGGCGCGTTGATAGTTGGTTAGTGGTTGGTTAATTTTGAGCTCATGGCTATTTATGGTGAGACAATGATGTGTGTTCATTCATTAGTTGATACTGTTCTTTGTGGGAGTTTGTGATTTTGATTGAACATAAACTCCTATAAAGAACAATATCAACTCCCACGATGTAACTTAAACTCCCATAAAGTCTTGCGGATTGTTGTTAGTGTTCTTGATGGATTGTTGTTCTCCTATTGATAGTTATTCTGTCTATAGGATGGGATGTCCCAGTTGGACAGTCATCATCCACCAGTCTCCTGGAATTCTTTTTCTGACAGGATGTTTTGCAGGGTTCGCACGAGGATCATGCTGTAGCTTTACTTGCTGGTGAATTGATCCTTCACTG
The DNA here is from genome assembly GCA_009767595.1 of Symbiodinium kawagutii. Lineage (NCBI taxonomy): Eukaryota > Dinophyceae > Suessiales > Symbiodiniaceae > Symbiodinium > Symbiodinium kawagutii. The sequence goes on along the minus strand of VSDK01001007.1, from coordinate 386,573 downwards.
GCTCGTCGTTCCCTTCACAGTGATTTGATGATTAAATGATAGTTAACTAAATGGCGAAATCCCGATGAATCGATGTCGTTGCTCAGGAATCCATACCTGGGACTGCCTTGCAGATTGCCCTACCAAGTGTCCGAAGAGATCAAAGCAGACCGTGCCTGAGCCAGCACCACCCCCCGCTTGGAGACTCACCATGACCCAGGGATGAGACCAGACATCATCCCTGTGGCCAATGGTGGTGGTGAAATATGGGGCTTTCTCAAAATAGGGGACCCCCCAAAAATGGTTGGTTTACTACTATCAATGACTATTAAAGGATGACTGGGGGCACCCCTATTTTGAGAAACACCCATATTGTTAGACATTCCCAGAGTTGATTGACAGTTGCCACTCTGGGATGGGAATCTTGAGAACCGGTACTGCCCAACACTTGTCACCAACATGGCTACTGAACACCGAGCCGCCTTTCCCACGCTGGTTCACAGCATTGAAGTCAACCAATGATCTTGGCAGTGGAACTTTTGCTCGCAATTCCTGCCGAAGTTCCGGGAAAAGTATCACAATCGCTGAGGTGAGTACTTGGCCTTTGGAGTTCTGAACACTCCTCTGGAGGGCTCTGCTTATCGTCATCTCTACCGATCTCTAGGGGATGCCTCCATCATGGTTCGAGAGGCGGGAGACGGCTTTTCCTTGGGAATGAAGTGGTTCAGCCACCGCAATGGGATGTTTTCTCACAACAAATTTCCAAGGGTTTATACAGTGGATCATAACCACCAACAATAGGGATATTGATATGATACTTCATTCATGGTAAATCCAGCAGTTACTTGGCCACCGCAGCAAAGACAGTTGCTGTCGCGACTGAAGTCACAACAGCTCAGGGTTGATTTGCCTAGACTTCATTTTTTAGTTGCACTGTGACAGTTATGTGAGAACTACTCACCTTCATGCACCCACATGACCAACGACAAACATGTTCCAGAGGATGTCACCCCGAAACAAGCCATGAGTAATTTTGAGCATGGCCCGTTTGAGCCTTGGTGATAAGGATGACCTGTGAGCTGGTGCAGAAAACCCTTTTAGTCTCATTCCATCACCCTGCGATGTTTTGGAGATACGCTGCTTACCCCATGTCTGAAGGGCAGTCTGCAATTCGTTTTTCCCCTGAAAAAAAAGCATCCGAGATTTGCCCAGCTTGTGCTAGCCTGTGCGGACTTCCACTTAAGTTGAGATCCACAGATCCACCGACCCCCCGGACGTTTCATGGTAAATCACCTCTGGTGAGAGCTGAGCACTATGGCACCCCACCATCTCTCCCTGCAGTTGCTGAATGAGATGGACTTGGGCATGCAGCTCAACTACTTTCATGCACCTCGCCAGCATCCATAGAGTTGTCGAACATCACCGGGTCCGACTGACCAACCCAACCGAAGTTGAATGGACAAAATCAGCTGCATGTTTTAGTCAAACTCAAATTGTATATGTGGTTTTGGTCCTGGGCAGCTCTGATTTCAGGGATGCAGTGTCTGCTCCCAACTCAGTTTGCCTTGGAAAATTCGCAGCCTAAGGCCTTGATCTTCAGGCAGCTTTCATTTTTCGGTATTACCAAGTTCTCTCCCGGTCGGTTCCGCCACACCGTGGATCTAAGTTTCCCAGAATCTGTGGGCTTAAACATGAAAACTTTAATCATTAATCATCACAATGATTTCCAAGCTAAAGCAAGTAATGGCATTGTTCCATTGGTGAAGTGATTCGGTTTTGCCTCCAATGGGATGCTGAAAAGGTAGCAGCTACCAGAAAGTGGTAGCTCCCCATGGTTCCTGCTGTTCTCTGATGGTACTGGCCTTCATGGTTAATCATGGTCACTGGAAGCGCCAGGTACCTCTTTGCACTGAAACTTGTTAAAGACTGTTCCGTGTTCACCTCTACCTTCCTATTATTTGTTGTTTCTTGGGCTGCGTGTTTTGCTTGGGAGTCCTGAGCAAATCAAATCGCAACATCGGATTAGTTGATTAGTTGCTCACCAATTGTCGTTTCATTGGATGGGACAGTGCTACTATGCGCTTCTATGAGCTAGTAGCTTTATGGGCGGATAAGTGATCATTTGCAATGGCATGACCAGTCATGATATAATGCCCTTTTGTGCTCAGATTGACATGTCCATTGACGCCTTCAGGGAGACCCGAATCTTGCCGTGAGGGACAGCACGCGTCCTGTCACGGCATGTTTGGAAATGAACATCGTTCTACAACTCCTGGGTATTTATGCGCTTCATGTTAAGGTTTTTTCATAGGAACGAGCTATTTGGGAAATAATTCCATTAGATGACCATGACCCAGCTATACCTTCCTCAGTAATGACCCGACTGACTCGAAATGGTCAATTCAATTCTACCTTAGATTCACCGCGGCAAATGGGTCATGAAGGGTTCCGATAAAGTGTTGAAACCAGACAGACAGTTGCTGGCGTACAGTATATAGTCCACGTGTGATTGATCAGATAATTTGATGATATAACGATATGATATGTAATCTATCAGTACCATGTTAAGAGTCTAGAAAAGGAAACTGGAAGACGTTTGCGTTCAAAAGATCCCTTGCCAAGCAGTACGCTGAAAGTGCATGTGAGCAACTGAAGGTGTCACCGTATCAGTGACTGATTATAGAGATACTGAATGTTTTTGTTAAATACTCGTACCAAAAAAACATGATGTACTGGTTTCACTAGGGGGCTTACCCAACATACATTGGTTTCTCGATACTGGAAATGGTTTCATGAGCTATTTGGGAAATGTCTTGTGGCTCCTCCTGTCATAGGGCCATAGGGCCATTTCGCATGGTTCCAAATTGAACCCACCCAGGCTTTGTAGAAGTTGTGATTCCAGGTATCATTGGCGAGCTGTGAGATCTTCGACATCGCCCATGTGCTTCAGTGCCACCTGGAACAACTGCAGATGCTGGAGAACCACAGTGCCATGTCTAGCAGATAGCCATGGGCCATTGTTCACTTGAGCTGTTTTGTCGGATGTTTTTGGGTCAAGCCACCATTGGAAGTAAAATTCCTTCAAAGGGAGCACCCCCAACGGCTGCTTCCAACATAACAGAGATGAGTAGATGCTATGTTTTATGAGTCGCCCATGAAGAGGGGGGGAAAAGAGTGGCGGCTGGCCAACATTTCTAGCATGATGATGTAAGAATCATCATCATCATCATCATCATCATCATCATCATCATCATCATCATCATCATCGATCCATATTGATCCTAGTGTGTCAAAAGTATTGGAGCATTTGACCGCCAGATTGGAAATGGTTCGAACAAATGCATCAATAGAGAGTGCTAGGACAGATTTGATCAGTTGTTTCTACCATTCGAAGAAAACAGATGACCAGCTGAACTGAATGACATCATGGGAGTGGCAGACTGCTATGCGCAGGTTGCGAAGATCTCACACTGCTGCAGGGAACAACAAGTCATGACCACATGTCTCCAGACTCCAGACGGGGAGTAGTTCCCAAATTGGTGCATTCTTCCGAGGAAAAAAGCAAAACAAAAAGGATGGTTGCAGGGAAGCCCCATGGCTGTTTGTTTGTCTCCGTCTTTCCCAAGAGCAATTGGCCTTTCCGTATGGTTGATTAAGTAACTTATGCTTTCTGTTTTCCCACTAATTAGCCATCATGATTTTTGGTGGATATTCGCCAATCACCACTTGTTGACCAGTCTTCTTGGATCTTGGAAAATCACTTCACCTTCAATTAGCCCTTGTTCATCATTAACCTCATGATTTAAAGATCATTTAGCCCTTGTCAATCATCATTTAGCATTGATGAATATTGAATAATTAATATTGATGAACTGGCTGATTGTCTCAGATTCATGATTGAACATGTGTATTTACAGTATCTATACCTGAAACAACAGCAACCATCCAATATGATCCAATATGCACATTCCATAATATATAGCCTGAAAAATCAAGAAATGCCGAGGATTCAGGTGGGATGTCTAACTTCCAAGGGGACAGCATGGTACAATGGTCCACGCGTGCAGTGGCCGCCAGGTGTGGCTTGGTCCCATTGGTTGACCTGACCGCGGAGAGTTGCTTGGTCTTGTCACTGCAGCTTTCATCATTTAGGACCCATCAACAAGAATCAATCATCATGTAGGAAATGTTCAAGGATGAATGATGATTGATGATTGTTTGCATTTCTGACATCTTCAAGGATGAATGATGAGTGATTCTTGTTGACGAACGATCCGGCATGATGTTTATTGATGAATGATTATTGATCTCTTATTGATTCCTGTTGATTTTTGTTTATGTTTGTTTCCTATTCCTCCAAAATGTTCCGACATGTTCCAATCTTCAGGACCCATCATGTTTTCTTAGCATGATGTCATGCAAGCGGCAGGGGGGATCTAGCAGTACGACGCCAAGGATTTGGCACTGCAGCATTTGGAGGATCACTTCGTCGTACTTGGCCCACTGAATCTATGGATGCGACAGAGGGGTCCAAATCGAAGCTTCCGAATTGTGAGTCAGTGGACGAGTCTTTGGACAAGATGGTGGTGTCCAGACAGTGTTTTGCCAGTTTGGAAAGTGACATGGCACCACCTATCAACAGGAATGGATCATTTCTGCGTTTGGCTATGGCTCAATCTCAGACTCAGAGGTAAACAACTTTGACATGATGTGATCCCCTTGAACTTGCAGAAGGCAGTCGTCCTCTAGATGCCAATCAGCGTCCACGAGATAGCTGTGGTAGCGAAGCGTGGGCAAGAACTTCCAGCGCAGGCCATTGAACAGAGCTTCAGGATGCTTCAGGCCCCTGTGTCCGGCGTGTAGTCATCCAACATAGACTGAGAAAACAAGGAGTTGAAGTTGCTCGAAGGCCCAATACTCGACCTCTGCGGCATTCTCAGCGCATGTCGAGGCAGTGTCCTGATGCAAAGCCCATCAGTAGATCAACCTCCTCGCAAGCTCACAACTCTTTGCCGCTGGCTCGTTTTGTGCGGCGCCGCTTGCTCCCATTTGAACCCCTTTGGTCTTCCAGTCTCCGCCTTTTTCTGTGGCATGAAACTGATCTTCTTGTGCAGGCAGGTGAGAGTGATCGCACGGGTCATCTTGTTTGCACGCGCCGATGATGAGTGATGACCTTGGGCGAGCGGTTCCAGGGGGCATTTCTGGTTGCACATCCTCCGTCAAATTGCCCTCAACTGCACAAGCTTGGAACGTCGGTGCAGGGATTTGCTGATGTTCCTCGACCAGGATTCACGGCCACGTCAGCTTCAAAATGTGTTGCCGGCAGCCCCTGCAATGCCCGCAACGTTGTAGCCTGTTTGGTCCAGTTCATGGTTCATGGCTGCAGACGTCATTGAAAAAGCCTGCACCTGCGAGTCGTTGTATGGAGCTGGTAGACAATAGTGGTTGGGGATGGCCTTCCCAGCTAGTGTAGGACCTTGTGCAATTTGTGGTTGGTCCCAGCAATAGCCGAATATATATATATATATATGGATTGTTTCTGGCTTCTCTATTTCACACACATTCACACACACATATTATTATACATAAATTGTATACTGTGTATGATTCATCTACTTGTGCACATGCATATTGAATATGACTGCACTTGGATACGTTTGCAAATATGTATGTAATAATTGATGTAATAGATTGAGTATACATGTTGATATATTATGTTATGTGATGATGCATACATTTGCTTGCATATTATCTATGCGTGCATGCACAATTTCATTGATTGGTGCATGGATGCGACAGTCCTATTGATACATTTCGTGCACATTATATAATTATGCCTGCGGGCTCTGCTCTCGGACGGCCATAATCAAAGTCAGAATCAAAGTCAACGTATTAGTATTACTAGTACTGTTATTAGTATTGTTAGATATTGTTAGTATTATTATCAGTATAATTATTCGTATTGAAACCTGTTCAGACAGGAGACTGCCAGTCGATTGGTTTCTCACCACCGTGCAGATTGGATGTGTGGATGCAGAGATGCTCTCAGGATGCGAGCTTTTTGCTGTTGAAGGCTTTGGTTGAACGAGGTTTTAGATTATTTTCAGTGATTGGTAACAGGTTAGATTTAGATCGTATACCAAAGTATTTTCAAATAGTAATCTAGATTATTAATATACCATAACCTTAGATTATTAGATAATTAATGGTTAATGGTAAGCAGAGTACATAATTAAGATAGTAATGGTTAATGGTACTCTAAGTATCTTTAAGGAACGGTAGAATAGTCAGCCTTTGACCGTTGGGCCTTTGCCTGACGCCTTTTTCACCAGGCAGTGAGCAATGCCAGTGACGTTTCGGAAAGATTGCGGTGTGTTCCATGGCTGCGCCAGGAATTGTTGATGGCATTTCATGATTTAACCTTAATGATGGTGAAGTTGATGGCTAAGTTGATATGTTGATCACTGGATTAAAACGGATGATGAATGATGATTAAGAATGGTCAATGATGTTTCATGGCAGAGACCCTGGCAGTTTCCAAGACTTCAACGGCGCTGGTTCAACAGCTGCTCACGTGGGGAGGATCAAAGGTGTATCAAAGGTGTTGCTGAAGGTGTCAGTCACATTGCACAAAGTCGGGCTGTGATTGGTAACCCCCCATGTTGATGATGGCTAATGATGGTTGAATATGGGCATGAACCAAAATAGTGGTACCCCCAAAGCCAAAGGTTTCCTTGTAAAATGATAATTTTTGGGTGGGTTATTGGTAACACTATGTTGGCACATACCCAAATATGGTTGATAATTATATATATATAGTGGATGATGCTCAACAATACTTGACGATGACATGTTGCAAATGTTTGTGAATTGGCTCTAGGTCAAAATTATTATCCCCCACATATGGCTCTTTTGTAATGGATGTCTATTACAAACCAAGGGTCTTTTGGGGTACTCAACTTTGACCTAGCCAATTGATCTCTTGAAGTCAGAAGTAGGGACATTACCGTATACAGATCCAAGCAGCCCCCGCCTTCAACGGAAGTATCGGACATACGGGGGCCGAGCGAAGAACCAGCAGCAATCCCAGCATTGGCAAGCCCGTGTCAACTCACTAGTACAGCGCCGCACGATAGGCTGCTCGTCCGTGTAGTAGATGGCTCATGTGGGTCGTATATAATATGTAATTATCTTGTAGCATTGAGTTGTAAGCAGTGATATAAGTGCCTTTTTAAAGTGAATGACACAACTGTACTACCAGGGTTTTTTAAACATCGGTGAATGGTGGTTAAGCACAATTACGAGTATGCTCACATATATTATTCGTGGTTCGGCATAATGAATCAGCATTTGTTTGATATATCAACGATGCTGAACGAGAACAGGTGTAAGAATGAATGCTAGGAATCGTTTATTTTCGTGCTAGTTCTTTGGACGGCTGATGCCCGTTTGCCTGACATCCGTTATCATCTGCTCAGCATGTGGGTGTTTCTCAAGAGAGGGGACCCCCAAACCATCCCCACATTGTTTGTTTTGGATGATCAATGGGTGATTTTAGGGGTCCCCCAATTTGAATCTATTTGAGAAGAACCTATTTGTTTATAATGATATATTGTTGGTCATTATCCCCGATCATTAAGCATTATTAGTGGTTGTACCCCCTATATAGCCCCCTATTTATAACCCCCTGCTCGTCACTAAACAACATGTGTGTGTTTCTCAAAATACGGGACCCCCCAAATCATCGAACATCAATAATTGTTGATAATGAACCATCTATTTTTTGGGAGGTTCTCTATTGGAAGAAACACTTCTGAGGGTTTTAAGTTATAAGCACTAAAATAGCCCCTAAAAAACGAGATTATTGGTTGTAACCTATATATATATATATATGTATGGATTCTTTATGTACATATAAAACTATATTACCTCTATTGACATAATGGATATGGCCCATAAAAAACACCCATGTGTTGTTGAACCGAGCTCGCTTTCCGAGGTTGCTATTTCTGACACCCATATGCTGCACTGGCAACTGGAACTACCACCCGGCGTTCGGAAGACCCAGTGCCATCATCCCCAGCGCTTGTAGCGCTGTAAATGTGGGTTTATGGTCGGTAAATACTGGGATAGACATGCTAATGATTAATGATGATGAATTACTCATTGGGATCATTCTGGTCGTCTAATGGATTTATTACAAAAACATTCATTGGGGTAACAATCATTCATGGTTAGTTCACTACGGATTTTACAAATAACTAATTAAGGACAGGACAGAACTAAGAGCGAAGTCACGACTATGGATGGTCTATCCTGATGATTGACGCATTTAGCCGCATGGAAGCAACAAGTATGGTATCCTGGTATTTTAAAGCAACGGAGCAGCAAGTGCGAGGTAAATACCAATGACCTCAACTTTCATGATTTTTGGATGTGTGCGTTTGAGGTCTCAGAGCTTCTTTACTATGTGCAGGCAATACACTCATTAGAACTATAATTACAGTAGGGAGAACTAATTAATTGACTTTGGTAAAATCATACGCTGCGAGTTTGCTTGGACTACTTGAACTGGGTCAGGAGCAAGATATGAGACAGAGGGGCAGAGGGAGAGAGAGAGAGAGAGCATTCAAAACTTAGCTGGCTTCGGTGGGTCCAATATCGATCATTCTGGGAGAGTAGCTCACAATCAACCAGAATAAAACTCGTCTACCTTCAAGGTAGCTGGTTGGGTATGTTTGGATTCTCAGGTTTGTCTCCACCACGTCACAAGCGCATCTCTGAAATCGTGATGGTGACAAAAGCCCTGCAGTTAGGTGAAACAATTCAGCCACCTAGCCTACACTGCACACATGCTTACATGAAACAGATTTCGTGGAGATAATATAGACCATACGTATAGATGTACAAAACTATAGGCAAAAATGCGTACAGTGGCAAAAAATAACACATGAGCTACGGTCAAAACCAGCGAAACTTAATTTAGTATTGAGGGGTTCCTTTTGTAAGGATATGCGGATAAAACACTGTAAAGCGATAGGGTCCCCTCCAAAACCCGATACTTTCAGTAACCCATGATTCTGGATTCGATTTACACACAGGTGCACACTTCATTGACTGCTGCCTGCAACCTTTTGTTACAAGGCTCAGAACTGCAAAGATAGGATGGCGCAGTGGACCATATTGTATTTTGACACGTAGAGAACCACCTGCCGAACTATGCTTGGTATTGGCGCTTCTTCTTTGATGCAATCAATCTGATGATTCTTGAGCATAGCAGCATAACCGTGACCGGTCAGGTTATTCATAGGGAACGCATGGTCTAATCTTTGCTGTCAATGCACATGGTATCTTCCTCCTTCTTTTGGCGCTGCAACAGCTTGTGCTGCTTCTGCTTGTGCTACTTCTGCTTGCTCTGCTTCTGCTTCTGCTTGCTTTGCTTCTGCTTGTGCTGCTGCTTCTGCTTGTGTTGCTGCTTCTGCTTGTGCTGCTGCTTCTGCTTGTGCTGCTGCTTCTGCTGCTGCTGCTTCTGCTTGTGCTGCTTCTGCTTGTGCTGCTGCTTCTGCTTGTGCTGCTTCTGCTTGTGCTGCTTCTGCTTGTGCTGCTTCTGCTTGTGCTGCTGCTTCTGCTTGTGCTGCTTGTGCTTGTGCTTGTGCTTGTGCTTGTGCTTGTGCTTGTGCTTGTGCTTGTGCTTGTGCTTGTGCTGCTGCTGCTGCTGCTGCTGCTTGCTGCTCTGTGTGCTCTGTTTCTGCTTGTGCTGCTGCTGCTGCTGCATCTGTTTGCTCTGCTTCTGCTCGCGCTGCTGTTTCTGCTTGTGCTGTCTTGTGCTGCTGCCCTGTGTGCTTCTGCTTGTGCTGCTGCTGCTTGTGCTGCTTGTGCTGCTGCTGCTGATGCTTCCGCTTGTGCTGCCGCCGCTGTCGCTGCTGCTGTTCCTTGTGCTGCTGATGCTTCCGCTTGTGCTGCTTCTGCAGTGCTGGCTGTGCTGCTGCTGCCTGTGCAGCTGCTGTTCGTGCTTTTGCTGCCGCTTGTGCCGCTGAGGGAGGGTATCCAGTTGTATCCTCGCCCAGGTCAAACGATTGTAGCGATACCCGTAGCGATACCCTAGCGATAGCCAATTCTTCAAAAACTACGCCCGGCAGACTCACAGGCCCACTCGGACGTGGGAGACGTCCCAGCAGCCAGAGAAGCAAAAGCAAATAGTAGAACGACCGCCTGATAGAAAGCAATGTGAACCGACTTAAGAGCAGCAGCGATCACAACAGTGACAAGGACCCCAGCAATCATCGCAATTGGAATCAGCAGTCCGAAGCCGCAAAGAGAGTAGTGTCTTCAGCACTATCTTTTCAAAACGCAAACCTGCCGGCAGCGATGAAAATTTGACTACTGCAACAACGGCATTCGTCACAGCAGCAGCAGCAGCAACAGCAGCAACAGCGCCATTGCCAGCAAAGACAATTCAAAAATAGATGGCGGATTTCGACCCGCAGGTTAGTCAATGTCAGTGATTGCAAAAGCCAGGTCAATACATTACATAATGAGAGCTTGCATCGGATGTAATCGATGCAGAAACAGTGTGAAACGATAGGGGGCTCACAAACTGACCCACTGTACTGTCTGAAACCATGAATTTGGACCTTGCTTCACATAATTAGCCAATATTGTTTAGTGTTGTGATTATTACTCATGTGTGGTTTAGCACAAAACTCTGTAAAGCGATAGGGTCCCCACCAAAAACCGATACCCTTTGATTTTGGTACTGGCCTCCAACAAGAGGTTTTGACGACGCCCCACATGTTTCTTTTGTTAAGAGGGTTTCAAACAAGACTTTTACCAACCAGCAGACGGAAAAAAACAACAGTGAATTTTTGGTCCAAAAATGGAGCTGAAGAAAACATTTTTTCGGCAATTTCTGTACATATGGCAACTGCTGGCTAGATATTTGGTGTTTTCACACGTTCAGAAATGTTTTCATTTTGCACAACATATCCATATTTGTGCATATTATGGATATGTTGTGCAAAAATATGTTATGCATAACACATAACTTGCTTACACGTCTATGTGTTCACAGCGGGTCCAAACATGCGCTACTCTTGTTCCAAGCCACTGGAACCATATGGAACTACCGAGGACGTGCTGATCCACTGTGGGGATTTTACCAATGACGGAACCCTGGAGGAGTTCCGTTCGAAGGGAAGCGGTTTGTGACTTCTGAAGGTCCAACAGGGGCATGGACGGCCACTGGCAAGCTCCGCGCTCCGCAGGAATGTCGTGACTTTTGCGCCTGGGCGGGAGCTTTACCATTCCCTCGGAAACTTTTAGTTGCTGGGCCGATGATGGTTGGGGCTGAGCGGATGTTTGCTGATGAACTCTGGAGCTACAAATCATCAACGGGGAACATGGCACGGCCCTGAGGTTTGGGTCTCCAATCATGGTTGATGATGTGTTGAACCGTTCAGAATGGCCTAGAAATCGTGTATCCCTTGGTTATGGCAGGTTGGTTGACCATTTGGTGACTCGTTCATCATGTTTGATGGCTCTTACTAGTCCTCATCGTCATACAATATTTGGCCAATCAGATGCGTTGACCGACATTTCAAGACTCGTCTGCCGCGGGGAAACATGAAGGATACTCATAGAAAGTTATGGATAGTTATGGTATTTCACAAAATCATAAGGGATTGAATCCATTTGGGAGGGTGATCACTGTGTTGTTTTGTCATTGTTCGTGGATCCTACTTAGTCAGCCATGTCTGCAAGACGTCACAGGCAAGGATATTGAGTACCGAGCAAAGGTGATCACTATATATATATATATATATATTGCTGTTTATCTTTGATTGTATATATTGCTGTTTATCACATCGCTGTATACACCATTTGTATAGATGTTGCTTTTCGACTGCCATGTGTTTCATTGTGTGTGTGTGTGTGTCTCCGTCCCTCTCAGTAGCTCCAGCCAAGCGGTTGCCGCTATCATTGTTGTATCTCCAGTGGCTCTAAGTTGCCTCCTGAGATTTGGCCACATCTTGGTAACGCCAACCGCAGCAGCGAGTCAACCCGGTTCGTACATCAATCCCACAACCGATGTTTTTCTTGCATCTAAATTTCAGATCTGCGAATAGAGTTCTGTTAGGATGTGACTTCAAGTCAGGCTGCGGTCGAATCATGTGTTTCTTGGACACTTCTTGCGTTGGTATTGTTTGTGGTCAAAGTTGGGCAACACAACTCTCCTGGAAACGAATTTCTCTATGCTACACATCAGCCAGGGCCAGTGTGACGAGCAAACTCTGCCAGCTTTTGGATGACGAATCAATTCATTTTGTTATCTTTCTTTTTTCTTGGGTAAAGAATTATTCCTTTAATTAGGTGTGATAAAGCCTCGTCAGAAAACAAGAAGAACTCAATTGAACTGAAGCTGGTGCTAGTTTATGTGGCCTCAATAGAGCACCAACAGATTTATAGGAAATCTGTTGGATGACCTTGATCATTTTCCAAACTCATCATCTTCGTGCATCCAACCTTCCAATCAACCTCTCAGGTTTCCGGAAACCATGACTTGCCAATGGATGAGACCTGGTACCAGGAACATTGGAAGGACGGGGAGAGCCGGGATCAAATGTGGTCAGCCAAGAGTCCATCAACTCAGACCTTTCTGGTTGGTGGTTTGGTTGCCATTTTTGATTTGGGTGGTTCTCAAAATAGGGGTACCCCCAAATCATCCATGGTATCGCAATAAACCAACCATGTTTGGAGCTCCCTACTTTGAGAAACCACTATTTTCCCTAGTTTTCACAAATGCTTGGTTGGTTGACAAGCATATTTTTCATAGGGGTTGAAGCCACCAACCAGGATAGCTGGCAAGCTTGTTCAATGAATATGAAGAATTGGTATCTCCCAGGCATCCTGTCAGAAACAGATCGGGCTGCGATAGTTCCATGTTCCGTCAACCATTTCTATCCCAGTCCTGCAAGCCCTGATGAAGCCCAAATTGTTTGTCCATTCAAGCAACATGCTCCTGGCAGTGGTGATTTCTTTCATTCATTACGTTAATGAATATACTCATGTTGTATTTGATCATTTGCTAAGCATATTGGTTGGTGGCAAGGATACAGCACTTTTTGTCCTATGGGCTACTAGGAACGACTCGCAGTAGCTTTGATATGCTTTCATGATATTGATTGTGGATCAGTGCTTGGTCGATTCCAATCGGCTGATTCAACATTTGGAAGTGAGACATGCGCATAATCTCTTAGATTTGAAGTCACCAGTGAGGTTGTGGGCGGTCGTAACAGCTGGTTGTGGGTGGTTTCAAGCCATGAGCACTTCGGAATCGCATGATTTTACGAGACTGCACAGTTCCTCAGCCCCTGAATGGAACGACACCTTGCGGTTCTTCTTTCTTGTTGCAATGAACGGGCTATCGGGTCGATGAAAGGATGGATCATTGTGGTTGTAAAGTTGTGACATGAATCTTTGTCTCACAGAAGTTCAGGTACCATATGTCAGAACGACAAAGTCACTGAGTTTGTGGGGCCTCTTTATCTCGCAGAAATTCAATTACCTGCAACTTAGCGGTTTGACAGGTGTCACGATGTCACATGATCACCCTTCATTTGGGTCTACCACGCCATGGAAACGCCGGCCCAGGAGAGTCATGCCGAGTACCAGTCGTCCAGAGAGATGTACAGAATGCTCGAAGCGGCCGGGTTTCAGGCGCCAGCTGCTGAAGGAGTTGGGTCATTAGGGTTCCAAGACACCAACTATGAAGCTCGTTATCGGATGTTAGTGGTTCAATGATGTTGAGTTGATATATATATATACAACAATATATATGTATATATATATATATATATTTACAACAATATATGTATATATATATATACATGATGGTAGAGGTGATAGAGGTGTCAAATACGATGATGATATGTTCCTGGCAAGACTACGGTTTATGAAGCTATGGCGGCTATACTTTACCAAGTTACAACTGGGGGGTTGCGCTCCCTGGACAAAGCGCCTGGTGGCGTGAGGGTTTGGAACCCATGGAACAAGCACTGGCTGGTTGGCATTAGATTGGATCATGCTACCAAATAAAGAGAGAAAATTGAGCCAAGATGGGCCAAGATTGGAAATCTAGTGGAAGCAGCAAGTATGCTGGAAGTGGATAAATTCAAAAATTGTATCTTTCGGAATTGCCCCAGCTGTTCAGAGAAGTTCAGTGCCTCGGAGGTTTTACATGGAGCTGGCTGCACCATTTCCGGTGTCAAGTTCTATGGCAGCCCATTGCAGCCGCGGCAGCCAAAGCAGCGGAGAGGGCACCCAGAGCAGAATCAAATGCCTTCATCCCGTGTGGACAGCACCCACTTGGGAGCTTGCCTCGCATCAGTATCTACAGTATCTACCAATTGCGCATAGCAAATCAGAGTGCTCCACATGTGTTTCACTTGTGCATTTAGTTTGACTTTGTAGCTGTCTTTACATAATGGGTCAATACCCCCATGTGACCAACGAGTCTAACTGTTGGGATGCTCACCTACGTACCAAGTTGTGGGATGCTTAATATTGATCTATAGCCATACAGGTATCTCCCTCTGTTGTTCGCTGCTGGGGCCGCTAAGGCCGGAGATGGCCTTTGGACGAAGGCGGCCAGTGATGAGTGGAGATAGGGATGGCCTGGAGACAGCTGGCAATCTATCTCGAAGAACTTGTCAATGGCTGGAAAACTGAAGTTGGGGAGAATCCGTGGGAATTCATAGGTGTCTCCAACATATCAATCCAACACAACAGTTGGAATTTTACCATTGATAGGTTTTCTTCTATTCTTTTGGTGCTTGAAATCAACCTGTTGGGTCGGGATTTGTTTTCACAAATTTCTCGATGGGGTAGCTTCACCCTAAAAAAGACTCGGTGAGCGAGGCTGGTGACAAGCATTATGATGTATACATGATTTTAGCTTCACACTATCCACAGAAGAACTCTGATCATGGCAGTTGCTAGGCTGTCCGGTGGTGTGGTGAATTGTTGGAGATCCAACCTTTGGGCACTGGCAGCAGTGGCTTGATCTTGCTTGCAGGCGCGGTCAACGAGAGTTGAAGCAGGAGCTGTGCTACCACCAGCATCTGGGGGGTGGAAGCCGGCTCTGGTCATTGGGGTTCAACATGGCTCAACATGTTTCAAGCATCCCAAGTGTTGAAGGATTTCTTCCATCAAAACGACAATGTTTTGGCATCCTGACTTGCGCTGAGTTGTGTATTCCAAATGTTTTGGCCGTGAAGGCTGCAAATTCTCATCACTCTCTGAAGACTTCAGCCAGACCGGTCCCCATAGCTGGGGATAAAGAATGGACACAGATTGGGGTTTGAAGCTTTTTGCATGGTTTCATCATTCACAGCTGACAGAGGAGTGGGCAAAGATCCCAGTGGATGTTGATGTGCTCATCACCCACACTCCTCCTTTCAAGATCTTGGATCAGTCGCCATACAACGGAAAGCCTATAGGCCCGGGTGGGGAAGGCGATTTGTTCCCAACAGCTTAAGGGTCGCAAATCAAGATAAACTTACGACATGATTGATGTTGGCCAGATGCAATCTCAGGTATAGTAGTGGGTTCCACTTCTAGAATTAGTCATGACTGAAAGAGATCCTTTGAGCCAGGAAAGCACCATCAACACAGTGCTGAGGGACTCATCCACTTACTTCATTCTTGCCAGTGTTTTTTGTGACCAAAAATTGCATCTGTTGCGTTTTCCGGTCCCAAGATCCAGCCGATCACGATATCAAGTGTTGCCAATGATTTGTGTACTTGATGTTTATCTTCTTTTTCGCAGTGTTTCCCAAAAAACAATAGGGGGCTCCCAACAAACAAACCCTGAAACGCCCAAAATCTTAAACAAAAATAGAGGACCCCGAAGATGTTTGGGAACATCGCTCCAAACGACAGTTTTGAGGCGGCTCATATCACTCAGATAGAGGAGTCAGTACCCTGGAAGTCAGACCATTTCGGATTGATTCCTGTGCTCCTGTCTTTTGGAACCAAGTTGCATTATTTTAGTTGACCCCAAATAGAGAAATGGGCAATCATGAGTCTTTCATGGAACAGTTGGTTCATTGGAAGTTCTAGCCTCCTCCATTTTTCAGTATATCGTGAACTTTTTGAACTGTATGTGGGTTGTCCAAGAATGGTGTACCCCAGAGTTACTGGCAGTTGCCCTTCGAATAATGGCTGTCAGTGAACCTGGATGGTCAGTAGGTACCACCATGGCCATGAACAAACCCATGGTTTTTTCTGGCTCGATTTGGGACAGGTTGCGAAGAACTGGCTGCTGCATTGAGCGGCCGTGCGTCCACAGCCCCTGCTGTTCATGTCTTCGGCCATGTGCATTGCGGCCGCTGGGCTGCTGGGCACCGGGGATACGGCTTGCGGTCACGTTGAAGGCCATGATGGACCAGAGGTGTTTCCAGTTGGGGGTGAATCACTGCTTAATGATTGTTAATGGGTAGTGATAATGATTGTTAAGAATGGTTAACAGTGGTTAATAGTGGTTATCAAGGACATACTGTAATGTTTGCTCAAAGTTTGGTGTTTCGTTGATTGCCTGCATCTCCGATTTAGCCACCAAAGGCAACCAGTTTATTGATCGCCAAAAAGGGATGTAGCACACGTTGTTTGCTGGAAAATCTTAACACATTGACAAGCAGCATGCTTTATTAAGCGCTAGGAACGTCGATTAATCAAGCGCATACGGCTCATTCTCTTGGTTGAGCGCTAGGGAACGTGGTACTATAGCCGGTAGTAGACCTCAAGTAGTTGATGTGTGATCCCATATTACGTATAAATTTGAATATAGTCCACGTGTGAACATGATTCTTGTGGTTTTCTCACTAGCATTCTTATCGCTACTGTATCATCACTGTTTGTCACGATTTCTTGTTTTGCTATTGTGCTTGTCATCCACGGAGTTGGCTATTTGATAAGTGATGATTGCCATGTACCTAAAGTAATCACAAGAATTGAAGGCAACTCGACCATCCAAATCAAAGAGCCTTCGTCACAATGTTGTCCAACCCATCGAGTACCCTGTGGACGCACAATGTAACACTCGGTTCCTGCTTTCTGTTCCCACGGGACACCCACTCGTGGGCTGGGAATCCACCCAGTTCTGACATTGGGTCAACTCGTTCACTGTGTCAACTCACTCATTGGGTCAATTCATCTCCAATACTCATTCACCATTTTCGCAGGTCATTTTCGCACCCAAATCACCAAGCACAACTCCCACCATGTAGGGCCGGTGCTTCGCCAAGGCCATGGTTCGTTTCAGACGTCCCGGACGCGTTTCATCAACTGCTCCAGTGCCATGGAGCGCCGTGGCGAAAGCGCCGCGCTGCATCCGGCCGTGAGCTTCGCTGTGGAAAACACAACGGGAGAGCGGCCCACGACGACTCCCGGTGGGGTCGGGGGGGCGGTTGCGGTGGTTTTATGCTGTTTTGGAGGCTACCATGTAATACCATGTATACATATATTTTAAAAATATACATAAATATACATAAATATATATATATATTATATATATATGTGGTTATAGACATGTTTTGATACTTATGATGTTTGTTCTAACGTACACTGATGATGTTTGTAATGTTTAATGGCTACATATGGCTACATACGAAGGTTACAATGGTTCTATTGGTTTGGCTGTTTCTAGTGGCTTACAGATGATGATGGCGATGATGGGAATGGTTAAACAATTCACGATGGTTAGATTGGAAGATTATGGTTGTAATGTTGACAATCCAAGGTTGTCCTGGTCGGAATAGGTTGAAATCTCCTCAGTTTCTACTTGGTTGGGCAGGTAGTGACTGACCAAGCCAGGCAAACCACTACAAGACAACATGACAAATTAGTAATGATTGAAATCCTTGTCCAACATCCAACAGTGTAAACAAATATGTTTTTATCATACATGTGTGTGAAAAACCTGCATAGATTTGATGCATGTGACTGCGTGAATCTTTGGCATTTTAGTAGGTATGCAATTCGCAATGAGAAACACTGAGTAGCTTTTCACTGCAGCATGTCTTGAATGTCTTCCTTTTTGCGGATTGTTTGCTGTATGTCGGCTCGAAAAATAGCAGATTTCACCGCTTTTTTTGTTGCTGTTGCAGAGCACATAGAATTGATCGGGTGCAACAATGATGACTAAGCTTTGGAATGACCACAACGCATGTAGTCAGATACCCCGCTTTAGGCAGATGATAGGTTCCACTGCACGCTTCCTTGCTCAAACGAATGCTAGCACGATGACCAGCTCAGGAATGACTTTGGAGGTATAACCCCCCCGGGCCGTGACCAGCTCAGTGACCCATTGGTTTCCTGTGTTTCTTTGGAAAGCACAGCTGATCTAAGCTTCTGGTGGCATGGTCGAAACTTGAAGGTGCAGGGAGTGCAGGGTCAAGCTCTTTGGATGGGATGTTGGTTGCGATCTGCCTCAAAGTGTGTGCGAGAACCCCCCGCAGAGATGCTGATGATGATTCATTGTTGATATCCTCAGTATCCCAGCTGCCATCAACCAATGTTGGTTCATCAACGACCACCAAGAGTAACTAAAGTAGTAACCATCATCACCCACCACCAAGAGTAACTACAGTAGTAACCATCATCGCCCACCACCAAGAAGTAACTAGTAGCTCTCCTGAGTGATTGGTGTTTTTGGGTTGATTTCCGGTGGGTGACCCCATTCACTCGGTAGGAAACAGCCGGCATGGGGAAGTCGGCCGCCAGGGCGGGCCGCCCTGGAAAGGGCTGTATGAAAGGTGGAGTTGTGCGAGGAGCTATCAGGAGTGGCCTAGCCAAATGGTACTGGCAGATTCTTCATGGGATGTTTATCCATGTCCCCCATTGTTTTTAGGTGGTTATTTTCATTTATTTACCGATTGGGAATAGGAAAGACGTCCGAATCGAACTATAGAAGTATGCAAGGAAGGAGGCGAAGAATCTACCACTACCCCACGATCAACCACCAGAACTCGACTTTCAACTGTTAATCACCATGATCAACAGGAGTTAATAGGGCTCATATAAGTTTTAATCCCTTCCCACGAAATGATACTAATCAATGATTCCTAATCAGGATCATTAATCACGTCTCCCACTATTTCACCAGCATTTCACTGGCACTTCACCAGCACTTCACCATGATTTCGCCCTTGTTCACCATCATTCGTAATGAATCATGGCCCCTGGATGAACGGACCGTGCAGGCCATGGAGCATTCCACGCCCTATGATTTGCCCACGTCGGCATGCAGCCGCGAGGTCGGTAGTGGTTGCGCAATGGTCGATGATGGTGGTTACTAAGCACATCAAACCACTGAACCAGTTACTTCATCTGGATCCAAGTAGAAGCTTGGTCAGTGATGTCATGGCACTTACCCTCAGGTAAACTAACATAGCTAGCAAGCTGGCTATTTGTTTGTGCCAACGGTGGTTGATATCACCCCCAGTGCTTCCAGTTACCATGAAATAGGAGGTTAGTAACCAACCCCAGTCACAACAAGCTGGTAGAAACCAGAATGGGCTACGATGCAGGAAGTCAGGCTCGCCACTGGTAGCAGGAAATCGTGCCAGCAAATGGTGGGATTGTTCACAAGACTATTTGTTCTCTTTCAGCACGTCCGGTGGGGGTGAATTTCCCATCCCAGATGTGAACGGACAAGATAATTTGTTTTTTCCTGCATTGCAAATACCACATATTTTGACTTGAGCTGGTCTACCTTCTTCCATATTGATACAACAAGTCCATGTTTGTATATGACATTTATATAACTTAATTAATACATATAGTTTAATTGTTAGTACGCTATTTAATAGTTGATTTTGTATAAGAATCTGGATAATCACAATGAAATGATTAATTTTGGATGATTTGGGGGTCCCTTATTTTTAGAAACACCTCTATTTTTCCCAATGTGTGGGATGATTGATGGATCTTTTCATAGGGAGGGTTCAACCACCAACCAGGGAATCATGGCAGTTGGTACTCTACAGCAGCACGAGGTACAACTCCTTGCCAGATCAACTCACTGGTGGTAACGAGCAGTTGCTGAAATGGCAGGGTTTTAACCATGATTAGTTGTGGTAAATAAGAAGCAACAATCATTGGGCTTAAACAACTACTGGTTGGTGCTTTGATTGATATTTTGCTTATTTTCTCGCTTGTAATTCTTCACAAATGGTTGGTTGACTTGCGAATATTTTTCATAGGGGTTGAAACCACGAACCAGTAGATATATTTGGATCGCTTGTTGAAGGAATTGATCCACCATGATTCAGAATGACGCACATGCACTTACTAGTAAAGTTTGTTCAGCGAGTCGGAGTCGTGCATGTAGCACAATGTTGGTTGCTTTCTGGCATTGCGCCAGCCAGTTATACAATTTCCAAGAAAGGCCGAGACCGAAGAAACAAGTTTCCATCCGAAATTGATGGACCAACAAGAAACAGCATGACAGTGGCCCAAGCATTTTCGGGTTGATCATTGCAATGGGCACCATAGCATCAGAATGTACTATTAATCACCAAGGGGAATGTAAAGTTATTGGCTGGCGAGGTGAACTTACGCTCACATCCGGTGCTTTTGTACCTTCTTCTTACACCGCTAAGCGGAAGTCTTCCTTCAGCAACAAAGCTAGTTTCATAGGTACCTTACCTTTGCAAGATGATGCCCTGAATTTGTGGGTGCTTTGCCAGGCCATCTGATCATAATCATTTCGGTCATGTTTATGTTTGGGAGCAGCTTCTTGTATCAGGATAAGTCACCAGGCACCTTAGTTGCAAGGCACCTCAGTGTTGATCAACCCATGTGAGGTCTCAAACATGGTTTACCCAATTCAAGCGGTAGCTTCTCCAAATGAATCGAGAACGAGCTAGTGTTTTGTTGGTTAGCAACATTTCTATCAACCATCAATCAACCATCAATGAACCTTCAATGAACCTTCAATGATTGAGAATTGCTGTAACCACCACTGCGAACGATCAATCAACCATCGGTCAAGCACTCTTCAATATATAATAGATTAATCCTTCATTGTATAGATTAACCCTTCATGATATGATATAGATTCACAATTCATTGTATATGTTCACCATTCATTAGATCTGAGTTGCTACAGTGGAATCCCATTCATCGCCACCAGCGACCAGGCTGCACAGGTGCGTTTCATGTATTTCTCAGCTGAGGCGGATGGGATGACATCATAAGGTCGTGATTGAAACCTGTAGAAATGCCCCAACCCATTTGGTCACAGTATATGGTGGTTGGTGGTTTGATTGGCATGTCTGATTTTCCCAAACGTATGATTGAATTGTTGGTTGGTTGACAAGCATACCTTTCATATGGGTTGAACCAAACATGTTGGTTTCTCAAGCCACAGGGTACCCCCCAAAAATAGTTGGTTTATTATTCAAAATTATTATATGATTTAAAACATGATTTGGGGGTCCCCTGTTTTGAGAAACACTTTATCATAGGTTTTGAAAAACATTGGTTATTCTCATTTGATAGTATGATAGTATATCAATGACAAACCATTTATTATCAACTGATAGTATGGAATGGTGATGTTTAATCTTAAAATGATGTATTTTAATCGTATGCTGGACACTTGCAGTGATTGTCAACTTACTGTTATACAAACGACAAACGATTGCACATTACCATTGTATTATCATTCTGTAACCGTTGGTTAGCCAGTCGTTGTTGTTGTTGTTGTTGTTGTTGCCATCGCTGTTTTTGCCGTTCTCGGCGAGAAATTGAACATACTCTTGAAACGGGCATGCCATCTCTGATAAATTCGCAGTGTGCAGATCTTGGATCCTGTTGGAGCCTCTAGATCTCGTTGAAACATGGCGGCCATGGTTGCAACTATAGCTGTTAACGAACATTTGTGTCAAGCATCATCGTGCAACGCTCCTTGAGTTGGTTGCACCTACAAGCTCTAGTAGTTTGGGGGGAACTGCATGCTGCCGTTGAAAGAATGTTGAAAAGATCCAGCGTCGAGTGGCCGATGTTCACCTCCCAACAGCGACATGAGCAACATCATGACCCAACTAGTATATTAACTGACTACCTGGTATCAACCAGTATTAACCATTATATATCAGTCATTAACTCTAGTTCAGGTATGGTATTCACCATATAGCAACAGTAGTATGAACTGTTAATCGGAAATTGTGAGCCATCAATAAGTAATTATCAGCAAAAACATTAACATTCATCATGCGTTTTTGATCACCCAACTCCTTTTGGGATTGGCCTGTCCACACTTACAGAGACCGATGCATAGCTAGCTTATGAGCCCTGGCGCATGCTTAGAGCGAGCTTCGCGTGGTCACAGGAGGTGAAGAACATCAGTGTAGTGAAGGCTGCAGGGAGGGAGTTGCGAACGGGAGATGTTTCCGAAGCTCGTTGCGCCTGAATCCACCACAATTGGTGGAAACGGATGAACTTTTGTTTGATGTTCATGGGAAGCATGGAGCCAGGTGACTCAGGTGACCATGTCTCTCACAGATGCCATGTGTTGAATGTGGGTCCGCAGATCAAGGCATAGCTATGAGTTTGCACGATATGGATGATTCACGATGATATATATTTCATATTTATATTTACATACATGTATATATATATATATACACAAAGTGATGAATCATCAGTGATGTTGACACTGCATTGCATATACTCCAGTATCATAAAGTATCTACCGTATATGATTGATACAGCAATGAAACCACCACATACTACCCAGGTGTAACCAGCTTATTAACCATTATGATTACAAATTAGTGATCATTGTGAGCATCAGTTTGCATCATCGACCACCATATGAGGATGGTGGGTATATCCCTTGCTATGGCTTATTATCACCAGCTTTATTACCTACTGACCAACTAGTTACCAATTGGTCGCAAACCACTGATAATCATAAATTAACATTCATTGACCATCACCTACCATCGGGCAAACTGCCGTTGACCATCACGTACCATATTGACCAACTAGTCAAACCATATTAAATTACTTAGCATTGTATGCTTGTAGATTTGTTACTAACCATTGCTTATATCATATATCAATCATTAGCGAACTACATGGTTATTAAACCATTGTAGGGTTGGTATATCATCCATTATACGCTTGTTGATCTGCTACTAACCATTGGTTATATCAACCATTAACCAACTCATATGATATGAGTTAACAAGTTCACTAACCATCATATGATAACCATTGGTATATCAAACCATCATATGATTGATTTAACAACTCACCAGCTCCGACCTGGGAGGTGGATCAGCTGGAAGTCATGGATCATTGGGATGCACGGAACCTCAACGGGACATTTGGTTGTGGGCCAATGTCAAGCATAAAAAGGGGTAGGTGTGGGTAGATGAACATCCAAATTACACACTGGTAATTTAACGGGCAAACACCCCAGTTTGCCCGCGCCTTTGTCGTCAGCGTCTTGGAACTTCAAAAAACATGTGTTTTTACAGGACAAAATGCACATGTGCGACATGAAGCGTATCTTGACGGCGCGCGCAGGTCCTTGACCTGTGTTTTGCTTGCATTCTGGAGACAACCCTAAAACCCTAAAACCATAAACCCTCAAACCCTAAACCATAAGCCCTAAAAAGCTAAACCGTAAAGCCAAAAGCCTAAAAATCTTTGAGAAAAACGATAAAACCTTGAAACCATAAACCCTAAAACCCTAAAACCCTAAAACTACACACCATAAACTATTACGCGCAAACCCCCCCCGTTCGCCCAGTGGGCGAACTGGGGTGTTTGCGCGTAATTTAACATGGTAGTGGAAAATCACCATATTTTATAGTGAAAGCCTAAGAAACCACTTAAAAATGGTGGATTTTCCAATGCCATGTTTGTTTACCAGAGGGTAAGACTAGTGGCTGGGGGGACTAGAGGGGCAAGGTATTGACTCACAGCCATTTTGGTGCCATTGTAGGGATTTGAATGTTAAAAGGAGGCTACCCCTGTTGCCACAATGATCTTACCCCCAAGCTTCCTGGCTTCGTGCCTACTTACTCAAGGGATGTATCACCCCATGCACTGTGATCAACGAAGGTAATTATTTGAAGTTTAGGATCTCCTAAAGATTTTTCTTATCATTCTTGTTATCATCAGTAAAGATTGTTATTTAACGAGTACCGTCATTCTCCTCGATTTACTTTGTGCCAAGCAAGTTTGTCCACTGGTGGGTTCATGGACCCAGAAAAGACGTCCACCCTGGCGGTATTGTCTTCCGAACTTTGAGATGCGAAAGAGTGCCATGTCAAACTCTAATTCCTGAAGCAAGACGCATACGGTAAACTATATACATCCAAACAACTGCATTTGTATTTTGTTGCCTGTCTGCAATCAAGCAATCATTGCTTGATTTTTGCATATTTTTGCCACACCCAAAGCTGGTTTGCAGCGACCTCAATTGTTGTTCGATCTTCGTTGGTAATTTGTCGTCTGATAGGTCCTTGACTCCCACAATCACTGACTTGGGTGGCCTGCCGGCCCCTGCAGGTCCCAGTCAAAGGAGGCCTCCATTCGTTGCTCGGTTAAACCATGTGGCTGTCCAGCAACGCGGTGGGCTCGCAACACCGAGGATGACTTCGGCAGTTGCCAAGTGAGACTAGCTAGATGGTCAGTCTCCTCCCTCAAATGATCCATATTATATGCTTTTGTATACGCATTGGTTCTGTACCTATTTTTGCATGTGTATATCATATATGCATTCATCCAAGCTCCCTTAAGCCTGGTTGAATAGGGAATCGATACATTCTTGGGGGCATCTCGGGTTTACAGTTAGCGGAAGGGACAAGCGCAAGTTGCCTTCAAATTGGCAAAATTTGTGAGGCATGTGCTTTGGTAACAAGTTCACTCAGCAGGTGGTTTCTCACTCCATGGGGAACCCAAAGTGGCTGGTTTATTTCTACAAATGGGTTTTGAAAAACACCCAAGAGAGTGTAAAGAGTGTAAAGAGCTGCTTTGTCAAGAGGGCTTTGGAAAAGTGCAGCGGTGTTATGGTGAGAGTTCTTTGTTCAAAAAGCTACCAGTCTGCCAACAAAGTAATCAACGAAGTTGAAGATTTTTCTTTTGGAAATCAGGTAGTGAACTTGTATTTAAAGATAAGAATAAACCGAAGCGAAAATACGTGCACATCCTTTCCCATGGGCTCCTTTCCAACACATCAGTTAATTCTCCAAAATCACCTCCCTGCTTTGCTCGTTGCAGAAGCCTCCTGAGCCGAGGTTGGAAATGGGACCTTCCTTCGAGTTCAAAAAGAGTGCCCCAGCTGCGGGAGCATACACTGTGGAGCGTTGTGTTTCTAGTTGTCAATCCAACGGATTTGAAAGGATATCGATAGCGATTTGATTCGGTTTATCAATCCCATATGAGCTACAGCCGATATTTACTCTATCATGTTTACTCTTCGGAGGGTCGTGGGTTTCAGAAATGAGCTTAAAATCCGAAAAACGATAATACACTCACCAAAAAACGATAATAATCAAAAGTGCCCAAAACCTGAAAAACGATAGCACACTCACCAAATCCAAATGACCTTGAGCCACACATTAAATATTGACCGTCGCTCATATGCCCATATTAGATCCTATATCACTGCTGTATTCCCATGTTAGATGCATTTAATTCCTATATAAATCCTATTTCCCCATGGTTTAATAGATCAATCTACATCCCAAAATCGCCATTGGTCCCATGTTTGGCTGCCTTGTCGGCCCGCTAAGGTAGTGCATATTGCGTCACCTGCGGCCTACACCACCTGGCATGTCCTGGCCATATGGGGTCGGCGAACTCAGCCATCCAGTGGGTGGGTGACGATGGGAGATTTCTGGTGGTGAGATCACTCACCGCAGCAAAGTAAGGGCGAACCGCTTTGGTCTTCTGAGGACCCCTCGCTAGCACCGACTCGAACTGCTGGATGAGTCTGTCCGAACAAGAAATCCTGGAACATCATGTCCAGCAAGTGAAGATATACCCGCTAGGAATACTGAACTCATTGACATATGCCATGCCGTAATGCTCCGCCGAATGTTTCAGCAAGGCAAGGAACCACCGACAGCATTTGAGGAAGGCCCCAAATGAGTTCACATCATCAATGATCTACCAGGTTTTAGTCTGTGAAACATATTGAAAGCCATACTGCTTAGTGACAATCTGATAATGAGCTAGCAAATGATAACTCGACACCCATCGTGGTTGCGCAGCTTCGTCTGACAAAATCCCCTGTAGCCATTCCAACACCCACATCGCCGCAGGGCCCAGTTTATTAACCACTTATAGGTAATAAACCAGCCATTTTTGGGGTTCCCTTTTTTGAGAAACACCTATATGGTGGCATTTCAAGCTACATAGGGGTATCCCCAAAATGATTGGTTTACTACTATGAATTGTTTATAAACTGGATGATAACTGGGGGTACCCCTATGACTTCAGAGATCACCATGTGAATCATCAATGTTATAGAGTTTACGAGTGACCTTCAGATGTTCTTAATGTCATAAGCTGGTTCCTGCTAGGAGAGTGAATCAAGCTAATCATACTCCATGTTTGTCGATGATTGTTGACCTCATGATTATAATAAAGGATTATCGTTGATGATTGCTGCCGAATGGTTGGTTCATATCAATCATTCATGATTGATGAAGTTAATTCATTGCTCATATGGTTGGTTGGGTGCACAATTATGACCCGTCTTTGAGGTTGTTGAAATGTGTTGGTTTCACCATCATTGTTAGTAAGAATGGTAACAATGGTAATGATCATTACCATAATGGTTAACCACTAACAATCCTTGCTGGAGCCATCATTACAATCAACCATTGTTAGTCCAAAGCCATCACTGACCGTCATGCCCATCGTGATGAATGAACTTGTGTTGTCTCGTCAATTCAAAAGAAAACTGATGATTGTTGTTTGAATCATGATTAACTGTTAAGTATTGTCATTGACTATTGGTTCTACATGCTTGGTCCCGATCCAGTTGCGGTTTTTTGGTTATGTTTCATGATCGAGCATTATAGAGTGATAAATCAACTATGACCAGATCAGCCATTAATGATTGTGATCATGACCATCAACCATCACCATCACCATCATCATCATCATCATCATCATCATCATCATCATCATCATCATTATATTTATTCATTATTATCAAGTTTGGAAGGTACTATTGATGCTGATGCATGCTAAATTTGCGGCTTTGTAGTAGCAGTAAGAACTTGTGGGCCTAAATAGAACATTCAACTGCCAGACCCAGCGACAAGTGAAATGCGACAGTCACGATTGGCCTATGTCCTTTGATCCCACTTTGAATGTTTTAGCAGATTGAGATGTTGAAGCCTCGTTTTGCGCTGCTAAACTCAATACATTGGGGGCTGTGTTTGTGCGTGTGTGTTGTTGAAACCATCAGTGTTGCTGCACTGGTTCTTGATAAACTTTCGTCCAGTCCTTGTTATGCAAATGTCATGAGTTTTTTGTGCTTGAAAACCTAGTTTTGTTAATCCGGACTTAAAGAGACGCGAGCAAGAACAAACACATATGTGCATCATTTGTGCATTTTGGACTATGTGTATTATGTAATGTTTTTGCATGCGACAGATTCAAAACACAAGCAATTGGTTTGGTTTATGTACTCTTAGAATCCCTTAGATATTGGCATTTGCAAAAAAAGAACATCCTCTCTCAACTAACTTGTGTAGGATGTCTTCCGAATTCAAAGATTGTTGGAACTGGCGCAACAACACATTCACTGTCCCGGAAATGAATCAATTTCAATATTTCCTGCAGTTTGGGTACAATAATTCCGCTCACTTCAGTCCGTGACTCCTTCAAGAAGGTTTCCAGATATGGACGTTGCACTGCAAATCTGGAGCCAAGGTGAGGTGCCTTGCGTTCCTATATCAACCTGTTACCTAAATCCTGTTGTTTGTGTATGTGTGTGTGCGCTTTCAATTTGATTTTTTCTGCTGTTATGCATATAGAGATGAGATGAAATGATATGAAATATATATATTTACATACACATATTTTCAGGGACCTGATATACATACGTAAACACATTTGTACTGAACTGAAATAAACATAAGCAACCACTCCATGTAGACATTCCCAAACGCAAAGATCTAAGTATACGTGCAAATATCCATAGAGGGGCCTATCCAAAGATCTACAGTATATGTGTATATACAATTATCTACACCTGCATGTTTCCATCTATCCACCAACTCGCTCGGTTGTGCGGTCATAGCAGTTCCCATGAGTTGGTTCGATTTCTATTGGACACCTCGATGCAGCTGGACACCACTGACCACCTTGAGGCCTTCAGAGCTCCAGCAGACTGCATTGGCATCTGTCTCTAGTATTTCTGGCGCACAAAAGATACAAAGAAATATGGTCGTTCCACAAAAGATATAGATAAACATAATCGTTAGATCTGAAAAACAGACCGTGTTTGTTTTTTCAGCTACAAAGAAATATGGTCCTTCAATCTGCAAACCAGATGATGTTTGTGTTTTCAGCTATATTGTTTGATATGCTTTGCAGGTCTATACATGCGCATGACGGACTATGTAGTGTGCATAAGCACAGCTACACAGACCTGTTTGTATCATGTGTGTGTGTGTCGACAGACATACACCATGTGTAGCTACAAATCATCAACCATCCATATTTGTATATCATTATCTTACATTATCGTTAGATTCACATTAATATGTTTTTTAAAATATTTGGGATAAGGTGGTGATGCATTAAGAACTGCATCTCCCGTCATACTCAATTAACCACATCATATTTGAACTTGGTTATTATGAGCAATTTTGATCAATCTATACCCTACCATCATCTATACTCTGGCATCATCAATTATTGTCAATCACCAAATATGAAAATGCTCATATGGACATGGCGGGAGATGCACCCAGACGTGTCCCATCCTGTTTGAGGCACATGGAGTTTCACACACCGTGACTATGTTGGTCACCGTTGGTAATTATATATAATAGGAATCAGCAGCGCCGAATGAATTCACAACAAACTGGCTACAGCAATGTGATCATCATTACCCGCCTTCGTCAACCGCAAGGAATCATTATTACAATTAATTAAGTTTGATCACTATTACTCCTGTAGTTAATCCATCGTCATTGTTGGACCGGCGTTCATCTCCATCAATGGGTGGTGGCTTGTTTTTTTCACTCTCGTGGGTGATTTTTGCTTTTACCTGGAATATGGGATATGTAATGTCATCAGGGTTTATTCATGAGGGTGCATAACGAGTAATGATGAATCATGGATTATCTAGTCATGGTTAATCATGATCACGGATGATAATTATTCATTATTTAATTTGCCTATATAATCATGGTTTGAGATTATTGTTTATGATGGTAACTAATTTTTAAGAAGTGAATGATGGTTAGGAATTGTTAATAAGGGGTGAAAAGTGGTCCATGATGATTAATGATGGTTAGTAATTTTTGATGTGGTTTGACGTGACTGATTAATGTTAGTTAGTCATAGTGAATAATGATGCATTTTACGATGCTGGTGGCTGATGATGGTCAATGATGGTTCATGCTGATGAATCATGGCTAATTGCTGCTTATGAACGGTGACTATGGAAGTGAATGGTGGATGACAGTGGTGGATGCTGGTAAATGCCCGGCACAGACCCATAAGCAGTGCACTCGGGCATACCAACATTTCTTAGGAAACGCCCCTGCTGGCTGAGATTTTACACCAGTCATCAGCATCACTTACCAACAGCAATCAGTAAGCATTGTTACCCTCTGGCAAACTAACCTGGAAGCTGAAAATCATTATTTGTTCTAGGTCAAACCAGCTATCAGTAGTGGATTTTCAACTTCCAGGATAGTTTGCCGGAGAGTAATCGTTAGCAACAATGATGAACCGTCTATCTTCAACTCTCTTAGGAGCCATAGCTGTAGCCACTCCACGTCATGGTGACACTGATAGAGGCACCGCATCTCGAAAGTCGAGCGGTGGGGGCACCCCGTGGCTTCGCTTCACCAAGGCTCTTCAATCCTTTCCTCGTCGTCAACTTGCTGAAGCTTCTGCGACAGTCCATGGCTCAGACTGTTTGCCCTTGATGCGGATGGACCCCATGAGCTATGCACGTTCCGACCAAAAACAAGCTACTCGACCGGCACGAGGAGTTGACCGGGCTCCAGTAGACGATTCACTCAGAAAATACGTGTTGGTGAATGCAAACATTTGACAGGCTGATACTTAGAAAGGCCGACACCAACGCAAGCCGGGTGGGGATCACAGTCGAAAAAGAAGAACATCAGAAACAATCGAAATGAACATTGCATTTTTGAATGCACAATGATCGTGGTGATGGTGTTGTTGTTTTGTTGTTGTTGAGTTGGTACCGACAAGATTTGTGCCTGTTCTAACCTTTGAACAGACAATGGTGCTGTGATCTGGTAATTGGAAGGATTCCTTTAAGGCAAACTCATTCGGTGGTTTCTTAAGATTGGGAACCCAAAAGTTATGGTTGGTTTATTAATCTAATTGGTTTCTACTGCATGATTTGGGGGGTCCCCGATGTTCAGAAACACCCATTTATGGCTCAAAGCCATGGAGGTTGTCCGAGTTTTATGGTGAGCAGCTCCAGGGAACCCAGCGGCGATCTTAGGACTTGCATGAATTGCCACAAGTTCAAGTGTCACGAGGCCAGCGTTGGGCTGTCATGGCCATGGAACACTCCGATATATACCAGGATAAGACCAGTAGAGCTGTGAGATCTAACTATTTGCATCTATTTGCCAGTTCTTGCACATGAGGGTTTCTCAAAATAGACGACCCCCAAAATGGTTGGTTTAGTACTATAAATGATCAATATTGGAGGACTTAGGGGCACCCCCATTTTGAGAAACCACCTTATGGCGGTTTCTTAAAATGGTGGTTTTACAGGGGCTTCTAATGATTTAAAAGGGGATGATAACCAAGAATTACAGGGATATACCGACCATAAGGTGTTTTTTTATGAGCCATAGCGGACCCCCCAAAACGGTTGGTTTACTACTCCAATTGACTACTAGTGGATGATTTAGGGGTCCCCTATTTTGAGAAACAACCATTTGTACCTGTCCATCGCATGCAGCGACACATGAGCTCAGAGTGGGGACAGGATGGCACATGTAGCAGGAAGCCGTGCGTTGAGGTGAAGAACTTGTCCTACCCTTTGGAGTGGAACATCTTGGATCCGACTTTGGATCAAGACCCGAAAATGTAGGGCTGCACACCATTATGAAGCCAATGCCAATGTGCAACCAGCCGTTGGGAAGACTGGTCAACATTTTGTAACGTAAGCTGAACAGTGCGGGGTTCACCCAGAAATCACCAGTCGAGATCTCGAATGCTGCTCAAACTTCAGGGGTCCAGTGCAGTGTGCCAATGTTGGTGAAACTACCATTGAGATATTGGGTGCTTCTCAAGTCATAGGAAACCCCCCAGTTGTCATCCTTTATATGAACTTTTTATAGTAATGAACCATCTATTTTTGGGGTTTCCGATTCTTGGGAAACACCTATATAGAGATAAACTGTTGCAAACCAATGGGCAAGCCATCTAATAGTTGCCAATGATGGTTAATAGTCGGTGGATGATTGGTCGGTAACTACTTAACCATCGTCAACCAACTATCAGCTAAGAACCAGTGATCATCCATCGCTTAGACAGCCTCCACCATCAGTAACCCATTGTTCAGCATCATTAGGCAGTAAGCAACCATTAAGGGACCACCGATTCACGAGCAACAAGGTTAAACAAGAACATGCTTGCAGTTTTGACAGCATTGCTTCAACTTAGCTTTTTCATATCATTCGGCACCATGTGGCCATCATCAACCATTGGCCAACCAACATTGCACATCCTCAAGCATTGGTCAAGCACCACGGCCAGGAAGTGACGGCATCCCTAGCTTGGGGCTTAGCCGGACGTGCTTGGCTGGTGGCATGAAGAAGTGGTGTCCATACACCTTCATTGCTGGTCCCAGCTGGGCATATACTTCGTCATTCCTCGGGGCATTTTCAACATTTCAAGGCCAGACATGACCAATCCGCATTGTCAAAAGCCCATATGGGGGTTCTTGCAAAAGGGGGACCCAAAAATGGATGGTTTATTATTACAAGTGATAAATAAACTGGATGATTTGGGAGGTCCACTATTTTGAAACACTTTCATATAGCTATGGGTCACAATTAACCAACCAATGGATTTACCAACCAATGGATTAACCAACCAACCAACCAACCAACCAACCAACCAACCAACCAACCCACCCACCCACCAACCAACCAACCATATGGAGATAGTAACTGCGCAATCCAACCAGCCTCCCAGCCTCCACACCTAGACATTGATGGCTCGTAGGCAGCGTTGAAAGCTTCCTGGTGGTTAGCCTCGGCTGTCCGGGGTTGGGACTGACCAGCACGGCCTGATGATTTGTTGATCCCCAGAAATAATAGGACTAGGATTGATTTGCTGATGTTTACCATTTTTTGCCGAGCGGTATGCGGCCCGTGGTGGGCTACATGTTTGCAGCAGCATTCATAATTGCATAAGTCTTGACAATACTAGAATGTGGTTGACCAATATTATTGCGTGGCTACTGTTTTTATTGTAATACCAGTAGCATAATTGATAATGGTCCATGCTACTCGCTTTGCTTGTGGTGAGAACCACATTTGACTTTGATTTACCGCAATTGTAAATTGAGAACATCAACCTGGCCATAGCCAGATTGTTGTTATCATCTATGACCTTTACTCATGCTTACATTCTGATAAACGATGCAGAAAGTAGAAACTCCACCATTTACAGCTGAATTGTCTATAGAAAATCATGGTGATTGCTGGTTTATCTGTAAACAATCGTGATTTTCTGCCTCAAATCTATTAAAGAATCCACCATGTATAGCAGTCATCCACCATTTTATCGATTATCTTTACAACCAGCTATAAATGAGCCATTTTCATGTTTTCAGATGGTGATTTTTCGTGGTTTATCTTTAGAACATATGCTTTTCGATAAGCTTATTGTTTAACAAAACATGCTACCGGTTTTATGTAAAACTTCTGTATTAACACTTGTTATCTTTCAAAAATCTATAAACAGCTTATTTTTCCATGGTTGAACTGTAAAAATCTATGGAAAAACCCTGGTTTTTGTGAAGTTTCCAGGTTCACTTCGCCACAGGGTTGCGACCGGGCGACGTTTCCGGTAGGTGCGAACTCTCCAGAGCCTTCAGCCTGGAGAGTTACCAGCGGCCTTGGCGTTGGTGCCGGCCAAGTGGGAGCGCCCAGGGATGGTGAATGAACGGTCAAAGATGGCACAGAACCATGGTTAATAGTGGTTAATAGTGGTTGGTATTAGTGGTTGGAATGGTTGGCATTAGTGGTTGGCATTAGTGGCTGGAATTAGCTGTTGGCACATGGTACATGGTTAGAATCTTTGACCATTGATGGTTAAGGAATGGTGAATAATGGCCAAGGAATGGTGAATTCTAACCATGGTAGTGGTTGGCAATGGTGAATGATGGTGGTGAAGAGTGGTTGATAGTGGTTAAGGAATGGTGAATGATAGTATATCAATGGCTAGTAATGGTGGATAACCAACTGAAATCAATCACTTGGTGGTGGTTACGAGTGGTGGATGAATGGTCAAGAATTCTTTTTTCAGGGGATATGAATGGTCACTAGCGATGGTTAAGAGTGTTTTATTTAATGGATTTCTATGGTCAATAGTGGTATAGGACATATGGTCAATAATGGTATAGAACCATGGTTAAGTTCATAATTAATGATTACTGTAATAATGGTTAAGAGTGGTTAAGAATGATTAATCATTTTAGTTGAGACATGATCAAAAATGGCTATCACTCTCGTTGTCACACGATGATTCCACCACCTAGGGGATGTTTGACAGTTGCCTTGCAGCTATGCAATAAAGCGGGGCTGATTTGCCAGTAGGGGTGATTTACAGACCAGACAATCAATCCCAGCCAGGCGGCCGGCCAGGGACAAGAAACGTATAGGAAAGTTTAAAAGCGGATGGGAAGCTAAGACTTGGGTAGAACAATACTGGTTGGTGGTTTTAAACATCTCTTATTTGTCCTGGTCCCCTGGTATCAACAAATGGTTGGTTGATTGACTATTTTATACAAAGGGATTGAAACATTGAAACCACCAACCAGAATAGATGCAAATACAGACTCCAATGGTTGGTTTCCGAGCGAAGAAATCACCCAACTGTTCGGTGCTTCGGTACAGTAGTGTGCCAGACCCCATTCTTGGACCGACTCAGATATGAGATCCTCACACCGGTTGACTGCGTGGATTTGGATGTACTGCAATTGTTATTGACACCATAGAACATCGACACTAAGTTTTGCAAGTCTGTTTTTGAAACTTTGCGGGGACACGGTCGTTCCAGTTCCTGCATAATTGCTGCAAGAAGTCAAGGATCAATTCATCAACTCCAAACATGGTCCGAAGGAGGTTTGTGTCAAACCCCAAGTTCGGAACAGCTCCAGATATGTTTCTTGATTGCCACCACGGACCATGATCTTGCTTCTTTCAGGGTGCTATGACGCCAATCTAGTCAGAACATCAACTCTGAATTGATCCCGTGGCCCCCGTCTTCTTAGGTTTCTCGCTTGGAGGTAGTTTTCGGTGACATCTCATCCTAGCTCATCCCTGCCCTTTGCGGCTCTTACTATTTCTTGTTGACACCAGCCTTGTTCCCAGGTCTGCGTTCCTGTCTGACACAGGGGCAGACACGGAGGCCTGGCATTTCAGGAAAGGTGATGTTGGTTGACGTTGATGAATAACGGCAACAGGAAAACATAAACAATTATGCAGATGCAATATTTATGTGTAATTATATATATATGCATATCTATTTATATATACAATCAAAAAAACTATCTCAAAGGGACGATCATGACGACAATGAAGATGGTGATGGTGAGGGTGACCATTGTGGCGGTGGGGAGGAGCAGGTTCAGGATGATTATTTCCTTTTTGATGAAGGTGAGGTCACTATGATCATGCTAGTTGTGATGATATTAATATATGTCAAAGGTATTGCTGCAACGATCTGAAACATAGTGATCATAGTGATTGCAACTGTATTGCAACTGTTTCCTTCTGAACGCATACTGCCATCAGTATCAGGTGATTGCGACAGATTTGGTGCAGCAGTGGTGTACACAAGGACCAACGCAACAGTTGGGACCGGAAGTACTACCACTTGTTATCTTTGAAATGTCCTGTTCAATTGAACATTCCCAGCGGGAAAATCGGACATTTCACCAATATAGAATTCATTTTTTTTCGATCGGGGGACTTTACAATTGAACATGACCCACCAGTCGTACTGCTCGACGACCATCGGTTATTCCGGGCCTTGTGTTGCGCTGCCTCAGTGCAGGTTAGTGTATAGACAAAGTCTTTGCCAAGTTTTGCCATGTGCAGTTGTTCCACTTGATTTCTGAGGAAAAATATATGGATACACATGGTACAGATGTATATATACATTTTGTTTCAGTAGCGGTTGTTCCAGAATCAGGATTCCACCTTGGCTTGACATTTCTACAACGGAGCTCTATTGAACCCTCGTGACTGGAGACAGGTTGCCCGCCCTTGTAGAACAGTGCCACAACTCAGAGTAGAGCTGATGCCTCGGAAGCGAAAATCACTAGTGAACTCCAAGATCGGCAGATCTCTGTGAGCTGCTTCATATCTACTTGTATCTCATCCAGGATTCAGATATGGCCATGGGATGCCATGGGTTATTATTAGGCAACCAACTAATGAGGAAAATCTCCAACAATAATAGGGCAAACAATGCTTAATGATATTGGGAACCAGGGGTACAGGGTTTTGACCCACTGCCACTGTCAATAGATGTGCATTCGCAAGTCTGTACGCAAGAGTATAGACAAGTGTGCCCAGATCCACACGCACGATTATTCTGATTTGCATGCAGAGCTTGCGCTAGCGTCCAAAAGTCGGCAATCCGAATACCCTGATACACATGCGTAAACGTACACCGGTATTTTCAAGTGTGATCAGTTGCCCGGACACCATGTTGACGGGGGAAGAATTGTGTGAATCTGTTTGATGTATATATATATATATACAAATTTATTTACATAATTATACTACAGTATTTGAATATGTATGCACATGTATGTGTGTGTGTACATACATGCGTCACTTTCCTTACAGCTACATACAGCAGCGGTTGTACATGCAGCGGCCAAGAGGTCACCCCCTTCTTGGTGGAAGAGCTCACCAAAGAAGGTGCCGGGTGCCGCCGGGTGCGCGCTGGAAACCTTCGTCGACTGGATTCACCAACGTGAATTGATGGTCAACAGTCGCTGGGCAGTGATTAATAGTGGTTTATAGTGGTTAATGGTGATTAAAAGCGGTGTATAGTGGTTAAAAGCGGTTGAGGTGGTTAAAAGCGGCTGATAGTGGCTGATGGTGATTGACAGTGGTGAATGTTCAACTAAGAATGGTGCGTTAATGGCCAAGAACTGCCCAAGAACCAACAAAACATGGTCAGTACTGGATATTGACAGGGGGTAGCAACAGCAGGAGTGTGACGACTATCTGAGGAGATATAATAGACAGTTATCCTTTGGTAAACCAATCTGGAAGTCAAAACCACAAATTGTTGTAAGTTGTAAGTAAACCAGCTATAAATAGTGGATTGTTCACCTCCTGGATCTTCCTGATTAGTTTGCCAGATTGTAGTTAATGGCTGAGAAGCATAATTACTCAGGATTGTGGTTGATGGCAAGCTATAGAGATTGTTTCGTTGTTGATTCATGGCCAACAATAATTAAGCAACACCACTTGGGTCTTGTCAGTGAATCTTGGCTTCTGGATATACCCAAACAAGGGGATCAATACCTACAAGCCACCCAGTGGAGTGCTGGCGCCATTGCGGTAAAGTCACCTCCGCTGATGGTCCGTTCAACAATCCTCGTTTCACTGGCCCAAACCGTCACCAACTGAGAATCAACCTCCAGCAACTATTAACCATCATTGACAACCATCAATGACTTTTGTTAGTTTGTAACCATCATTCGTAGTCATTGATGATTATGAATGACCATTGATAACCATTGATCATTGATTATCAATAGCCATCCTCATTAACCATGATAGCCATTATTAGCAATCTTTGATGATAATCATTAACAACCATCTATTACTATTGTTATTGGCTATTAGCCATCATGAAAAAACATCATTACCACTACCCACCAACTACTAACCATCATTGCCATCACTAAAACCACCATGAATGATATTTATTACCATCATTAAACATTATCAACCAACTATTAACCATTATTGTAAACTACTAGCCAACTATTAGCCAACTATTAACACTATTAGCCAACTATTAACCATCATTAACCAACTATTCGCCATTATCAACCAACTATTATATAACCATTATTTTAACCATCATTACCATAATTAAAAACCGCCACAAACCACTGTCACCCTTCGTTGGAATCGGTTAGGAGTGCAGATCAGCCACGAGACCCTCCGCAAGCGTAGTGTCAGGGAGTTGCAGCAGGACCCCACCGGCCGCCCTGTTGCGCTGAGGTCATTCGTTGGGGATAAGGCACAAGTGGTTGATAATGATACATATTGGTTAACAAGTGATGATGATGATGATGATGATGATGATGATGATGATGATGACGATGATGATCACGATGAATGATGGTTGATAAGGGTTGATCATGATGGATAATGGTTAATAGTGGTTGGTATGGTTGGTAATCATGATTAA
The DNA here is from genome assembly GCA_009767595.1 of Symbiodinium kawagutii. Classification (NCBI taxonomy): domain Eukaryota; class Dinophyceae; order Suessiales; family Symbiodiniaceae; genus Symbiodinium; species Symbiodinium kawagutii. The sequence continues at coordinate 348,653 of VSDK01001007.1, read as the reverse complement.
TAATGATGAATGATGCCTAATAATGATGGTAAATAGTCATAGGTCATACTAGTGCAGGAGTCACAATAGTTAATGGTGCATTGATAACAACATGGTTAATGGTTAACTCATGGCCCTGTTCGCTCAGTGGCTAGAAATGGTTCTAATGATGATTAATAATGCTTACACATGGTTAATGAGTCATCATGGTTGAGAATCATAGAGGCTAATTGATGATGGAATTGATGGTTTGAGAATCATAGATGGGATTGAAAGATCAAAACCGAATATATAATTAGTACCTCATAATTGCTCGATAATCATAGATACAATCAATCAGTACCACGAATAAATATTTAATTTCTATTGATTGAAACTGGCTGATGATAGATTCCCACTGGCTGATCATCGTTGGTGAAGCTGGTTCGTGTTGGTTGTGATCCGCTGGCTCTTCATAGAGGCCAATGACCAGAATGCCAGATCCTTAGCAGCTTAGCCATCTCTCACAACAGTTGCCAGCGAAAAATGGTGAATTTGGATGATGGGTTGGTATTTTGAATCTTTGAATCTTAATATTGGGAACCCACGGACCCTCCAAGAACGATCATTGGTTTGTACTTTGTGATCAAACGAGCAATTTGGTTGGCACATTGCAATCAAACAGAGCTGGCCAGTACACAGTGCTCCCAATAATGTGGAAAAAACAAGAAAAAATGGGGAGGGAACAGCAGTAACGAGTTTTTCGGCGATGTGATAACTGGAGCAGTGAGCATAAAAGCTCAAGGCTTTGGTTCCGTTTTCTTGTTATGTCACTGCAGTCTAGTAGTATCTTTGATACCAACAATAGAATGTGCGGGACTCTAGATAATCAAATCACATGTCATGATCACAAGAAATGCTACAGTAAAATGCCATGTGCTATATATAAATAGATATATATATATATCTATACATATTCCATCAATATAAATAGAAATATATATATAGATAAATATACACATAAATGGATACTGCCCAAGATCAATTAATACCACATGTCATAAAAGAGAATCGGAGCTAACTCATTTCGCTATAGATAATTCCATATGCGAAGTAGGAACAAGTCATATGCACATCTCTCTGCCCCGCATAAGCAATTACTGTACCCTTCCCCCACAGGGCGGGGGGATGTTTCATTGTTTGCATTGGTAGGGGATTCAGGGTATGTTTGGCGAACACAGTGAACAAGATGCAAGGATTACTGTAAATGACAAAACCATTGTATAGATGCTCAGAAGCACCTAGAATCATGACCGACCAAAGAAAGGTGACATGATCTAAGTAGAATCTAAGTCTTCCGGTCAGTGACCAGAAAAAAGACTTTTCACTGGTGATGTTTTGGGTGTTTTTCCTCCCTCCTTTCAGTTTGGAGGGTAGGTGGTGTCTATGTTCCAAGCGTGGCACCACTGGCTTGTTGGACCCAGACAGCATGCAGACAATGAAATGGATTGTAAATCACATCCCTATTGCAAGAAAAGTACTCTGATGTTTTGGGGTGGATTAGAGGAACACCAAAAGCCTGGCTACAAGTGTGGTTCGACAGCCATGTCAGAGACGGTTCAACCATAAACCAGCTGCTTCTTTGATCCTTTCTGCAGGAAGCATAGATCGGGCGGTGCCTGAAACCCAAGAACTTCGGGCTCCAAACATGAGCGTCCAAATCGTCTCCTCTTGGGGATGTCCACAAGTAAACGTGCGTCTCAACCTCAAACGATGGCCTCTCTGGACTTCGTTGCATCATCAAGGTGTGTCTCTTTCGTCAATGTCTATAGTCTTTGTTTCAGCACCTGCCAACTTTGTTTCCTTCCAGAAAAAAAGATGTTGTCCTTTGCAGCGGAAGTGTTTTAAACTAACACGGATTGTAAATCTCACAGCACCTGAAACACAAAGCAGACGTGGGACCTCAAACACGGATTGTTTCAGATGAGAAAGCTCATCTTCCAGAGGCCAGTTTGCAGGGTCCTACTGAGGTTTTAGGAATTTAGGATGGCGAAAAATGTGATTCAGTGGATGAACAGTCACCAAAATCAACGATGGCAACAAGATCAGTCGCCATTCCAAGAGTTAATTGAAAAACTTGTTGATCACGAAGACATTTTTTACCATCTCATGACTAGTGCTAATAACTATCATCCACTATTGTTGGTTTTGAACTATTATTAGCCATCATGCACCTAAAAGGAATATGACTGTTATCATTACTGGTAAATCAATGAATGTTCCGAATTATTAGCCACTATTCACCACCATATTAAGTGACTAAGTACCGTTATGAACTATTTTTACTGGTTATTGACTAGTACGAACCGTTATTAACCACTAGTACGAACTTTTATTTTCCATTACTAGTGATTAATGGCAGTTTTCCAGAACTATTGGTTGATAAATAAGTGTCACAATGATAACCGCTATTGCGACTAGCATCATTATTGATAGTGAACTATTATCCCCGATACACCAAATTAACAGTGTATCATATTATGATGGTTATCATCAAATTGTAATTATTCACCAAATTATTCACCAAATGCCTGATACACCAAATATTGAACTATGAATAGCATCACTATGATTATCCCCTATACGGGCCTATACGCCAAATTATTGTCGACTATCATCCCCTATTGATGGTGAAGTCTGCCTGACCCCGTGCACCACTGCAGTTCCTCTCCAGGCCTCAGAAGATCTCATCGAGCAGTTCCAGGAGGTGCAACTGTGGGCTCGGAGCTGGGCCAGGAGCGACCAGGCGGCTTCAAAACGCGAGTGCTCGTAGCACGGTTGTTGGCTTAGGGTAAACCGCTATCATCAATGATCCTCAAGGATCATTTTGATCATGTTGATGATCATGATGATGATCATGATGATGTTGATGTTGATGATGATGATGATGATGATGATGATCATGATGATGTTGATGATGATGATGATGATCATGGTGATGATGATGATCATGATGATGTTGATGATGATGATGATGATCATGGTGATGATGATGATCATGATGATGTTGATGATGATGATGATGATCATGGTGATGATGATGATCATGATGATGTTGATGATGATGATGATCATGGTGATGATGATGATGTTGATGATGATGATGATGATCATGGTGATGATGATGATGTTGATGATCATGATGATGTTGATGATGATGATGATGATGATCATGATCATGATCATGATGATGTTGATGATGATGATGATGATGATGGTGGTGATGATGATGCTGATGATGATGATGATGATGGTGGTGATGATGATGCTGATGATGATGATGATGATGGTGGTGATGATGATGCTGATGATGATGATGATGATGGTGGTGATGATGATGCTGATGATGATGATGATGATGGTGGTGATGATGATGCTGATGATGATGATGATGATGGTGGTGATGATGATGCTGATGATGATGATGATGATGGTGGTGATGATGATGCTGATGATGATGATGATGATGGTGGTGATGATGATGCTGATGATGATGATGATGATGGTGGTGATGATGATGCTGATGATGATGATGATGATGGTGGTGATGATGATGCTGATGATGATGATGATGATGTTGATGATGATGATGATGATGATCATGGTGATGATGATGATCACGATGAATGATGATGATGATGATGATGATGATGGTGGTGATGATGATGCTGATGATGATGATGATGATGATGATGATGATGATGATGATGATGAAACACATGGTGAGCTTGAACGCTTGCCTTTTCCCTAGCAACATGTGACCAAGTGTTTGGCCCTGGTACATAGTGTCAGGCCGCCATGGCTTCCCACTGCTCCAGGGTTGAAGCGGTACCTGAACAGGCGATCCCACTTGCCACAACAGCAGGCATCAAGGGGTGAATGAAGCACCAACCACCAGGCATGTCGACAAAAATACATCAACATACATACGTGGAGATATATATTTTGAAGGGGCTTCTAATGATCTATAGGGGATAATGACCAACAATTATAGGGGATATACCAACCATAAGGTGGTTTCTCAAAATTGGGAACCGCTAAAATGGATGGTGTATTACTATAAACAATTGAATATGGATGATTTCCCGGGTCTCCTATTTTGAGAAACCACCATCTATGTGTGATGATAGATGAGTTTGGGTCAATACATGTCATTACCAATAGTCTCAAAATGGGTGGATGATGATGGATGAATATCTCAATCAAGGTTTGTTTTGTTTTTGTTGATGTTCACTAGGCGTGTAGGGTATCGAACCAATTCGAACCACGGCCATATCAATATGTATTTATACAGTATTTGTGTATATATATATATATTTATTGTATATATATAGTTATATATTGCATATATATATATGTTTATTTATATACATAGAAAATATAAAGATATTCACATATTCCATCGAAGCGCAATAGTGTCAACCAGCTCAGTTAGAGCGCTCCAGGTTGGTGATCGATGTGTCTTCAAGGTGTAAATTCTGATATGAGTGGTTGTGGATGGTGAAGGCCTTCACAGGTTGAACAAGCAAAGGAGATCAAAAATTGTTGAATAATGACGGTCAACGATGGTGGATAAGCAAGCATGGTTAGCAATGTCTAGTGACTGATGATGCTTAATGATGATCGAGTACTGCTGAAATAGTCGTGATGATGTGACGCTTAAGAATGATGGTTAACAATATTATGGATGGACGAAAAGATGCTGATTTCAACAAAACCCTGAATGCATTGGCACAGGGGATTGACTGCTCAGTAGACCAATCGATAAGATTTATGATAAGAACATAGTACACCCAGCAACTATAATCTGGGCATATGGTGGGTTACTGTGCGTGATTGCGTATGATTGTGGGTAAAAATTGTGTCAAACTTATAATGGCTGGTTTCCCAGGGGTTCCCCATGGAATATATCATTTTTCCATGGTTTTGTATGGTTGTCCTAGAGTTTTTCAGGATCATTACCCATTGCCTTAGATGTGAATTAAGTGCATGCTTCCAAGGACACAACAGCAGGTAGATTTTATTGCTTTGATCCCAAACGGAGAGCCTGGAACTGGATACAGGTTGCCAAGTTGCCAGAACTGCCTGATAATAAAACCCAGCTGGGACTGACAGACCATGTTTCGTGGGAACATTGGTTTGGGACTAGTAGAATGAGACGCTACGAAAAAAGGTGAGTGAAACCTATGAGAAGGTGAGCGAAACATGATGCCCTGTAGATGTTTCCCTGAAATCAATGATATCATATAGGTTGTATGTTTACATGTTCAGGACCATTTCAGAATTTCAAGTCACCAACCAACTTGTGGGGATATGAGTGAATATATTTGCACATGGCAGTATTGCGCACTTAGTTTTGGTTTCCGAGCACAAAAACACCGGGCTCTTGCGTGGAAAGTGGTGTCACCCCCAAAGCTGTCAACGGCCCTGTGTGGGTTTACTACCAGCAAGGCCAGCCCTACGCCCGGAGGCCAGAAATGAGGAAGCGAAGAAGCAAATGACCAACACTAAGAACCTCGGCTCTATGAATTGCCACTGGGCCCCAGGTTGCGCAGACATGCGGACGTATGAAATGGGGAAGTCCAAGTGTGAGTATCAGAAACCTACAGCGGTACACCATGATCATCCCCTGGCGTGAATGGGAGGTGTCATGGAGTGATACGCGTTTGTACATTCTCAGTCTCACCTTAAGATGGTGACGCTCTAAAGCTGATCATGGCCAGCAGTTTTGTTGTGATCATTGTCTACACACGTTTGATTATGCTAAAGTGTATATTATGTCTATACTGTCTATATCCACATTTGTATATAGAAATATGACGTGCTCATGATTGTTTAGATTTCAACATGAAATATAACAATGCATTATGTGTTCGATGTTTGTTGCTAGATATCCAAGGGTGTTTGAATCGGCAAGTAGCCGTCTTTGGGACGTTCATATATGTCCTGCAAGAATTTGATGTTAATTTGATGCATGCATACACATGGATCTGAATGTGACAACTTACCTTTACATCCACTCCCTCTCCGCAAACGTATAACATGTACACCTACACCCCCTTTTATGTTCATGCCGTTACACACCCATGCATACACATACACGTATATTTTTGCCCTTCATCAAACTGTCCTTGTTGTTTTCAAGGCACTTGAAATCCCCTGTTACGGGGCCTGCGGTCATTCTTCCCTGCACAGCTCACATGTCGCCAACCCTTGGGGAAAGATTCATTGAAGTGGGGGAGGTATCCGTAAGGTAGGTCACATTTCTTGACCATAGGAAGTGGATTCTTCAATTTGTGTTGCAAAGTTTGCTTCAGGGCTCAACCAGCAGAGCGAGAGGCGAGTGGGCCTGAGCGGCCCTGAGCGGGCAGCTGGGCCGCGGCCATGGTATTCCCAGAGTTCCAAAGGCAATGCTAAGTCGGTTACTGACAACTACCTGCTATGGAGAGCTTTGGTAGATTGGTAGATAGTCCAGTAGAAAACAATTAGAAAGCTAGATCGTTTACAGTTTGTTTACAATTAAACTACCAGTTTATCGTTAAACGGTTTGTCCACTCAATTATACGCGAGCATGTTCCACTCTGTAGCTAAGAGCAACTTGGGGTAGCGCTATAGGTGTATAACCTTTGAGCACCATCCTAGAAGTTGAGCATCGGGACACTGTCATCATCTCCCGGGGGGTACTTTGCTCGCCAAAGCTCACAAACGTGAGTCGTCTTACAGTATATTTGTTTCATGGGGTTGATGGCAAAGTTTGGCATTGGCAGCCTCTGTGCAATTTTATCTTTAGTGGACTAGGGATACTTCATGGATTGACAGGCAGAATTTTTTACTCTCTTCTTGGGAATTCCCTTTGTTTCTTTTTGTTCTATAAAATATATCGTCATTGCATATAATGTGTGCCCTCTGCAAGTGTTGGTTATGATACAATCGAACATAGTTTGGATCTTCGAGAAGCAGTTGGTTTGCTTCCAGATTAATCATGCTCCAGCAGGTTGATTCCCTGCTCTCAGGACTCAGGACATGTGCACATATGCATTTGTATATACACATTTGGGTGTTTCTCAAAATGGGGGTACCCCTAAGTCATCCACTATTAACCATTTATAATAATAAACCAACCATTTTTGGGGGTCCCCTATTTTGAGAAACCACCATTCATATTCATTATTATACATGATTATACGTATGTATGTGTTTTAAAGTCTCAGGACATGTACACATATGATAATGTACTTACACATGTATTTACATGACTATACACTTTTGTTTCAAACAGTACATATATGTATACAGGTATTGTTTTGCGTGTATATGGAGCCGAATGTAATGCAGTTATTTTTAGATACATATATGCAATTATTGATATACACAATCATTTTATATACAATTCATTAACCATCCATTAGCCATGAAATAATTCATTAACCATCCATCAACCATGAAATAGTAAGTAACCAATCGGTATACAACAAGGGTATATAGAAACCAGCAGGCGCCTCGCCAGGACGCAGCTACTATTGAGAAGGTCAGAGCAGTGCGGAAGCACAGGGCTGGCCCAGCGGTTTGAAGATTTTCAGGGTGACTTCATGGTTCACTTAGTTCACTTGCCTGACTTCATACTTCACTCACCTCACTTCATGGTTCACTCACCTTTCTGTTGACAGAGAAGGTTGTACATCATACTTACTTGGGGAACATCAGATCATCTGAAGCCTCTGAATGATTGCCTTTCTTTTACAGACTGATGCAGGAGTCCTGATGTTCATCAACTGTTTGGATGTAGCATGTTGCCTCGGTTGCTTCTTGTTGAAGGGAGAATGCAGTTGGAGGGTCCCCTGGAAGTCAGTTGTGACAAAAGCGGACCAGCTGCTGAGTGAAGTTCATCAATGCCAAAGTCTTTTGGAGCTTAGTTGCCAAGCATCCACCCAATACCGTAGATGACAAGGCATTTCTTGGGCAAATGTTTCTTTGCCATCACGATGGCATCGCTGACGACAATGACAACGACGATCACTGCATTGATGATGGCAATGAGGCTGCAGACTGTAGGACACACACCACACACACTGTATGAAGGCTGGACCAACCCGTTTGGCCAACAGCACATCTTTTTGGTGTTCACCACCATGCGTGCCCAACCTACAGCGGCTCCAACAAGAACCAGAACAACGGCAAAACAACAAGAACCATCACCACACAGATCCCAACACCACCACCACCACCACCAACAACAACAACAACCACAACCACAACCACAACCACAACAACAACAGCAACAGCAACAGCAACAACGACAGCAGCAGCCAAGCCGCGAAGCGCAGCACTGATCAACGCCAGCCCCGTGTGTCCAACTCCAGGTGATCGCCCAATTCCTCAAGGACTTGCCTGCGAAGTGTGTGCGATGTCAGGTGCCGCGGAGCCATGAAAGGTGAGTGGTTTCAAGGAATGGCCCTGCAAATGGCCATGAGTTGCATGGGTAATGATAGATCATGATGAATGATTATGGTGCATGATGAATGTTTCAAATTATCATAGTCAGTAATAAACCATCAAATGTACAGTATTCAACTGTGAGCAATGGTTTTAAAACCAAAAGTCATTGAAAACAGTTAATGATGATTATTGAAAAGTCGGTGATAACCGCTAAAACTAGCATGATCACCATGGTGCTCTAGGTTTCAATGAACAATACAGTAGCGGTATTACCATTACTGAGCATGAACAGTGTAATACTGTAATTGCTCATACTATGTTGTCATGATTCCCTTTTGTTACTGGGTCCCTGGGTGAACACAGATAACATAAGATCCATCAGAGCTTTTGACCGTGCCACACATATAGATCTTTATATTTGCATGAATTAAACAAAGATACAAGATATAGTTAAACATGTTAATCAGATTCAATGAGACTCATTGGGTCATCAGGGGGAAAAACACAGAAAGTGCCAGAATTGTCTCCTCAATTTTCAGCTCTCAGATGAAGGTCTTGAAGACCGTTGAATATCTTGCCGCTCAGCATTGCCTGCAGCCTTCTCTTTATGTCCATCTAGACACAAAAAGATCGTTACGAATCATTTTGGCAAAAGCTTTTTCTTGATCAAATTTGTTCTTTTACGAAATTAATTAGACACGACAAATTGTGTGTAAGGATACCTTTGTACCCCCATGTTCACCTTCCAGGCAATAAATCTCAACTCGGTTCATGGTCTCTATAGGTTTAAGAATGTTAGGGGTGCTTTGGGAGTATATCCTTTGTCAAATCATGGTAGCGGGTGATCTTTCACATCGGGGCTCCCCTTGCGAATCCTGGCAGTCAGAGACAGGTGGAGTCGAAGTGGCGGAAGGAAGGCCATGAGGCATTGTTCTTCAAGCCGCACCCCAAAAGCAAGGAGAGCTGACCTGGTCACAGGGTGGATGGCCATTGAAGTGGTAGAAATCCGTTCAGAAAACAGGGATAGCATGGGGTTGGCTCAATGTTGGGGGGTCAGGTGCAAGATGCCCAGAACAAACGCTGGCAGCCATGCTGGTTTTGTTTCTTCCATCCATTCGTATTACATTGCTGTGACTGCTGGTTTCGTTTGTTCCATCGATTTGCATTACATTGCTGTGACTGCTGGTTTTGTTTGTTCCATCCATTTGCATTAGATTGCTGTGGCTGGTGTTGTCCAGAAAGTCCTGAAAACGCTGGTGGTTTCTGTCATCACAGCTGCAGTTGGTTGTACTAGACTGGGTCCACAACACTCGAAAGTTACTAGGTGATCAAGCTCGAGGAGCCACCCTACCAACCTCAACTACTTTATCATTCACGATTGTTTGCATGTCTTTTGCCTTGGGGATCACAGTGGGATAGGGACGAATAGGGCTTCAAATCACATATCAAGAGTTGTTCTGTCTTCAGTCCATTGGGGACCAACACTTGGTAGTCAATCACCTGCATTTATTTATTCTTACCGTTATAACGATGATATTGTTTTGAGAGTGGTCAAGCATGATTTGAATAGTAGCAACAAATTATCGTTATGAATCACTAATTATTTGGTATAGATATTGGTGTTTCTCAAAATACGAGGTACCCTCCAAATCATTTTTATATCAACCATTTATAGTCATACCCCACCCATTTTGGGGGTTCCCGATCGTGAGAAACCTCCATATACACATACTCATCTATTATATATGTATATGTATCATGATTAATTATATATATATAAATGCATATTTTTGATAGCCAATAGTCCATGTTTGCATGATCGTGCAACTCACGCCACAGGCCATTAAAAGGCTTTTTATAATGGTGTGACGATGGATCATACAGCGGTGAACCCTCTGTCGTTGTTAATGATTGGTGCCATGGACAACAGCTAGTTTGTTGGATCATTATTGTCATCATATCACGACAATTATCCTAATCATAAGCATCTTTTTTCATAGTCATTAGCATCAATTACCATCAATCACCATCATATCCTCATTGTTGTTGGCTATTCTACTTTTTTGCTATGATTGGCCAACCATTCTTGCTACAGGGGAAGGACACGCTGCTTCCCGGGGACCCTCCCCCTGGATAACACCAGGAAATGTTGGCCTTACCTGAGTACACACGAGGGCTTCTGAGGCCACCGCCAGTCCGAGTGTCATGGAGACAGGTCACCACAAGGGGCCAAGGGGTTTGCATGTTTATGCCTCTGATAGCATATCTAATCATACATACATATATATACATATGTATATTGTGTAAATATGTTTTTTTGTTTTTAGTTTATTGGTTTATTCTTCCAAGCATGATATCATGTATATGTATATATGTAAATACCAGCCGCCGAAGCACGAACTACTGAGCAAGCTTGCTTAGTGCATTCATGGACAGGTGTGAAAGACTCTCAAGAGATCAGAGGTCTTGGTTGCTCTAGGCTTGTTAATTTCAAACCAGGGATCTTTCTTTGCAGAAAAACAACTGGTTGTTTTGTTTCAACACACAAATTGATTGGTGTTAAGTTCTTTAGGTTTTTCGGGCGATGTTGCAGTAATACATGACTTCTTCAACAATGATCAACAGGATACTGTATATAAAATCATTAATTACAATACAGTAGATGTGTTTCCTTTTGCTGCAGGATTTGCAGTTCAACCACATTCTTGGAGGATAATACCAGTCACGTCTGGGTCGGGGTCATTAGCTAAGATATCCTTGAGAGAATCTAGCTCGCACCTAGTCCCCTAGATTTTTGCGAGCCGCGGACGGACAAGTCTTATATGAACCATGTGTTGGATGGCTGAAACGGTACACCATTGCCTATCCAAACTAGTACATGTTCAACCATTTTTGTTGGTTATTATCACCTATTAGTAATCACTATGGAACCACTATAGAACCATTATTGTTTGTTATTATCACCTCACTTGGGCCCGGCTTTGTCCAGCACGAAGCCCGATGGTCAACCGATTGAGAGTTCCCGTGTCAGGGAATTGTGGAAGAACGAGGCGCCTGTGTTGAGGCCTGTGAGGGGAAGCTGCAAATGTTGACTGCATTGGGAAACCATTTGTTGTTTTTTTCACATGTATCCATTATGTATATGTTTATTTACATGTGTATATAGATATGTATATACCCCGGTACCCCCCAAATCATCCTTTATAGACTTTATAGTAGTCATTTGCTGCAGAGTGAGAAGCCAACCATTTTTAGGGGTTCCCCATTTTGAAAAACCACTAATTGGTGGGCACACAATGTTTGGACGAGCTCATATTGGAAACGGGCTGCCTTGGCACATGTTGAAACCACAAATCACCAATCAACCGGTGGTCGCCACGGCGGTGGTGTGGGCTTTGAAGGATGACAGTAACGGTGCATGACTGCAGCGGTGCCAAAGCTGTGTGGCTCAACATGTCCAAGATTGTCCAAGTGTTGATTCTCTAAGATCGCTTCACTGATCGACAAAGATTCTCCCTTTCCTTGTCCTCTTGGGGCAGAGCTGCTACCATCCCACATATGGTCCAAAGATTCAGCAGTATGGGCCCTTATAGATTCACAAATGGTGTACCATGCTGCACACCTTTTTTGCACATGGTTTCCCCAGTGCTAATTCTTGAAGTTGGAGACATCACCATTGACGGAACCATGTAGCGATGACTGGCGATGACGTCATCATTTCGGGTCCCCACCAAGGGGGCCCCTTTTAGGGGCCGACCTTCTTCCATCGCGATCCGCGACGTCCGGCCATGATTCCCTCCAGCGACGATTCGCCGCGATCATGGACACTTCGGACCCTGGGTCCTATGCTGCTTGGTGGCATGGCCAGTGGACAAGTAGATTCATGGAGATCCATGGTGTTTGGAGAAGGATTTGGAAATAAAGATGAGGCTTCCGTGTCAAACGAAAGCAGTAGCATGAGAATGCATGAGATATAGATGTGGTGAAGTTAATGGTAGATCCGTATTGATAATCCCTAATGTTTTTTCATGTTAAATCACCATGTATTCATGTTCAAACTGGTGGTGATTTTACGGGTATGAATCTGCCGGTACCGGTAGAATCACACCCACCTCCATCTCAGGGTGAACAGGGGTGAAAACCTGCGTTGGTTTCCTTCCAGTGATTGGTGGGAGTCTGTAGATCAACATGATCACCTGGACAAATCAACCTGTGAGTACCAACCGATAGATGGGATTCTGTTCCCAGAAACAAATGGGTGTCACCACAAATCATTGGCTTCCCCGAAAATGTGTGAAAATCCTTGGTGAACGTCCACAAATGAACAGAATGGATTCTCACACCCTCCTAGCCAGCCTTTGCTTGCCTGTGTCCTCTGCTTCAACACTTCGATGGCCCAGGAAGAGAGGTTCTTTGAGGGGATCCATCTTCACACTGATGTCTGCGGCCATCGGTTCCCTGGCATTCAATCCTCAGTTTCAGGGCGCATCTGGTGGTTTTCTTGGCCCTCGGCCCTTGCCGTTGCAGTGATATTGTTCTATCTCGTTGGTATGTATTGCATTGTATGACTGAAGCGTCAACCGTTGAGTCATTGATGTGTGGCGCGGATGAAACCAGGGAGTGCGAATGATTCGGAAACACAATTTAGCAATACACTAGTTTTTAATGTTATTGCATATGCATATGTATAGATATGGATGTGGAACACATTGCGCCTTGAAAATCTTGCAGATTCTTGACAATTCTTGCGTGAGTGGTCAATGCTGTGAGCCAGTGACTTCAAGAGCCCCGTCCTTGCGTCGGCTTCTAGGCCGGGTAATATACTAAATGTGAATCTATACAATCATGCGTAAACACGCAGGATAACTGGCTCAGTTACTTTTTAAACTGTGTATTTTGATGTATTTTATGTTCCCTTGCAGACATTGAGGTTCTGGAGTGCTATTGTTGCCTTATGCCTTCAGTTTGGTCGGAGTCTCATTCTGCAATTGTTTGGGCAGGTCCACGAATTGAGGTGGCTTTGCATTGCGAGAAAGACGGCTCTGCAGGTTTTGTATTTGTGTGTTTGTTGTGGCTGCCTAAGAACTAAGAACCATGATCGATGATGCTGAAACAATGGCTATGATGCTCAATCAGTCTACATGCTTAATTAACAGTGGAGAATAGCTATTAATTAGTGGCTAATGTCCCGTGATACTGAAAATGCTTACACCACAAGATGTGAAACAAAAGCGATGGTACGCCAAACATCCCCAAACTGCCCAAAATGACAACCTACACTTTTGGAGAGGACAATTCCACAGCCTGACTGCCCCACATGTTTCAAGCCGATGCTGCATTTTTGGAATATAGCTTAATGTGTATTTATATATATATATACTTATTTCAAAATCATTGAACACCCACATGGACCTGTATGGGTATATTACTTGCTGAATCGTTTGATTTAACACTGAACCCATTTTTACGAAGTGTCAACCGGAGTTCGTAGCATCGTCCCAACCTGAAGCCATGCTAGATTTAGCAACACCACTGGGGTGGAGCCAAGCTGCCAGGAGTGCCCATTGGTATTCTGACGCTGTTGTTTGGGACCTACTGTCTAGCGACCTCCCTGCGATTGATCATCACCATCTCCCACATCACAGGCGGGGATGAATGGCTTGCTGCAATTTAAGTGGTTCACTTGCTGCATTGGGAAGTTCTGATTTTACATATGGCTAACTTGCTTTTGCACTCATGATTCATGATAGGTGTCAAATCCACTAACACTGTGACAATGAGTCACTCAGATGTTCAGATCATGTTAGTCCAGGCTTGCTTTCGGGCCTTTTGGTTTGGTATGGTTTGGTAAGCCTGGCGCATGAAGAGTCTCACTATGCTGTCGACATTTGTTGACATTGATATCAAACAGTTGTAGAACTATGAGTTTGTCTGTACATGACCAACCCTTTGAGCTACCTGACTCGGTCACGTTTAGCAGGAAGACCTGCTACAAAGAGGTTTGATGCGCAGTCACTGTCACTGAAGATCATCGTGCGTTACCATTTCTGTTTGAAGCAGCTGGGTTTGTCCATAGTGCAACTACCCCTGTAGCTGGGCAGTTTCCCTATTCAGAATGGCTAGGAACAGCTGGATGATTGGGGGGACCATGGACATGGACCCCGGCGCAGGGCGCGATTCCTATGCAAAGAGTGCCATCGTAGTGCTGGGTCCTACTGCGGGTCGGGCTTTGGCTTGTTTGATGGTGGGTGAAGCGCTCTGTGGTCAGGCGCGGATGGGGAGGTGGTGATCTGCTGATCCCAAATGGGAAAAAATGGGGAGCGGCTGCACATAAGCAATGGTTGCATCCCCACCCCACCAAGTACGCATTATTTGTTTAACATGGAAACCACGAAGTTTGGGGGTGCAACACACCCACATCTTTTGGTTTGGCTTGTTTCAAGCACTGGCAGAGTGAGCTTTGCAAGCACTATCAGGCCCATGAGCTGCAAAACACCCTTCATCGCCGTTTACGGTGTACAGAGAATCGCACAGGCAGTACCTATATATATATATATAAATATATTCATTGACTTATTTTCGGGTGCACATATTTCTGCACCTTCCATGTTCGGCATCAGCCCTTTGTTGGTCTTGGGTCACTGGTCGTCCAGGCCGCGTTCATCAAATTTCTCTCAGATTTATGGCCTCGAGTCTTACCTTTCGTTCCTGGGCGTTGGAGCAAGCTGCTGTGAAGCAACCCCATACCCGGGCACAACAACCAAGCAGTAATCAAGCATATGCATTTTTGATATGTGTAGTTATATTACATAGTATATAAGTATCTATTTCATTATGCATTTCTATTATGAATAGAGACTATATCTTTGTTCATGCAACTGTTGTGACAGAGGACCCACTGTATAATGACAGGACTGTATAGGCGGATCTAAGTTATCACACTGATATGGAACGTTCACCAATCAATCACAGAAGGCGTTGCCGTCCAAAAACGCAATGCTAAATGGGAGCACTGTACCTTAAGACCGCTGTTGTTTCCTCCGATGTGACGTTTGTATAGGTCCATGTGATTAGGTAAGAGACACACCTTCATTCTCAGGATTTGCCGGCCTGGACAAACATCCACTGCCGTAGTCATCCTCGTATGATAGCCCCTGGTTACCATCTGGATATCAAGCTTTTAATCTTTGCTCCAGTATAATCATCTCCATGTATCATGAGCACTACCTTGACATTTTTATCACCTCAATCATTCAGATCTTCAGCGCTTATCTATTGCGACCAACATCATGGCCTAACATCCATACTTAATTAAATACATAGATGGGTATCCAGATGTCAGCCAAAAAGTGCGTGAACCTTTCACAGCTCCTGGATATTTGTGGTTCCTGGCCCTGGGTTGATAATTGGAATGTACTGTGAGTTGGCAAGCATCTTGGAACAAACCCTCTACTACTCAACCAGGGGTACCATCAGGCAATGTTGATCCAGTCAACATTCGGATCACAATAAAGATTGCAAGAATCCAAATGGTGTAGCCCTAACCATTTTCCCAGCAAATGTCATATGACAGCAGAAAAGAAGCATGAGCAACTTGGCGCAACATCCTGTTGTTCAATACATTTTACAGATGTTTCATGGAAAACAGATCATGGAAAAATCCATCAACAACTGCAAACTGTACTGCCTAGTTGGAGTAAGTTTCCTTGGGTAGAACCATAGTAAGTAAGCGTGCAAGATGGGTGAACTAACTCTACAACTTGTTGTTCACCAGTATTGTTGCTTATTCATCCCTGCCACTAATCAATATTCACCAGTAACCACTATTTTAAAAAAACCTATTATAACCCCTAGAACAGCCTACTAATCCCAATAACCGTCACTGTTGTAACCATCTACTAAAAACCTTTTACATACCAATAGGAACCTACCAAAAACCACCAAAATCTTTGAACACAAATTTAAAAACCCTATAGAAAACCTCCACCGTGGTGGTTTGGCACCACGATGGGCCTTGGCCCTGCCGCAATTTCCAGGCCTTCAGAGGCTTCTCCAAGGGCCAGATGGCCCTGGTGGTGGTGGCCGCCGCCTTCCCAGCCGCCGCCAGCCGCGACATGTCGGTGCTGCGGCATGTGACGGTGATCTCCTTCCTCTCCTTGGCCTTTATGGCCAGCCTGGTGGCCTCTCAGCTGCACAGGGGCGCCAAGTCATGGCCTGGTGGCTTCGCTGGTCATGGCCAGCCTGGTGGCAAAGCACCTGCTGGCCATGGCCAGTCGCATTGCACAGGGCTAGCGAAGCTAAGCGAAGTGGGAGGTTTAGGAAGTGCCGTCCATGGTTCGTGATGGGTAAAGTGTTTGTTGGTGGATGGTGAAACATTGGAAGAATTTCTGTCTGATTTGCGTGTTGGGTTCCAGGAGCAAATTTCGATGAGTTCGGAGGTTGACCCATGGAAACCACTTTGGATCAGTTAAGTTCGGATCTGCTTCTTTTTCCTAACTGGCTGGATAGGGTTCCTAACTAAATAGGTGCCTTGATCCATGGTTTTCGGAGGTTATCCATCCTGAAAACCATGGTTATAACCTCCGAAATCCAATGATTTTGGTTTTTCTTGATCAATCCAATGATTTCTTCGAAAAAATCCATGGATGGATAGGGTGCCTTGATCCATGGTCGCCCAGGTGACGAGCGCCGTGACGGAGCCGGAGGCCCTGAAGGGCGATCCGGGACACGTGCGCGTCTTGACCTCGGGACGAGCCTTGGTGGATCTCCGGTGGATCTCCGGTGGTGAAGTGTGGGTCATATAGTGGTGGATAGTACCAGTGGATAGTACCAGTGGATAGTGCCAGTGGATAGTGGTTGACATTGATTTTGAATGATTTTAAGATATTTATTTGATTTTATATATGTAATGTAGATGTTTGAAAACGAATATCTATAAGTTTACGATCTAATGGACAATGATTATCGATTGATAGGGTTTGATCCTTTTCATGTCTTGGGAGCTAAACGTGGTTACTAAGGTTATAGGGAGTTATAGTTGTTTAGAGTGAGTGGTTTGTAATGGTTCGTTGCTTTCGGATCATAGTAGTGGAGAATGCCAATGATAGACCATCAGCATTGGGCCATGGTGACACATTGGCGGTATGGTCAAGAGAAGTGGTTTGGAATGGCGAATGCCACTTCACGTGACCAGACAGCATAATCTCTCCAGCACCATAAGCAACCAGCAGACATGGGGATAGGTCAATATCGACCAATGAAGAACTTTTTATCGCCTTTACAATCTTAGGAGACCGCGAAGCTCAGATGAATTTCACCTACCACTACCACACATGGCAGCCGTGTGCCCTGGGCAGCTGCAGCACATCGCAACTTGACTTGTAGAGTTTTCCTGCGGCTCTAGCAGGTATGTAGTGGACATGTCGATGACTGGCGGGGGTTTTCAGATCACGCCACCATAGAAAATTGTGGACACAATTGCCGGGCCTCGGTTGGAAGGCAGGAGCCTCGCCCACACTTTCGAAGTTCGCCCGGCGCTCCATGGTGAAGTTATCCTGGCGCGCGAGCTCACGGACATGGACAAGTATTACCACTGCCTTGCCCACATTGTGAGATCAGCTCCACGTCCCATATTTCGGCGTTGAAGCCTTTCATGAAGGATCCCAGACTTGGGAGTTTTATGGCTGCCCCCAGGCCTTGTGTGGAGTCAAAAAGCTTTTTCAAGTTTCTTTGGCTGAAGATTTGTTCGCTGCCATAGAAACTGTAGATAGCACTCACCCGCATTTAATATCTGGGCAAGATCCAAATTGCGTTCTTTTCCGCGCCGGGCTCATGCACGCGGTCGTTCATTGCCATCCTTCTGCCGTTGCCATGCATCTACAGGGCGGCGCCCATGCCCCAGTTTGGCACGCATGCCGCCTCTCACATTGCTGCGAGCCAGGGCAACCCTGAGATGTTGCAGAGCATTTTGTCGCATCAAGCCAACCCAATCGGAGGATGTAGCGTGCTTGACGCCGTTGCGTCATGCAATGTGCGGCAACAGCGCCCGGCAACTCACAATGATGATTGACCTTCTGCTGCACTATGGCGCCGGCCCCTGCAAAGAGACCGCGATGGCGATTCAGTGCAAGCAGCCTCTCAGTTGAATGTTTCTCAGTGGATCAGTGGAATGTTGCGCGTTTATCTCGTTTGTTGCGGGAACTGGGCGATCGTATATGCGATCGTGCAATTCAGGTGACAGAGCGCATGGCGGGCAAGTCAGGTGCTAGAAAGTTGGCATCCATTGTGATGGCGCGCTTCAGCAGTGGGAAATTGAATCATCGGATGTTGGATCCAAGGCATCATGGTGCGCGTTCAGGAAAGAATTGTGCATACCAAGGAATGGCGCCTCTCAAATGAACTGAACAGGTCGTTTTTTTGCAGACTTTGGGCAAACGCCTGAAATTCAAATGTGGGAGTTTTGGGACATATCCAGTTTTGCCATATTCCCTTTGAAACTAGATTGGAAGAGTTTTGCGCCTAGTTGATGAAGCATGATCCAACGAGTAGAAATTAACTTTTTAGCATTTTTCAGGGACTTGGCTTCGTAGGATACGACATTTGGCAATCCTGGATTCTAGGGCGCAGCGTCGTCGAAACCACTGCTGGCTTTCGCCGCGGACCCTTAGAGGCGGACTTCAAAAACCGGAGGCTGCAAACAGAATTTCATGGGCTCCATCTCCTCATGGGTTTCAAGCATCAATGGTTTCGATGGGGATCAGCACCTTGCTTGACCGGAATTCCACATATCCCATCGCGTAAACGTACTGGTTTTGACCACCACAAGAAATCTAATCTTGCGAGTCCAATCCCGTACATATCATCACCGAATGCCAGTCACAAAAAATTGAAACACCAGAACCCCGAGGTCTGTGTGGGCATCGTGAAAATCCAGTGGGTTTTGCTGCAGTGGCAGTCTTGGGATCTTCAAGGCTTTCGTCAAAACCTATTGGGTTTTGATGCCGCAACAATTTTCCGTGAATTCCCCTGGGTTTTGATCCCATCAAGGTCATAAAAACTACAATACGAAATCTGAGCGCCCATGGCAGCCAGTTCAAAATGATGATCGCCAGCGTCCAGTGCTGCCAGAATCAAAAACTAGACAGCTAAGTGTATACAATGACGCAACGCCAGTGTGAACAGAGTTGGTGGAAATAGTTGAAAGGATTTGTTCGCCGCTGGATTGCGGACAGGTCAAGAAGCCGCAGCGAACCAGGGGAGGCGTGGCCGCGTTTGACGGTGGTGTATGATGGCCGCAGTTCGCGTCATTTCGCTTGTGCTGCCGTGGCTGCCAGGGCGGCGTCAGCTTGCTGGACGCCGCGTGGGAGCCATGCCCCGGGAAACCGGTTAAAAAAAGGCGCGATTGGCCAGCGCTTCTGGACGCTCCACAGAAGGCGTCAAAGACAGTTCCAAAGAAAGCAAAGAAGGCAAGCCGGCCGATCAGATGCCATCATGACAACTCTTTCAAATTCCAACAGGGAAAGTAACCAAGAAGAATGTTGGCTTGGTCATTGTTTTCCAGGAGGCCCCCAGGATCCCAGGTTTGTCACCTGATCCAACGCATAGAGATTCATTTTCAGGCCCCAGACTTTGGAGAGCTGAAGTTTGCTGAAGTTTGGCGATCCTGGGTGGTTCTGTGCTGCATCGTGGAATCCCGTTTGCCGAAGATCCAGAAGACCCCCAACATAGCCTTCATCATAATCATCATACAGCTGAATCCGCTGACTTACGTTTATGGTTTCCGACACGGGCGCCTGCAGTCGGAGACAAACCAAAAATAAGACGTGAAATATTTTGACATCAGTTGAGTACGCGGAGCTGCGATAAATACTTGAAAGTCTTGAACCTCCTCTTTAGGCTACAAGATGATATTGGCCAATCGCAAAATTATTCATTTTATTTTCCAGATCATGTGTTGGTTGCGTCTCCCACTGCCTGAAATTGCCGCGACTTGCATGATGGCACGGCAATCGCGTGAGAACAAATCGCAGCTTGAACGTGGGCTGATCAGGGTCAGGATTTGAGAAGAAATTATTGACAACTTGGGTCGGGCGCCGGCGTTTCAGGTTTGGCGAGAGCAGGAAAACGCATTTTTCATCAGGTTGGGTACTGAATGTTTAATTGTGAAAAAGGTTCTTCAAAGGGGGCGTAGTGTAGAAAAACAATTTGGAATTGGACATAAATGGGAAAAATTTTTCTTCTTGAACCGTGGGTACAATCAAAATGATTTTAACACCCGAGGAAATCAAGGATTGTTTTGTTTCCCATGTCCTGTGGATTTTAATTGTCAAAAAAGTTGGGTGCCAGGAAAGAACCGTGATCAATTTCCATGGCTGCAACTCCTGGGGTAGTAGCAACGGGGATTATTTTTGTTGTCTACATGTTTCGCTTCCTCACAAATTACCGTAATGATTCCAGTTTTTCTCCCTTTCATGGAGCATGTAGTTTTTGCTGGATATGGATTTCCTTCAAACATTTGAGCACGCTGCAGATCTTTCAAGCAATCCAAAGAAAGTACGCAGGATTTTTCAACAACGGCAAAATAACATTTTAAGATGACGTGCTCAATTTTTCAACAGGCAACTGATAAAATCATATAATTATGATTATGTCATTTTGCGAACATGTTTTTTTTGCCGCATTTTCGTTATTTACTACAAGAAAGCGTAGGGTTAACCGACATGAACTAAATTCATCGAGGCTAGCATCCATCGGCCACTTATTGCCCATCAATTCACCTCATTAACCATCATCAACCTTCAACCAGCCATTAAGTCACCACTGCTTCATCATCACTCAACATCAAGTAATCAGCAATCTTGCATCAACCAACTCGATGACAACGGTTGGCACTGTGGATTTCGACCTCCCAACAAGACTGGCAGGGCTCCGCTATGGCACCTGGTTTAAGGTCCTCATCGCCTTGGCCTTGGGTTAACACATGAGGACCTTGTGGCGCCTCAGTTCTCTTATGTTGCCTTAATTCCCTAAAAATGCATTTTTTCCCACTCACATTCGTCATTTCACTTTGAATTCTTCGAGCCGTTTGCTACCCAGTTACTCCTAATTTCGGTGGGTTATGACCCACCGCATCCCACGGCCACATGGCACGTAGCCACTTTGGTTCATAAACGTTTCATAGCCAACTCCAGGAGGTCACACATCCGACCAGCGCATCGCCTGTTCCCTGAGGAAACCAAAATTTCTGGGAAGTTTTACCGCAGACTTGGAACCTTGGAACGACAAACGTGCCATGATGATGCGCCCAAAAATGTTTCATTGATGATGGTTTTTCATGATTGAAAACATGTTAATAGTTTTGAGTGATGAGTTAGGGTGACTCACTGAATAGAGTTGAAGTGGTTGAAATATGCGGGCACATTTGCTTATTCACCACATGGAGCTTCGTTTCCCTCATTTTCTCGGATCACTGCCATCAACCCTACAGCATACGAACGCAGTTTCCGTCCAAGTTTGCTAACAGGAGTTTCATCGTTTCGGTATTCTGAATGACTCGTTGATTGATGAATCAATGATGAATCAATGAGCTCTACTGGCTTGTCATTGTTGTTTCATATGTAGTCGTTCGTTTCAATGTTTCGATGGGTTTTAATTATCATTGTTCGTCACAGTGTTCTACAAAGTTTTCAATGGCGCTGCATTGCTCCGCCAGGTGCCTGAGGGGTTCCCTTCCATGACGGACCACTGGCTGGCAATCTTCGGTTACCTTCAGAGGAATATGTTGTTGGTCATGTTGAGTTCTTGGCTCAGTGACATCGTTGTTTTCCAATCCTGGGTGTGCAGCTGTTGTTTTTTTTCGAAACTGTATGAACAGTGATGAACATTGCAGTAAAGAGTCTAGTAATGATGATAACAGATTGTGACTTAAGGTCTTCAAAGCGGGATGAGTCATGTAAGCTCTTGGGATTATGTACGACATCCAAAGTGATTGCAAGTGGCCAAGTAGCACTTCAGTGCCCTTGTATTATCAATATCCCATGTAGGGGTGGGATACTATCCAGAATTTTTGCCATAGAATTCTGATCCTTGGCCCTCTACCTCATTCTATTTGTTTACCTATTTTTGCATACCTGGGATAATTGCTGGTTTGGATTTGAGGCAAGCATTGATGGTTACTGACATACTACCAAAAAGTAAAAAGACCTTTATGGGTTCTATGAAGTTCTTTGGGCACGCCGTAGCCGTCAGGGTTATACCCCTCAGCAGTTCAGAGTTCCAGGAGTGGCGTTCACACTGAATGCCATGCCCACAAGGTCGCTGGTCCTGAGCGCCTTGTATTGTCAGCATGTCGCCATTCCCGTTTCTTGGCGTGGCACCGAAAATTTGTCTGCAGAAGTTGCATTGTTGAAGGATAGATTCGTAAAGGATGTGGCCTATGCACACGCATAAACGCGTGTTTCTCAAAATAGGGGACCCCCCAAATCATCAATCAAAAATAATTTTTAGTAATAGACCAACCCTTTTTTGAGAAACCCACATATGCACGCGCATATATTTATCACATTGTCTATACCCTGCGGTCGTCTTGCGTGAGCCCAACCAGCTGCTTTGCTTTGTTTGTTCCGTACCAACCTATTGTGGGTAGAAGCAATAGAGCAAATGGTGGTTTCTCAAAAGTGGGAACCCAAAAAAATGGTTGGTTGATTATTAGAAATGACTAAATATGGATGATTTGGTGGTAATTACCACTAATTTGAGAAACCCCCAAATATCACTTGCCAGGCCACCGAGGCTGAAAAGAAAAGACATTGTTAGGTTGCAGGCCTCATTTGATTCGATGAGTGTGATTGCCGTGAAAGACACTGCTTTGAGTCAAAAGAGGAAGTGCAAAGCAGGGCCGACCTGTTCACCAATCAGAAGCAACAGCCAAACAAAAGATCAAGCGAACGACAGTGCAGGCTCCTAGCTACATAAGAGGAGCAAATACCTTTGTACATATACACGTATCACATTTATATTTGCAGTTTAGGTGTGCACATGCAAATCCTTGCGGAGGTATAGCCATGTACAAATCTAAATACTTAGAGATGTAATATGTGCAGTGGCATGTGCAGTCATATGTTTTTTGTTTTGTACTGATTCAGATACAGTACGTCCACAAATATGAAACAGATATATCCCAAAGAATCAAATCTATGTTTGCCCTTGAATTTAAAAGGGGTAGCAGAGGATGACGAAGATACCAAGATACTCAAAAATAGTCAATTTCCAAAGACAATGGGGAATTTTGAGATTCTCACGGAACATGCTCTCTTTTTTAGATATCATCATTTTGTTTCCAGTAAGAGACAAGAACACCTGATATACACGGTATAATATTTGCATATGCTTGCATAAAAAGTAATGCATGATATGATACGTGTATTTGCATACAATACATCTAGACAAGTCAGCAGAGTCAGCAATCATTGTTAATTGACTCTGACCCCATTTCAGGGCGTCATCGACTCTCACAGGAATGCTAAACGAATGTTCATTGAATCACCAAGGCACCATTGAAAAAGATTGTCCAAAGCAGGTTGGTTGGCTTTGCCCTTAAGAATTGGAAGAAAGCGCTCAGTGACAGCCTGATCAACCCCTTCGGGTGAGTCGTTGGTGGGAAGCGATGTGTACCCCATTGGTTTCCGTGCGAGACACGACAATGGTTTCCTTGTGGCATGGTCAGTTTGACTAGTAAGTAATGGATTGGTTACTTATTTACTCATTCAGACTAATTGTTTCTCGTTTGATAACTAATTGTTGGTAATTAACTATTCTTAAAATTGCAGCAAATGGATTAGATACTCATCACTAGTCATTTAACCCATGGATATGCCATATCCATGTCCATGGCCATACCCCTCGCTGGTTGCTGCTGATGCTCATCCAAGAAGCGCGACGCCTTCAGGTGTACAAGCAGCTGAATAACTTCAACAGTCGTCGAATCAATAAGGTGCTGTGTTTGGACCCGGTGAGTAACTGGCTAAATCTGGCTACCAACCAGCTACCTTAGAAGCTTGGTAACCCTGGTTAACCTAGTAGGATGATCCGAAGTCAAGAAGGATTTGGGATGGGACAGCAACAAAATGTGAGAGTTTTATTTGGTAGACAGGCCACTGCAGAAATGTGGGATCAGCCACCATCAGTGTTGGTTGAAAAATTGCTTTCAGCAACTGTCTTGTTGGTTTCCCTGTCCTCACTGAGACCATTTCCTTGCTGTGTGAGCACCCAGTGTGTTCAGCTTTGTTGGAAAACCCGCCTCTGCGACACGAGACTGGTCAAGATTTTTAGAGACTGAAGTCAGTGATGCTTATTGACATTTATCCCTTGGTTTGCTTGAGACCGAAAGCACCGCCAATTCCATCATGCTGTGAATCTTTGAACACATAGGTTCTCCGTGGCAGGGGTGGCCGATGTTTCGTGCAGAAGTGCGAAAAGGATCACAAAGGACTCACCTCCTTTGTTGATGTAGACACCTAAAAATCATGGTTTCCTGTGATTTTTCGCGTCAGTAAATCCACTTAGTGTTCGCCAACAACAGCGCTGTTACACCAGCTGTAGCCCAGTTGTAACAATGTTGTAAGTACAGTAGAAACCACATAGTTGTAATGTAAGAAACCATATTACCATGCTTACCTATGCGCTTAAACAAACTCCAATGCGCCGGTATGGACACTAATTTTCATCCTGTGAGGTGCTGCTCAGATCTTGCACTTCCTTGTCGCTGCTATACGCCCTGGTTGCGACATGCGGTGTCATGGCACATGGAGCAAAGACTCCTGAGAATCTGGGCGTCAAGAGGTCATGCTATCAAGGGGAGGCCCGGGCATAGAAATCCGAGTGATATGTAGGGCAGAACAGAGAGCCAATTGAATGTTTGTATGTGGTTTGTTTTCTGTCCTTTGATGTGCGTTGTCTTGAATTTGCTTCTGAGTTCATTTTTCCCCGTTTTTTTTCTGCTAAACAAGGAAGAGGAAGGGAACTATCAAACTATCTTTGCATCTTTGCGTTTGCCTGCTGTTCTCTTCTTTTTTCGCTTATTTGCCTCCTGTTCTTGCTTCCTTTGCTTCGCTACTTTCCAGCTCTTAAACTATACAGCCTAGAACCTCCACACCATCGACGCCAAGTTCAAGAAACCTAAAGCCTCCAATTCCACCCATTGCTTCAACTTCCTTCGATGGCTGCAGTTTTTGTGAAAAGCTCATGGCCTTTAGCGGCTTGGGCTGATGGTTGACTAGATCCCCGCCCAGGAACATCCTGTTGGCATATCCCAGCAGCCACGGAGCGGCGTGGTTGGCACAGCTTCTCACTGGTTGCTCCCTATTGATTGCCCTGCCCTTGGGTGTCCACCCTACGCGTGACCAGCTCCCAGCTGCTTGGAGGAATTGGGTGATGACTTGGGGGCCAACCGCCAAACACACGAACGAACACACATGGTGATTTCTGAAGCCATGGGGACCTCCAAGAATTGCTGGAGTTTGTTGATATCAATGGTGAATAGTGGATGATAACTGGGCGTACCCTTATGACTTGACCAGAAGGACCTACATATACATACAGAGACAGTTTTCTGTGTGGTTGATGTCTTTACCCAACTTTGGAGGGGCCAAGTAGGGCTAGTTTTGAGCGGCCTTGATCCACGCATTCCTTGGGAACACTGTTGTGACGTGTTTTGGCTCGATGCCATCGGTGGGTACCCCATTGGCACCAATCCTTTGGCCCAATACCATTCCAGCTTTCGATCATTTGCCAATGCTGCACATAACCAGGTTTTCCTCGCCTGGTCATTGGGGGTCTTATGAATGGTATATACGGTTCTTACATGTCATGTATAGTCTGGCAGATGGTTTATTTTGTTCTTTTTCCTCAAGATTCGGGATGGTTGGTTCAGTGACAAGCATGTCTTTGGGGTGGAATATAATTACCCAGTATAGCGTTGTTGCATGTTGTTGCTGGTACATAGGTTCGTTTCTTGTGGGTTTTAGGAATCCTTCAGCTTTGATCCGTCCACACGCACTTGTTGAGATTTCGTTGCAACTATGCAAGTGCGTGTGCATAGATCACCCGGCGGTATGTCATGTGCATGTGCATAGATCACCCGGCGGTATGTCATGGTGTTGAGGATTTGTCCGCAGATTGGGGATGATTTGGCTATGGGTCAGGCAGTTAACCAACCAATTTCATGGAGGATAATGAAATGACCAACAATAGTAGGGAAAACAATACTTAATGATGGGGGAACCAGGGGTACAGGGTTTTGACCCGGCCGGGCAGCAGAGGATGGACTTGCGCGGTTTGAACCCACTGTCATTGACTAAAATTTATCATAGGGGTTCGACCACGAACCCGAGCAGCAATCATTGACTGTTCACTAGAAACGACCAACAGCCATCAATTAGCTGCCCTAGGAAGTGATCTATTCCTTCCAGTGCCTTTTCAGTGCCTCTGCCGGAGTGAAGAGTTGGGAGATTTGTGGGATAGTTTGGAGATTTTTAATCATGTTTTGGTTTAGGTATGTTTAGATGTTCTTATGATATTGTTTGACATTTGTTTACGATAGGTTCAGACGTCGCTTAGAGAATTCAAGCCAGCTTTGGGTCAGAGAAAGATGGGACGCGAATATGCCTCAGCATGTTGCGGTGGAAAACCACTCTTGGTTCAAATTGAACTGCTACTGCAGATAGTGACAATGATGATGACCACAATGATGAGAGATATGACTATGATGATGACGACGACGACCATGATGACACTTCTGCCTATTATGATACTGATGATGAAGATTATACTTGTGCTGATAGAGGTGACGCTGTTCAAAACTGTGCTCATTGCCTGGTTTTTGTGCTTGTGCGGCACCACCAGCCATACCCAGCTGATTGTTGTTCATCGGCATTCAAAGTTATGATTCAACAGGGCAACTAAGAACTTCGGTGCTCTGGATAGCCCCAGTAAGTATTATTGGCATTGTAATGCTGTTGTTGTTGGCTATTGTTCCTCACCTGTCAGGTGAGGGTTGGTAGATGTTGTCTGAGCTCCTGTCCTTCTCTGCCGCTTCTCCTCCGCAAGCACCCAATCGCATTGGCCCCTGCCGGACCTCAACAGCTAGAATGTCAGATGGCATGTCAGAAGATATGTCAGATAGAATGTCAGAAAGACTGTTGGAAAGAATGTCCGAAGATATATGGCAGATCGACTGTTTGAAGATATGTTACAGAGAAAGAATAGGATGTCAGAAGATTTGTCAGAAGATATGTTAGGTAGAGCACCATGAGATGTGCCAGATACAACGTCAGAAGAATGTCAGAGAATATGCCAGACTGACATGTGGTGGCCGGGATCACTCAAAGTAAAGTATTTGATCCTTAACCATTATCAACCGGCAATACAAGTTCTGTTTTTAAGTGCTGTATCAATATCTAACCATTTCCATATAATGGATCAGTCGTTCTTGTTATCCATGGTTGGTTGTTGCCGGCAATCAATGGCAATCATTCCCCACTGTTATCCCATATATTGATTGCTATTCGATATTCAACTTTTGTTCACTGCAATTTGGCGTTGTTAAGCATGAGTGGCCATTGCCAACAATTATCAATAACTCCTAATACTGATTCACCATTTTTGAAAAATCATTGTTACCCATTGGTTCCCGACCATCATGAACCATTGGTCACCATCATGAACCTTTGGTTATGACCATCATTAAGATTCATTAAGCGATACTGCTACCCTTGGCCCAAATTTGCCGTCATATCCCAGTGGTGTTCCTAACCATCATTAATCGATTGCCATTGTCTCGTATCCAATGAATCATTGGTTCCTTACCATGTCCCACGTCATGAACCAGTTGTTACTAACCGTCATTATTGTAGTGACCATTGCGTACAATCAACACTGACCATCTCAATGATTCATTCACCGTTGGTCACTAGCCAGCAAAAACTGATATTTAAAATATCGTTGTTTAACCATTCTTGTTAGTTATCGTCTCATATCAATCCCTATTATCAACCACTTATAGTCTTACTATCAACCATCATTGACCATTAGTGGTTGATGATAGGTGGTAAACAATGATAATGGTTGTTATTATTGGTTATAAGAGTTGTCATGATTGACCATCACTACCACTGGGCAACCAGCCATTCTCCACCCATAGCTTCCCGAGGAGCTGTGCTCTTCGGCCGGCCAAAGTTGCCGCCCGGTTCCCCTTCCGACGCGTCCGAGTTTGCTGCTTCGCCAAGCCCGGCCAAACGTGCCATGGAGCAGTGGATGGATCATTGGATCCGGAATCTGATGGGTTCGGTTGGGTGGTTGATTCAGTTAAGAAGCATTAGTAAGCTGCAATAATGGGGCTTCACAGGGGTATATCAACTACAAGTGGTTCGGTGGTTTGTTGGTTGGTTTGCTACTTGGCTGGTTGGGCTTGTTGCACGGCCGCCATGGCTTTGGACATCCATGATTGTCATGTTCACACCCACTGTCAAGTAGCAGCCCCGGAACAGAGATCAACATTCAGTTTGCAGCCAGCGCTGGCGTTTTTCCAGGATTGTTGCAAATGATCATTCTGACAATACGCACGGGATCGTTTCCACCATTCCCAAGCAGGAATTGCGCACTCATTGCATCGCATTGTAACGTTTGTGTCAAGTGATTCCTGTTTTTCTTCATGGGTACTAGTACATGCACGTGATACCTCTGCCACATGCCCCCCACGTGATACCCCTACCACATGCACCCCTCACCCTCATCGGAACTGATAGTGATTGATTGGATCACTCTTAACCAACTCTGAGAAGGAAGGAATGCCAGAGAGATGACCGGCAAGCAGAGTAGCACGCATTTAGATGTGTTTGGGCGATTCTGCATATGATAACGCCCACTACAGTACCCAACTTGTTGGGATACGTTGTCGGCATTTGCGCTACTGTCGAGATCGGTTCTACAAATATGTTAGTTAATTGATATAGATCCACATATATATATATCATATCTACTAAATAGAAATATGGTATCATTGTGTATCATTCAGGATCTATCGCTTGTCTCGTTGATGTTAGCTACATCCCTCTTAGTCGAGCGTTGTAATGTGATCAGCACCGGATCATGAACCACCATTTTGGGGTGATAGACCACCAAATGTGATCAGCAGTTCATCATTGCGTGCAGCAAATTGAATTGTGAACCCTCGTGAACCATCATGAGCCATGACGAAGCATCAGTTTTCATGATTAAGCAGCTTCCTTTAACCAGCTCATAACATTCATGATTTGCCATCTATGAACCATCATTGACCATCTATCAATCATCGTTAACCAGCTTATCAAACATCATTCAAAGTCTACAACTATCATTCGTACCTGGAAGAATCGCAGTATTTTTTCCGATCACATGTGTTTTGATCCACAGGTGTTTTGCACACTGCATCACTTGTGCGATCACCTTCCTGATCTCAGGTGTTTTGCACACTGCAGCGATCCTGGGCACAGCATCGACTCTGGCAGTGATTTTTCCCTCGGTCACATCGAGCCTTGGCGTTACCCCCGGAGGTCACGAAAAGACATCGCCAGGGGTGTTTGTAAGCGATTTGACCACCAATATATAACCATGAATCATTAGCCGTGCCACTAGCCGTTAACCAATACCAACCATAAATCATTATATAATGATTTGCCATTCACAGCTACATCAACCAGCAACCATGAATAATTAGCCATCCACCACTACCAGCCATGAACTATTCACTATCAACCATTCGCAACCCAGCAACATTAGCCAAACAGTTAATCATTCATCAAACGAACCATCAGCCATCATTAAGCATTGACTATATGAACCCCTAATCATGAAGTATGAACCCCGGACCCTGGACCATCCTTTTCCCAACACTGTGACCCTGCAGGGATGCTTCAAAGCAGCTGTTGATGGTCCTTGGATGTTGCACCCCTGTGAATCTAGTGGTTGAATACTAGTTGATATATTCACTATTAACGAAGTTGATATTAGTCAGGTAGTAATTAGTATGAGTTGAATTCATGTTGATATTGCTTAGTAATGTTCGTGCCAATAAGTTAGTAATGTTAGTGTCAGTAAGTTTGTATAACGTTAGTGTGAATACTAGTTAGGTCGTAGGCAGTGAATGGTAGACACTGGGGAGGAACGACGAGGTCACGGCGCAAGCGGCGCCTCGAACGGCCCAGGATTGTGAGCATCGCAACGGGCTTTGGTTCGGTGCTGTGGACCTTCGTGATGCCCATGGTCATGATCTTCATCCTGAGGCGGGGTGAGGGAAGCCATTGGAAGTGTAAGGCTATAGCTGAACACACCGCGGGTGAGTTCACCATGGTTAGCCCGACAACGTAGTTTATAACCCCTAGAAACCATGGAAACAGTAGCTGAACCAAGCCCTAGAAAATCTAGAAACCATGGAAACAGTAGCTGAACCAAGCCCTAGAAAATCTAGAAACCATGGAAACAGTAGCTGAACCAAGCCCTAGAAAATCTAGAAACCATGGAAACAGTAGCTGAACCAAGCCCTAGAAAATCTAGAAACCATGGGAACGGTAGCTGAACAAAGCCGTCGAAACCAAGGGATTGGTCACCACTTACCTTCGCGGTGGGGGTGCGCGTCCAAGCTGGGAAGATGTGATTCAGCCACGGCTTGGGGACATGGTAAAGAGATATTGAAGCGAGATGTGTTTGAATTCATGGTTCGTGGATGGTTAAAAGCCTACTTGGGGAATGACATTCAACAATCATATAGGAAAGACAATGTAGAGGGGGATGCACCCACGACATGATAGGAATATGAGCATGATTAGAATTTCTGTGGCAATACCTTGAGGATGTCCAAAGTGCCACCAGAGTTTAAGAGGTTTGTGTTTCTATGTGTTCAGGAGCTTGCAGTCACAGAGCTTGACAGTGGTGTCGCAAAAGTGGATGTGGAACAGAATGATTGTCATGAAGATTTGCAGGATTTGATGGTATTTTGTAGCCACACGGTCCCCTTTCCCACCTCGAAGGTGTTGCTGAAATCTGACGCTGAAAGATCTCAAAGTGGCATCATTGGTTGGATTGGCTGAGCTTTCACCCAGCGCTTGCGCTGAGGAATCGAGCTTCCCGGGAATCAGCCTCCATGTTGCTTGGTGCAACCTTGGGCGGGAACACTTCGGCGGAGAACTTGTCATTTGCGGTTTGCGTTAAAATCGGGGGGCCTGATGCCAAGCCCGGCTTGAGTGCGCTGAGGTGTAGAATTTGGCGAGTAGAAGTGACACCGAGAAAAGTGGCAATAGAATTACATAGAAGCTGCAATTTCTTGCGTACAAATTCAAGGAAGCGGCTGAGGCAGTTCAGGATACAATCTTTGCAAACCATTTGGTTGCCGTCCAGGTTTTCTTTACACCAAACCAAGGGAAGTGGGAGCAATTCTCCTGATTGACGTTACAGGAGATAGCTAGGGTGCCACCGCTGATCAATGTTTCAAGAAGTGCTTTTGCTGATGGTTTACTGGAATTGATCATATCAAAAGTCGTGATGCTGCTCAAGTAATTGATACTGGTAGAATCCATCTAGAGTTCTTGAAAACTTGCAACTACCAAACCTCCCAGTCAATCTCTCAACCGCAGTTTTGGATAGTTTTTGCAGAGTCGCAACACTGACTTTCACTGAGACAGTTTCATACATCGTAAATGGTGGATAACGATCCGATGAAACTGGGAATGCATCCAACTCTATATCGGAGGTTTCCACGCATCCCTGCCAGCGAAAATCACAAGAAAGCCATGGCCTTCACAACAGGGGCCGTTGGGGTTCCATGGGTTTACCATGGGGTTCCTGGCATTACCATGGGTGATGACGGGGTTACCATGCGGTTCCTGGAAGTTACCGTGGG
Source organism: Symbiodinium kawagutii (assembly GCA_009767595.1). NCBI lineage: Eukaryota > Dinophyceae > Suessiales > Symbiodiniaceae > Symbiodinium > Symbiodinium kawagutii. Next base: position 316,270 of record VSDK01001007.1, on the reverse strand, counting down.
GTTACCATGGGGTTACCATGGCGTTACCATGGCTACCCCTCAGCGAGGCTGGGAACTCCCCATGCTGCGGTCGCCGGGTCGAGGCTTCCAGAGCTGAGCAGCTCCACGCTGAAACGGGAAAGGCGCCCTGGGAGGTGGTGAGCAACGACCGGGAGCACTGGGATGGGTAACGGTGGTCAATGTATGATGGTTAGTTGTGATGGTTAATGGTGGTTAATGATGGTTGATGGTGGTTAAGGGTGGTTAATGATGGTTGATGGTGGTTGATGGTGGTTGATGGTGGTTGATAATCGTAAATGATGGTTAATGGTGGTGAAGGATGCTTTGATGATGGGCGAATGATGATTGCGATGATGGTGACCATGATGCTAATGGTTACAATGACGCGAAAGGCGAATCAATGATGCTTTAGATGATGGTCACTATGATGGTTGTTGTTATGCTAGCATCAACTACTGGAATGGTCACCCAACTGGTTTCTATTTAAGTTCTGATCACTGATGACCATGTTTTGCCTGAAACTTTCGAACAGCCATTACGGACAAGTGCAGCAACATAGCAAATATCGACCATGGCACATGGAGGTGTCCGGAAATGTGGGAACCCATGGGAATTTCAGAGCTGCCGCAGCTGCAGCTGCTCGATGCACAATCTACATACTGAATCGCTCCAAAAAACTGGTGTTCCCAAGCCGGCATCACTGCGTTTGTTGCTCAGATCATTCTCTGTAAATTGATTCAAGTACTATCAGATACATCCAAGAATTGTAGATAAAGATATTTAAAAAAGCCACAAGTGTATCGATAACTGGTCATCTACATTGACTCACCAGTTGGGGAGTTTATCAGCAGCTGTATCTCGTTTGGTATTTAGACCATACCAACTATAGATACCGATACCACAAATAGGTACCCCAAATACAGCCAAATACCATCAATCAATACGACACAACCACTCAACTAAAATGACTATCACCAACAGAAATACCATAGGAAATACCACAATTATCACAAGTACATCCATTGAAATCCCACAGAAACCACAATAAATACCCGTAAAATCTCATCAAACCATAGAAACGGCCACAGATATCAATGAGCAATCCCGTAGAAACTGCTAATACCCACAAAAATTGTATACAAAATCCCATCCAAAAACCCATCACTACCATCATCTACCACCAAAAATGCCATGAACAGATATGTCCCTTGAAACCCCATAGAAACTGCCATGAGAATATCCCATTTGAAGTCCCTTATAAGATCCCATAGGTACCATCCACCACGCCATGAACAGATGCCACGCGCCGCGGCTGGCGCCGTGGCCAGGCTCCTCAGCTCGCCCTTGGCCTCGCCCGTGGCGTCGCCCAGCTGGTCCCCGCGCGGCTCCACGCGCAGCAGTCCGCAGCTGTCGCCGCGCGACTCGCGGGCGCCGGTGGAGGAGTTCCAGTTGGAAGAGGCGAGAAGCGAAGGGAACCGAAGTGGAGGAGATCAGTGGAGGAGATCAGTGGGGGAGATCAGTAGGGGATGAATGGATGATGAGTGGAGGAGATCCAATGGGATGGATCAGTGGAGGAGCAATGGGATGGATCAGTGGATCAGTGATGGATCGATGACTGGGTAGGGATGATCAGGGGATGATGATCCCAAATCTTCCGATGGATCAGTGATGGATCAGTGGATGCGGAGGATTTAAATTTGGGATGAGTACCAGTTTTTGGATCAGTGGATGACCGGTGGAACTAGGGATTGATCACAGGGATGGAACCGGAGAGCAGTAGGGACTAGGGACCAGTGGATGACCTGTGCATGGATCAGTGGGGATCCGTGGCGACCAGGGATGGATCAGAAGGATCACAAGGAAACTAGGGAGATAGATGACCAGTGACCAGACCGAGACGTGACCAGTGAACAATCACCAGGGAGACCAGGGAACATCACTAGTGATGGAACCAGTGGAGACACCAGTGAAGGATCGCCAGCGAAATAGACGGATATGTGGAGACATCTCAAGGGCGAAACTAGGAAAGCAAGGAGATAACCAGAGATGATGTGACCAGACGAATCACCAAGCAAAGTCTCGGATGATGGAATCTCAACATTTCTAGATGATTTATTGGAATGAGAACCAGAGATCTGACCAAATTGTAGGGGTATATCAGGGATAATTATACACAATGATGATAGTTATCAAATTTTATTGATACGTTCAAGTATAACATCATGATATCAGCATTATAGGGATACCCCCGTGATATGACCATCGGTAAATGACCATAGTCCATAGTGTACAGTAACCATGATTACATACTTCAATCTGACCATAGTGAGAAGAATCAACCAGTACTAGCTAACAGGGATTTGACCATATCTCCATCGGTAGATAAGCAGGACGGGATATCTTACCAGGTAATATAACGATTGCAGCAGTGTTCAGGATGATGTTGACTACCAGGGATATAGCATGGGACTACCAGGCATGTAAAATGGAACTATAACGATTTAAGCTACATCCTGTAATCATGGGACTACCAGGGATACAACAAACAATAGTGCTTACGAGGACGATATGGCTGGTGGGATCAAATCACGGTTGCCGGGGTGTTGTCATCAATGGTAACGAATAGAGGTACAACTTGTGGACGTGACCTCGCGTGTAATTCATTTTGGTGCTCGAATACTGGTATGTCCACAGTTTTAGGGATGTGATGCATGTATATTGTCGTGGTACATATACACATATATATATATACTGTATGTAGTAATTAAACAAAATTATATAGCAAATTGAAAGAGTACAATCATGATTGTGACCATCGCTACAAGAACCAACCAGTCCAACAGGGGTAGCAATGACAGTTAGCACCAATCTAGTGTTTTGATGCAACCCATACTGGTAACCTTCATGAGCATATAACAAACTAGATCACCATAGCTATATGTTGAGTGGGCAGGAATCAACCCGCACAGAGGTTGACCATGACTGTATCCAACTGTTGAGCAGTTCGCCATGATATCAACTAGTTCGTGGGTAGGATAACCAACCAACAGAGGTTGATAGGCAAGCATCATTATTGCAGACTTGGGAGATCAGCTTCCACCCTATTGGTGTAGCCTATTGGGTTCATTCGTTTCCTGTAGGGCCATGGGCTTAGCCAAGCAAATGCATTGTGGTTATATAAGCTGTATGGGTGAAGGTCCCAACAGTTAGACTAATTTGGTCATGACTGGAGGATGTTTTCATAGCTGGGGTAAATTGTACCCAGAGCCAATATGACTTTAGTCAACATAAATTCTTGATGATGATGATGACGACATCATGATTTCATGGTTCAAAAGAATGCCACCTTTCCATCAAGAAGTGCATCGTTGATCCGCATTAATTCGCCAATGAAATACTGCATTACCTGGAATGTATAATGATCAGCAAGTCATCGAATTTGCTAGTTGAGGTCTTATTTCATAATATTGGCTAATGAAATAACACCAACACCTCAAATCTAAACATCATCAACAAATCAGTTGGCTCATCATCATTGTTCCTGTCCAGTGAGGATTAGGTCTACCATCAGGAACGTATAAGAGACCGCCTGAACATTGACCATTCCAAATATTTTTTGGGGGGAGGTTCGCTCTGGGTGCAGAGTACTGAGCAATAGTCATCCAAACACAGTTGAATAGATATATGACAGAAAGAGATACACATAGACACACTGTACAAAGATTGGTGGCAGTCGCCAGCTCGACCTGGGAAAAAGAAAGCTCACAGATGTTCAACCACCAGTGAACATGGAATAATGGTTTCTAGAAGCAACCCTTTCCGGCAGCCTCATCACTGGAAGTTTTAGAGTTCCAAAGCATCAACGCTTCCATAGAATTTTGCATCTTGCAGTTTCTATAGCAGTGGGCTGTTTTGGGGTAGAATTGGCATGTTTTCTAAGTTGGCATTGAAAACCGTTTGCCAAATCAAAAAATACTTTTCTGGCAACATATAGAGATTATTGGCATTATGTTTTCCCTGAATATAGTTTTCTATACTTCTAGTTTCCTGGCTTACATGGGTTTACTACTATGTCGAGAATTCCCTTTCACTTCCCAGCTGGCAGGTTTGCATGGAAATCGAAGAGCCGGATAGTGGCCACTGATCAGCAAAGGGCGATATGAACGTTACGATTGGTCAGTTTCGGATGAAAAATAGAGAGCTTACTTAGAAATTATCACTTCATGATTGGCAGCCCTGGGTCAAGAATGGTGAATCAGTTTGGATGATACTGTCGAACTTGTTGATGGGCCACCAAACCTTGCTTCATTTGTTGGATTGGTTGCGTAGAAAGGGATCTGTAATTCAAGACCTCAGAATTTGCACCTGCTTCTGCTTCTTGTTTGGCATCCTCCTTAATCATGCTTTACTACTATTGACCAGTGACCAATATACTTAACTATTGTTAGCCATGGTTAAGCATTGTGAACGATGATTAAAGTTGACTAGCCACCAATCTCAAGCATTGTTAATCACCATCAACCATGATTGACCATGGTTTACTATGACGAATCTCTTTACTCAACCACTGTTAACCACCATTAACTGCGATATCGATATCGCACTATGATCAACCACTATACTCAAGTATTGTTGACAAGTACGAAAGATGATTTGCTATGGATCAAGTGACCACTACGATTCACCACTAGTAGTCTATACTTAAGTAGTGTTGGCCATCATTAGCCACCATTTACCATGATTCACTATGATCAGTCACTACACTACCGTTAACCACCATCAGCCATGATTAATTGCCATTAATTAATCTCTACCCATCACCAACCACCACTTACCATTATTCACCATCATCTACCGCGCTTATCAATTAAGCACCATTCGCCAGCATTGACCGCCATTTACCATCGTTAAGTAATCACCATGAACCACCGTTAGCCAGCCGATTCACCATAGCACCGCATCCTCAACAGTCACGGTCGCTTGGCGGCACTTGCGCCGCGTGGCCGCCCGAGGTGTCACCAGCACGGTGCGTCATGCCGAGCTGCCAGTCTTGCCAGTTCTGCCGATTCCCGCGGCGGAGCCGGAACGTGTCTGGGTGAAACCACAACGTGACATGTGGGGTTTAAGGGAGGATCCATGGGTTAAACCGTTTCGTTGTCGGTTTAATGATTTTTGAAGAGAACTAGTTGGTAAAGAGTTAGCAGTCGTTTGCCAAACAGTTGGTTCAGAGTTGTTTTTGAAGACGGGATGATTCATGGCTTTAACGATGAATGATCGGTGTTAAGAGTTGGTGTTTTTTTGAAGGTGATAATAGTTGACCATTAGCCAACTATCATCAATCATCAACCATATTCGGCCTAATGATTGGTAAGTACTTGGTTAGGAGTGGTTGTTTAGGGACGATGATGGTGAGCTATTTTTAAATGGGCGCAGACCCAGGGTACCTAGTAGCCACGAATCAGCCACAATAAACCTGATGAGACACATGGTGGTTTCTCAAAATAGGGGACCCCCTAAATCATCTCATGTTAACCATATACAATAATAAACTAACCATTTCAGGGGTTCCTGGTTTTTCAGAAACCCCCACACAGTTCATTATTATCCCCTATGGTGACTAGTTGCTCATTGTCAAGAATGAACCCACTGGCTGCAAAGAACAGCAACACTCAACGAAATTTGGACCTGGCGAGTGGTGATTGATCATGAAATGAAAAGGTTGAGAATGGGAAATGTTAAGCAGCAATGAGCAACAATGATGTCAATCATTGATTTTACATGCTGATTTATACTACCTCATTAATTGAGCTATGATACCTCGTGAATTGGAATAGCCATTAAGCTGTCGTTATCATAGCTTCGGATAGTCGTGCAACTGCAACGGTTGATAATGATTAATTAACGTTCAGTGGCGAATGGTCGAAAAGTGATTTTTGATGGTTTTCAATATTTGAGATTATGCAATTATATAGTCATCCATCATTAGTCACCTCAATCATAATCAAATAATCACCATTAGCCATTGATATTTCTGCATTAATGTCCTGAAGATGACATCCAATTTTCATGCTGGATGATTTCCAGTGCAGCTCGGCTAAGAACAACGGAATCTCAGCGAACGGCCGGCCATCAGCTTGGGAGTTGACGCTGGCGCCCTCTCAACTGGTGATGAGCATTCATGGCACTCTGGCAAACTAACCGGCAAACTAACCTGGAAGGGAAATCACCTCCAGGGATGGTTTACCTGGTTAATAAATAGTTTACCTGCTGAAAAATGGTGATTTTGAGCTTCCTGGTTAGTTTACCAGAGGGTATCACCAACGGAACAATTCTTCTCCCTTGCCATTAGTGAACCAATCGGTGCACCAAAGAATTCTTCTGGGGTCCAAAGAGGCCCGACGGTTGTGAATAACCATTAGTAAACATCAATAAGCAACCAACCGCGATCAACCTTGACCTTCAACCATGGTTTACCACCAACCAGAATCACTCTGAGGCCCTCCGGTCAACAACGAGACCAACGGTCCACACCACTGGTCCTTGAACTTTGCCATGGGTTCCTGGCACCGAATCCGGATTCGGTTGTCCTGGGGGCGGTGATGGGTGGTGCATGTCAACTAGAAAACATGTGACCGCGGAATGAAGATTGTTGTTTTAATGAAAGATGATCATTTTTGGATGGTCACCGGTTCATGGATCTCTTTCGTTGCAATGGCTGCAAAGGGTGCGGCATTTGAGAGTTTGTTACGCTTCACAGAACATATGGAATCACTCAACTTGGAACTCTTGAAGCCACATTCTGAGACGCTCAGGGCATCATGTTAGAAATGTATCAATTAGGATGCGTAATCCTCCTTTCGTAACATGATCGCCATGTTTTGTGGGGAAGTCTGCGAGTCGTTACCTGCCGTTGGCCCGGAAAAGAGCAGCAGCGGAACTGAGGCATTTTTAGCCTGTCCATTGGCTCCGTGTTGGGCTTGACCGCAGCATACCAATCCTGTGTCTTTTGGCTGCATAGTTTGCGCAATCGCATGATTCTCGTGGGTGATTGATTCGGTCAATCTAATTGAATCAAACAACCTGATCAACATGAGTTATCCAATCAATCTAATTCAACCGAACATAATATGATGCATCCTTCAACGGCAACTGTGTTGGTGTCATGTCTTTTGGAGTGCTGCGGAGCCTCTCTCAGGTCAAAGTGCTTCGTCATGGCAGCTGATTCAGCTGATGGTCGTCAAGTGGGGAGCTTCATGGTGGAGATTATGACACCTGGTATCTAGGAGATGGTCATCAACCGTCACTAAGCATTATCTACCCTACTAGTAGTAGGTTATCCATGGTTATCCCCTATAGTTAACCAGTAAATGACCATCATCATCACCACCACCACCACCATCATCATCATCATCATCATCACCATCATCACCCTCACCACCATGATCACTAAGCGTTATTAAGCATTAATAATTGAAAACCATTAAGAACCATTGTACACCATCACTACCATTTGTTTGATCTTCCATTGCCATGATTAGTGCTTGCTAGTGGTTATCAAGCATCATTAACACCCATCAAGCATTATGTGGCAGGTGGTCTCAAATATTTTTCATTCATCCCTAGTATTACTAAACAATCGGTTGGTTGACTTGTGCATATTTTTCACAGGGGTGGTCCAACATGGTTCAACCACCAGCCATTATAAACCATTACAACGCGCTAGAAACTAGCAGGTGCCTTTCGTTTATATCTACCTTCTGTAGGCTTGAAATGCAGGAGCAGAGTGTCAGTGCCGGGGTCATGGAGTTTGGCGCAGTCGATTATTGATACGGGCACTTCAACTTGTTCCAAGAATCCTTGGCTGGGTGGTTTACAGCCACTTAAGTTAGCATTTTAGTGTTTTGGGGGATTGCTTTGATTTACCATATAGCCATATATGTATATATATATATATAATATAGCCACTAACTTTTGGCAAGGGATCTATAAGCCACCGAGCTTGAGCCATACAGCGCTGTACAAAGAGAGGAGCCACCTCAGCCCTTTCGGACGTCGCCACCAGCTGTGGTACTTATGCATTGCTTATGTGGTTTCTCCAGAAAGCAGTACAGTAGCTGTAGTTTCTCCAGTTTCTACAGAAAGCACTACAGCTTAGCTGTGGTATATAGTGTGAACAGTACAGTATATGATGGTTTCTCAAAATCGGGGACCCCCGAAGTCATCCTTTTTTTCAATCAATGATAAACCAACCATTTTTGGGTACCCCCCAATTTAAGAAACCACCAATAGTTGTATACAGTACATACAGTTATGAATTGTACTTCCAGCCAACCAGCTGTTATTCTGTCCACCGTTGCCACAAAGACTTTCTGTTTGGAAAGGGACGAGGGTCTCCTGATCCATCGCTTGACAACGATCCATCGCTTGACGACGGCAGCGAGAAATGACCTGCGACAGGTCCGGTGTCATAGTTATGGATGTTCAGGTTCCCAAGCTATGGAAAATGGTTGGTTGGTCAATGAGTCAATGACCATGAATCGTTATATAATGTTATATAGCTGGCTGTTGGTTGGGAGGGAGCAATTCGGAGCCAGGGGTATCCCTATACCTGTCTAATGGGGAGCCAAGTAGCTACCAGCCAAATGGTAGTTAGTAAACGAGGTTCCTAACTTTTATACTGTTTGGTCGGCAATCTTTATAGGCTTCCAAAGTGATACTGTTTGCAGCAGATGACAATGCTGGCAACTGATGTTGCTGAGAAGATTGATATCAATTCTGGGTGATGAATGGTAACTTCAGTGTATCAATGTTCAGGATCATCATAAATGTCATGGTCAATATGAACCAACCAATGTTAACTTCGGATAAGAACCAACATCAACATAGAGGATATACCAACCATTTGTCACCATGGGTCAATATTAACCAACCAAACAATAGGTGGGTGAACGTCCCAGCAGTTCGACTAGTTTGGTCATCTAGGGCATGTTCACAGCTGGGGTACAAGGTATTGACCCACGGCCATGTGAGTATGGCTCATAATTTTAAGCCCTCTGTTCCTCCAACCACCAATTTCGGAGGTTGGAGCGCCATGCTCGTTGGTTCTTGTTGATGATCAATCCTGCTTGATGTACTGTTACATATACTAGTTGCGGTGTTTCGGTTGGTTAACTATTGCATATAACAGTTACAAATGATTTGCGCATCATATCCCTATATGGGGATTTCTCATCATCGGGCGACCCCCCGACCTCATCTTTGCCATTCTTAGTCGTAAACCAAACATTTTGGGGATACCCAGTCACTGGCTTGAGAAAGCATCAGATGCTTGGTACATTTGTTGGTTATTGGTGCTTATTATCCCCTACTGTTGCTCATTATCCCCCACTATTGGTGCTTATTATCCCCTATTACTATCTATTACTATCTATTACTATCTATTGCTATCTATCACAGGACTATATAATGGTTGCAACTACCCACAACCCTGTTATTGTTATGTGTTACCGAGTTCTTCCCCTGGTGTGGTGTCCTCCATGAGCTGAAAACCGCCACGACGGACGTCCTGGCGCCAGGTATTTGGCTCCAGCGGCCAAGGACGTGGGTCCAGATGCCAGGGAACCCAAGGCTCCCAGCGACCAAGTTTCTATGGTGGAAATAGTCACTACTATGGAACCTTCTTAACCATTTGTATTTGTTGTTGTTGTTGTTGTTGTTGTTGTTGTTGTTGTTGTTGTGGTTGTTTTTGTTGCCGTGGTGATTGAGTGCTAATCCGATCATGGTTTTGCGGTCGGACATGCAGAGTGAGGAGTGAGGATCAGCCCGACTGTTGAGGTTTTTGCTTGAGAATTCTCCCCATCGAAGGGACTGTCAAGCAACCACTAGTTGGTCATGGCTGGTCCGTATGTATTGTTTCACCTGTGGTAGCAGGTAAAACGAGGTAGCATGAGGTGGTTCAAAATATAGTTGAAAGTTTAAAACATTGTTTTCCTATTATTTGGCATCGATTTTTTCCGGGGTGATTTGGCATGCTTGAGTGATTGACTGATATGGCTCGGAGCCACGACCAAGGTAAGGCTGGTTTCTATTGCTTGGATCCCCTTGGGATCCCATTGCAACCATCTGGGGGGTTCTTAAGCCATAGGGGACCCCCAAAACGGTTGGTTTATTGCTATAAATGACTAGTATTGGATAATTTAGGGGTACCCCTGTTTTGAGAAACACCTATTTGGTCATAAGCGTTGTTCTGAATCCGCCATTGTGTAGCATATATTCCCAACCACATCAACATTGTTGCTGCTTCGTTATATCCCATTCCCTGTTCAACACACGAGCGGTGTGATTTAGCGCGGTTTCCTAGCAATGGCTGATGGATGTTGATGGGAAAATCTGCCAGGAAACGCTTTGCTGTAGCGGATACAGAAGCCGGCTTTACCAGGTCGATTTTCCAATGGCATCCCACTTCTCCACTTCTTCATCCCGAGGTGTTCTTCCTGGAGCGTTTGCTGGTCGCGCCCAACCGATTTCGTCCGCTGAATCAAAGCACGGTGTCCCAGGGATGGGACCCCTGGCTGGTTAGTTGGTAGTGGTTGGTTCAATGGTTGGCGTGGTGGTTTCTCAAGCCATCGAGGCAACCCCCAAAGATATGGTTGGTTTATTATCTTAGCTGGTTGAAAAAGGATGAAAACTGGGGGTCCCCCATGCCTTGAGAACCCATGTGGTTGATGCTCAAGATGTCCATGGTCCAGTGGACCCAGGGATGTTGGATACGAGCTCCACGTCTTTGGGACCTCGACATGGCACTGTGTGACCGTGTCACGCACTTGAGTCGCCTGCCCGGAGATTGGATCGGTGAAGAACTGTGATGAACAACGCAGTAGCATAAGTAGCATGAATCTATCACCCCTCGGTTGGTTCATGATGGTCATCAACATCATGGGTGCTGACACGACTCACCACATAGGATCTTCCGTAACAAGGCTCTCCCCATCCACCAACACTTGCTCTCCCAGGTGGTCTACACGGAGCTTGCCTGAATTCACAAACAGTTCATTTGCAGAGCTGCTTGGCTTGTCCATGGTGCTGGGGCCAGGGGGTTGTTGAGGGTGAGGCTACAACGAAGGAGTACCTGGTGCACACCATGTGTTTTGCTCAGTGGGTTAACAATCAATATGACCATGGGTTCATGGGTTTTGGGAAGCAGATGCTCGGAAAAAACACAGTAGCCATGTTGGTACCCCAAGCTCTTTCAAGATGCTGGGAAACCACCAAGTTGATGCAATTGTTGGGGCTGCATTGATTATGAATCCACATGAAGGGTGTCCGCTCATGGTGAACTAACTGAATTAGACAAGCGTCGACCGCACTGGTGGATATCCAAGTCATGTATTTTGAGGGCACCACTGTGATGTGGTAAAGGGATAGTTATATAATATGATTATACATATTCAGTTTCTTCTTTGTAAATATATATATATATAGATGGATGATAGATAGATGGATAGATAGATAGATGGATGATAGATAGATAGATAGATAGATAGATAGATAGATAGATAGATAGATAGATAGATCAAAAAGTTTCAATGTCAATGCGAAGTGCAAGCGCAAACAACCTCAAGCAACTTCAAACAACCTTCAATTTGCCGTATCATCGTCACATTCGTAAAGTTTTGGAGATCACCCTGCTGCCAACTCAGATATCTTGGAGTGCAACTACGAGGTGCGGCAAAAACGCACTCCTTGGCACAGGGCACGGTTGATACAACCGCAGGCGGTCCATTCATACAATTTGTTGGTGGTATGGAAACTGGGAGGGAGCTGATGGTACAAGTCCGCTGGTGGTTTCTAGCATTTTGATGCATTTTGTATTCTCCCTAGTGTTGATGGTGATTGGCTGCTTGACAATTTTTCTGGGGGCAAAACTAACCACCAGCCAGAGATAATTTCCCGGATATACTGTCTTGGCTGTCTTGCAGTTGTGTTGTAATGCCTGATATTTCCTTGAGGATTGGGTGCCTTATGATGCGGGTCATCCGTGCAGCACACATCAGCAGGTCAACTCACCTAGCAATCAGGGTTTGGCTTGTTGCGGCGATTTGTGGGCCACCAGGGTTCCTTTCTTCAGAATCAGATTCCGGAGTTGCTTGTCGTCCAGATCTTCGGCTTCATGCTGTGTGGGATGACATTGCAATGACTCAGACTTTCTGCTTTTCTGGACGCTAGACCTAGGTCATAACAAGATATCATAAATTCCCCCAAAAAATATGATTATTCTAGAGTGACAGGAGTTTGATGGGTCAAGCCATGCAGTTTGTCATGTAAGTGAGCCTGCTTTCAGAATCATGACCCTTGATAATAATGATGATAATTAGTGATGGTCAAAGATTAATCACTGTTGATGATAGCTCATCACGTGAACAGCTGGTGCTCATAGCTGTTTACATAATGATGGTAAAAACCATGGTTAATAGCTGGATAATGATGGTCAAGATGACTATTGCTGATACTGATGGGGAGTACTGATGGCTGATACTTCTCGAGCTCGTAATTGGAGCTACCGGACGTGCATTTCGCTGTGTAGAACTGAGCGGAGCGGTGAAGTGACGATCCTGAAAGGTCGTTGTTTCCACGTACATCCCGAATGGGTTTGTTTGTCAAGGGTCTTTGCGGAAAAACATCTTCAAAATACATGCATAAATCATGTGCATCGGGGTTTCTGCATAAATGGCTATATCATGGCTAGTGCAGCCATGAGAATTTCCCAATATCCACAGAAAATGGTAGTGTCCCAATTGCAAAGAACAAAAACTGGGGATGGTTTAGGATACCAATCATGGCACTGGAGCCAGGACCAAGCCTTATGTTGATATGGGAGATCCATTGGTCAATCATGGTGAATAGTGGCTAGTCAATTGGTAATGCTTAATGATGATTAAGAAGCACATTATATTTGGTGCCTTCCCATTTGGGATTGCACACTCGTAATCTGCATCAATGCCATATCATCAATTCGGTAGAATGCCTCCGACCTCACAGACAAAGCCCCGTTGGCTGCGTGGTTTGCACCATAAGTGATACATTCTGCATGTCCATGTGCAGATACGATACATACTACAGACAAAAACACATGCAACATATGAGAGATATAAGTAATTAGGCATAGTATACGTACAACATTTGCACCTCTATATTCCTCTATCTATTTTGAAACATATAGAATATCCTCTATCAACCCTGGGCCTGGGTCATATGAATCTTACGGGACGGTCCAATGTGATGTTCTGCTAATCTGCAGAGAGTGTTCATGACTGTTGCATTCGCATTCTTGTATTGCTGCTCTTCCAATATGTGGATTTTTTCGGCCACATTGCTGTTGTGTACAATTTGTGGTTGATGAACATGCATGCAGTTGTATAGTACTGATATTGGGGTTACATCTTTTTAGTTGATGATCCAGTGCTGGTTGTAGCTGATATTCCCCCTCCGCTGGTTCTCCAACGAATCACTGGCTATCAGGTAAATCCGAATGGCTGGGATGGAACTACATCACAAGGTATTGCCACTATATAGTTACTTGTTGATAGTCAATCCCCCAATCTTTGAGCATGAGCGAATGACGCCTGAAAACGAATCATTCTCCACCACATTCCACCACTAAATCATGATGAAACATGAGTGAGCCTCAGCAAGCATGACTTACCTATGCTTCTGAAGCACCATGACGTGTCGCCAGGTAATGAGAAGCCTGGCGCCGGAGGGAACGGCACCGCCGCCAGTGCGGAAAGGCAGAGGAAAAGGCAACAAGGCGCGACTCCCACTGGCCGCCTGTGAATCGCTGGTTGGAGTTGGGTTGGTTGAGTGGGTGGGTTGGTGGTTGATGGTGCTTGGTTGGTTGTGTGGCTTGGTTGGTTGAATGTTTGCAAAATGATGGATCATGTTGCTGCAACAAGGTTGCTTGGTGAGACTTTGGATAATGTTTCTCATGTTTTCCGATAGTTTACCACTTTTGGAGGGAAACCCGATTCTCTCCTGGCGGTTGGATTCCCCCACAACAGCTGGGGATGGAAGTATCCAGCATCTAATGGTGATATGGTCGCTTATGGGGGACCATAGAACTCCTGGTGTAGAGCATTTCTTTCTGTATTATGTGGCTATGAATCAATATGAACCATCAATTAGATTATCTACTATTAGATTAGAAGTGGAGGAAATCCACCCGTTCTTGGCATGTCTTTTTTCCAAAGAATACAACGCATGTCAGGGCGGTTGGGCGGCTTCTTTTTCGGAGGCTTCTAGGCGCTTTCCCTGCAGAACATGTTTGAACAGTTGTTGGAGGGTGGTTTTTCCTATTGCAACGTGATGAAAACCATCGGAAAACGTAGGAAATCCATGGGAAAACATAGGGATCATCCATAATCATGCTGAAAACTCCATAGAAAAGCTGCTTCCATCCCGGCCCTCAATCTCGAGGTGCTTCCTCCCAAAGATCTGCCCAAGGCTGTGAATGCCCTACAGTCCGTTGCCCAGCCATGGGCATAACCAGTTTACCAGTGAGTGGAAGCAATCTTTGTGGTCAGTGATGATTGATCATGGCTATAGTTGTGAACATTGGAGTTATGAACATTGGAATTTTGAACATTGGAGTTATAAGATGTTGTAAGTATGACAGTCATGTTTTTGCTAGTGGTCGATCGTAGTTACTAACAAGGGTTTTTGCAAGGTGGTTGATGATCATTGCCATCGATAATCATAACAATTACCATGATCATAACAATTGCCATTAGTTTTTGGCCATCATAACTCATAATTATCAACTACCATAATAACAAGTAGTTGATGACAATTGATCATGGTACCTTCCATGCTCTACCAGGTAGTCGCTCCCGTTGATTTGCTGGGGAGGGGTCATCATGACGAGCTCCGTATTACCATGACCATCCATGACTCACTATACCGCCACTTCATCTTGGATCATTGCTGTGTCATCTTGTACGCATATCCCGGTATTGCTATATATATCTATAGGCACACTTATACCCTTTCTAATTTTGCCAAATTTTGCCGAGTACCCGTTTAACCCTAAACATATACACTGAATCAAACATAGAATCCCCTCGCATTATCATGATAATATGTGCATGTACCCTTAAATCTCTACTTCCAAGTTGTGCCAGCCTATACCTTTGAGGCCCCACCATGTTTATTCTCCCTAACAAATTTGTCATGCTTGCGTGGTACCTGCTATGGCCACCGTGGCTCACCCCGGCTGTGCTCCCACGAGGTTAGCTGTGAATGCCTTCATGGATAGGATGAAAAGCTACTCAGCCGCGAACTGGGAATCGATTCTATCACAAAATGATAGTGACTCATGATCAATGAGACATGGATGGTTGAGGATTGTTGAGGATTGTTGTGGATGGTTGATGATGGTTGAGGATGATTATGACATTATAATCCATACTTTATGATGGTTTAGGATGGTTTTTGGTGGTATTTGGGATAGTTCATGATGCTTATAACCCATAGTTCACGATGGTGAAGACATGTCAATGATGGCAAGAACCAGGAAATGGACTTGGATGAACCGCCTTTGGCTCTGGTAGAAGCCTATGTTGGTGGTTCAAGATGGCGATATATACTGGTTGGATGATGATACTTTCTGGCTACCATCAATCGTATACCCTCTGGCAAACCAACCTGGAAGCTGAAAATCACTTTTTCAATATGTAAAACTATTATAAATCGATATAAATCGTTGGGTGTCTACTTCCACGTGAGTTTGCCGGAGTGTATACCATAACTGGGGTACCACCGGCGGCCAAGCCGTGCAACCCATGATCCGAATAATCTTGGCCAGTGCTTGACCATGGCCTCTCGAGACAGGGTCCAACCACAAGGTGAAGACTACCAGAAACAACAAGCAATGATTCATATGATATGCTGATAGTGATGATGTTCATTGGACTGATTGGCTGTGGTGAATGGTGGTTCATGATGGGAACTGATGGTGAATGATTGGTGGTGGTGAACGATAGCTACTAATAAGTAAAGCCATGGTGAATGATGGTGGCTTATGGTGATCAATGACTGTCAATGCAAACAAATATGCAGCCTTCCATGATGGTTTTCGCATAGCAGTCTACAATCTGAGATATGGACCAGTTCTCAAAATTACCCCAGTAACTGAGCTGAATACTAGCCGATCATCACAGTCGGTCGGTCAGAGTTTTTACAAACTACTTTATCCTGGATCCTGAATTTGCTCTATATTCTTTGGATTATTTGGCTGATTGGTGGTGCCTACATTCATGGTCACACGACAATTGGACTGTTCATGAATAGTGCTGCCATCAAAACCTGCTTCTACTACATAGATTAATGATTATATGTATAATTGTGTTGTATATGTATGTATACTGCAGACCAGCACTGTTTGCAATCATGTTGCGTAAATACATACCAATCTATACCATAGCATACCATACCACAACTACATGCATCATTCCAACAATGATGCCTCCGCAAACACGCGGAATCCATCAATTTATGGGTCCACCTGTGGACACCGACCATCGCATATCATGCGGGGCTCCTGATATCAACGTCTTGGCGAAAGGGTTGGTGCCACAGTGTTGCGCTTTGACATTGAGTTGTCCATTTGTCCCTAAAGCTGGGCATTTCGCACCTGTTGAAATGCTATGATTTGTTGCTTCGCCCGTGACGATCCTGCCCAATGATGTCCTGAGATAGCGTGGTCACAATCCCCAAGTTGTGAAGCACGGTGCTTGAGACTTGATCGATGGTGACCCTGGTTGATATGAAGGACTTGGGGTTTCTTAGAATTCGGAACTCCAAAGTTATGGTCAATTTCTTAGTAAAGATGATTGAAATTGGATGATTTGGGGGTACCCTTGTTTTGAGAACCCCCCACTTGCCGCCAAAAATGGAGTCCCCTTTTGGTTCATCGTGTACTACAGCCAGCTGCTTTGTGGCTCTGACACTGGGTTGCCAAGTGACGTCCATCCAGCAATGCATCCAGTGCTCAACTTTCAAGCACCCCAGGGCCTCAGGGGGCCGCAGGTTGCCCCCCTGCACCTGTTCCCGATGACGATTCTTCCCACGTTCCAGGCGGGAAGAACCCCAAGGTGTCTCAGGACGGGGTCAGACAACGCCTGGAGAAGAAGGAAGGCCTCTTTCGCTTGGCGGCACAGCGCTGGCAGAGCGGGCAGATCAGGTGTGCGTAGGCTGCATGGGTTTGAAGTTTTAATGGTTGACAATAGGGGATAATATCCATGAATTATACGGGATATACACATTCTATGGTGTAGAATTAGGGATTACATTGATTTTAACAGGGATTGACTTGTGGGTTAATCACAGGGGGCAATAACCAACAACAAGACCAATATGGTTTCTCAAGCCATAGGGAGTCCCAAGAATGGTTGGTTCATTGCTTCAAATTGTTCATAACTAGATGATTTGGGGGTACCCCTGTCTTGAGAAACCACCATATGATTGCATGTGGTATGTTCAAAAAGATTTTGAAAATGTTATCAGATGCGGTTGGCCGTGTTCATGATTAGGGCAATCATCATACATAAGATGTGTTGAGTATGCTTCATTATGTATTAAACATATCGTGTGGTATGGTTGATATTGATTTGTTGTTGTGTGTGTGTGTGTTTCGTGCTGTAGTATGTTTGTTTACCATGTGGTTATTGATGTGTGCCTTGGTAATTTTCTGCGTTGCAACTCATACCAGCACAATTTAAACATGTTGTAGTTTCAAAGAGCGGTGATCGATCCATATCAAATACTGTAATTGTGTCACTGGACACATTTGGACATAACATTGGTATTTAATGCTGTCTACTCCGGATAATTTTGAGGTGCTAGAAAGTCTTTGTACTTCCCATTTATCAAGTTGGCAGCTATCGTATCAAACTCTCTCATGTATAATTGTTTAGTAATATCTATGATATAGATATAAACATGCATGTGAGAGACAGCTGGATAGAATATTGTTGTATAATATCTTTTGCATATATATATATATATATATATATATTTGTTTGTTTGTATGTTTTTATTTATTTATTCATTAAAAGAGGGAGAGAGATACAGCTGGATAGAGACATGCGTATCATGTAGATTCATATGCAGCAGTACGCACACATGCACAAATCTACTGCATCCTACTGCCATCACAGCAACCATCCATGATGCAGACGCTTCCTCGGAGGGCCGAGTTCAGGAGTTGCCTCTGTCAGGTCTGTGAGGTCTGTCAGGAATCCCTTAAGCAAATGCTCGTATGATATGGTGGTTTCTGAACATGGGGGCCCCCAGAAATGGTTTCGCCAGCGGGCGATGATTTGGGGGTACCCCTTTTTTGAGAAACACCCATATATCCTATGTTTAGAATGACCCTGTTTCAACGCAGAGATTCCTGGCTCCCAAACACAAAGTGCTGTCCACCATCAAGGTTCGGCGCCCAAGCCTTTTCTTTGGCCACCGCTATAGCTTTCGGGGCCACAAAGTCAAACCAATCATAGTTGAACTCAAGGAAGCACTAGGCCAAGTCCACAAAACAGCTCCTGGCTTTGCTGGGCTTTGCTACGCTACTGACAGTCACTCGGTTGTGAGGTATGAAGATGATGGGAAAACGTCGGGTCGCCCAAATCCGAAAGCTTCCGGTGGTGCCCACAGAATTCAGCGATTGGAATGAAGTGCCCAAGGTGGTTGGTGTTTATGTTTTCATTTGTCTCCAAGATTTTGGGCTGGTTGGTTGATCAACTACTGCAATAGTTTCTGAGACAACTCATCATTAACTACCCACCAGCAAGAAAGTTCTTCCTACTTCTTCGAAGCAAATGGATTTTTCCAAACTTCGAAAGATGGGAGAGTAATCCTGAGGGCTTGTCTGTGAAGGTCCTTGTGGAGCACCGATGGGTTGTTTTGGACCCCAGAGGTCGTACATGACGACGCTGGTCCAATGGATTCAAGTTGCAGATTGAAGTCAGAAATCTTGCTGTCAGAAAAAATTATGTATCCCGTTGTATCCCAGCATGTCATGGTTGTATGTATATATATATATATGTACACATATTGTCGAAATAAATGTGTGTGCGTAGTTAGATATGTATATATTATATATATATCTATATACATATGCATTTACACACGTTCGAAGCCCATTGCCCACAAAAGCATGCATAAAATTACAAAAGCCCACGGATGACAATTTATGTATATATATATATTTATTTATTCAAATGCATAGAGTCACAGATGTATATACGTGGAACATGACCACTGGTTTTCTGTTGAACAACCAGGAATGTGTGTGGTGTTGCATCATCCCCCTTCGTTAAGCATCATTAACAGCCTTGGTTAAGCATCATCATTCACCTGCACCAGAGTCTCCTACAGGTTGTCTACTAGTTTGATTAATTGAATGCCTCAAGATGCCTCAAGTGAATGCCCCAATTTGCCACGTTGATTGCCGCTAAGCATCAACTATTGATTTCCCTAGCCATGATCCGAGCAACCAGTCTTCACCAGAAATACGCATTGACTACAACAACTATTAACCATCATTAACCTCCATAAACCATCATTCACAAGTGCAACAAGTGTATAAACCACCATCAACCCTCATTAACCACCCTCAACCACCATGAATCACCATTCAAAAGTGTATGAAAACCCTCATAGAACACCATTGAATCACCTACTAAATCAACCATTCACCCTATTAACCGCTATGAATCCACTACTAGCTATCATCAACCACTATTAACTAACCCATAAGTGGTGCATGGTTGACCTGGTTCACCATGCGCCGAGGTGTGAACTTTGCGGCGCGCTCGGTGATCTCGCCGGATCCCAACATCGAACCCTCGGAGTCGGGGCGCCCATGGGCCGTGGCGTCGTCGTTCAGCCATGGGAAGTCACCATGGAATGGCCGTAGCATCTCCAATGGTTGGTGATTCTACTGGTTTAGGGGATGATGTCATGGTTAATGGTTGGTTGGATGGTTGGTTGGATGGTTGGTTGGATGGTTGGTTGGATGGTTGGTTGGATGGTTGGTATCTCCATGGTTGGTTGAATTGGCATCTCCAAATCCCCTACTGGTTGGTGATTGCAATGCTTGAGGGGGCTAATCATCATGAATTATAGGGGATATACTAACTAGATGGGTGTAGAAATGTATGGAATCAGAGATTGTATGGTTTCATACGGGATCATAGTGGTTAATAATAGGGGATGATAACCAACAGTAGGATGAACATGGTGGTTTCTCACACCAGTTTGGGGGCCCCAAAGTTACGACCGTTTTAGTACTAGACTATAAATGATCAATATGAAGGATGATTCGGGGGTCACCCCGATTTTGTGAAACCACCGATTGTGAAAATGATTCCAATCCCCCGTGATCAGGATAGAGCATGAATTACGAGAGCTTAAAAGTATTTAAAAGTTGAGGATTCAAAAGGACCATTGGGTTGGATATGGATGAGATGTAAAAGACCAGCAATTTATCCGACGGAAGACCTTGCTGTAGCTGGACCTTTGGTAACCTGGGATCCATGCCCTCGATTTCCCTCTTAGGATTCAGGACCGTATGGTCGCTATTTGAGACACATATGAAATTTGTACATATTTGTTAATACATATGTGTGCATCATTGTGCATGTAGTGTGACCTGTGCTTGTTGAACATGTGTGCATGTGCATAATCGTGATTAATATGTGTACCTGAGTTGTGTGACCAGGCAGGTGTCAACAGAGAACAAGTCGACGCATGAAACAAACTTACCATGGATCTTGATCACTTCTTAAATCGACATGCAATCGTGCATGGTAGTTTACATCTCAAAAATGATGGCAGTTTAGGATACTGAATTGAGAATATGTCTCTTCATGTCGAGGAAGAATGTGTCTGTTCACGTCGAGAAAACGTCGAAAATCAACATGCGAAAAGCACCTTGAAGTGAACATGTCCAGCTCTAGTAAACTGATGTAAACTGAAACAGCAGCCCTGTGTCCACATTTCGACCAGTGGTTGCCCTCAGCTTTGACCTGTTCAGTTGGTGCATTCCCGCGTTCGCGACCTGCACAGCGACCAGGATTGGAATTCCCGAAGAAATTGCCAAAGGTCTGTGGTACCCCGAGGCCTGGGGCGCTGGCGCTTAGCCCATGGGGATATCACCAACCACTGGCGCTGAACTTCCGTGAAGAGTGCATCGATCTACCATGTCATGTCTGGATGTGTTGAATGTGGTTGATTCTTATTGGTAGTCATGAGTAATTATGCTGGGGATTCTTATTGATCATGCGAATGCTGGTCTTACGATCTTTCCAATTGACATGTGTTTGCTCTCATAGCTTGTCCAGACGCGGAGATCTGCTGCAGCTGTCAGCTCACGGCCATCAAGATATGTGGTCACCTGCCGTTCACCATTGTCAAATTACCTATTTTTGCTTAAAAGCTAAACCCGCTATACATGGAGGACTTACAGGGATTTACCACTTCAAGGTTCGTGTACCAGAGGGTAAACCATACTCATTCACCCGATCACTCACCGCATAAACGTTTATTATCCATTATCAGTACCCCATAGTCATGATGATAGCATCATATTGAATAACCTATCTATAGCCACAAGCATGAACCACATCAACTATACGGTCGTAACTTTTTGACTGGCATCAACCGAAACCATGGCCAGTCATTAGCCAAATTGTAACATTGAAATTTACCATAGTAACATTAATCGCGCTTATTCATATAGCAACTCATCACTCATAACCATAAGATCAGATCAATCAACCACATCGTTAATCAAATACAATAGCAATGTTAAGCAAATGTGTTGGATATAATGAACTACTGGTGACCACAATCATAGTCACATGGAGGGTTGGCATGGGAGCACTTAGAATTTGCTGCGGACATCCATGTTATTCATCAACTTGGCCGCAACGAAACTGAAATTCCCATCATATCAGCCATACGATTACTATGATTGACTATCTCATTAGTCCGATTAGTCACATCCATGTCATGAATCCTTTCCGATTCCACCACCAAACAACGGTTGTTTCTTATTGGTTGATCAGATCCATTGGTTGAGCCAGCTGGTTGTTGCATCATGACCGTCCTTGAAACCATGGCACAACGGTTGGAATCCCAGGAGATTTTGGTTAAGATGGCTGTTCTCAAGCCTAGGGGGAACCCCAAATCATCCAATGTTAACCATTTTAATCAATAAACCAAGCATTTCTTAAGGGTTGCCCCATCTTCAGAAAGCTCCATATTGGTTTATTCACCATTTATAGTAGCAAATCGAACATTTTGGGGGTACCCTATGGCTTGAGAAACCACCAGACGGGCAATCATTTCGTTGATTATTAGCAACCCATGACATTTTGATTAGTCCCCATCATCAAGCCATATTGACCTAAGGAGTCCAACGGTCGGGATGTTCATCTACTGATGGCTTTGGGTTGGTGGCCTGACTCGCCATATTTTGTTGGCATATCGCGTATGATTGTTGGTTATTGTCCCCTAGTATCAACCATGGACCAGCTCATTATGCATTGGTTCTTAACCATCCATGTCACTTAGGATGGTTGATAACCAATGGTTATCCCAACTCATGTTGGTCATTATCCATTATGAACCACTAATACATAAACGTCATCAGTCATACATGTCACAATGAATGGGAATGGTGGTTAACAACCACTAATTAGTTTCTTATCCCACTGATAGTCATTAAATCAACCACTATTGACCGCTAAAAATCTACTGACCACTCTTCTTGATTAGCCATCATTAGTTGATTATTACTGGTGGTTCATTGTCCCACTTTCTCTCCACTATTAACCATAGTCAACAATAGAAAATCCTATGGTTCCCCAATAAAACCACTGGTGATCAACCCATATTAAACCCACCTTTGTGAATTATTGGTGCTTCATTTTCCCAAACAAGTCACCAACAAGCAATGTCATGAATCCAACAACTATAACCAACAAATCATGTCAAGTGGTTAATGAGTGGTTAATGGTAACCCAGGATTAATAAACCCTGGTTGATCATTAGGGGGTATCCCCCAAACTCCTTGGTTTCGCATTAAAAAATGGTACCCCCCCCCAATTAATCAACCAGGGGTTTATTAATCCACCACCAAGCCATGGCTGATTAGTATTGATCCACCACCAATTATTAACCACCATCAAGTTAATAGTATAAGACCATCAAGTTAAATGGTCCAATTATTAACCACCACCAATTATTAACAACCATTAGTGGCTTTATTATTAACCACCACCAAGCCATGTCATGACTCCACGTGTGCCCGGCAGCTTCCCAGGTGGCCACCGTTCACAACGTGGAGGCCTTGCGTCAGCTGCTGATCCGCGGCAACGTGTATCCGGGCGTCGCTGAGGCGGGACGTGCTGGGTGAGGGGCGCTGTTAGGCGCGCTGGGTGATGGCGTTGATGACAGGAGATAATGATGGGTATAAGTAACCAGTAGGGTATAAGAATGGTATGATAATGGTATGATGGCTGAGTGAAGCTGGATAATGATGGGTATAAGTGGGTTTGGGTCGATATGAACCATCAATTCTGAGGGCGATGATACCCAACAATAAGGAAAAGAACGGTCACACCATTGGTACCGTACCGGGGTACAGGGTGAACTGACCCAAAGCCAAGTAATCAGTAGGGTGTAAGAATGGTATGCTTATGGTGCCACCAAGATGGTTGACAGGTGTACAGGGGATAAGAATGGCAAACCAGTAGAGGGTATATCAACCATCAAGGGGGTAGAAGATGGTCATTCTCAATCATCAACCGTAGTAGTGGATTATAAGCATCACGGCGTAGCAATGCCACCAAGATGGTAGTTGTGATGGATGATAGAGGTTGATAGGTATACTGTAATGATGGACAATAGGCTCATAATAGTGCTTTCTAATTGGGATATTAGGGGATAGCAATGGTAAACCAAAAGGGTTGGCTGGTGGTTTCAAGCATTTAGTAAATATGATGGTAACCCAATAGGGTTTTTTCCCAGTGAAGCAGTTGATGGTTGATAACAGGGGATACTGATGGGTAGAAGTAACGAGTAGGGTAGAATAGTGGTATGATAACGGTAAACCAATAGGTTGACCTTTCTATTGACAATACACCAATAGGTATAGTAGGGGATAATAGGTTGATGATACCGATTTCTAATAGGCATGATGATATGGTATCCCAGTAAGAAATACGATTGATGGTAAACCAATAGGGGGGATACCAGTAAAGCAGTAAATATGATCATTGAAAATAGGGGATAATAATAGTTATACCAGTAAGAGTATCAGGTTGCTTACTGGATGATAGTGGTTATACCAATAAGATTTTTAATGATGATATAGGTTGCTTACTGGATAATGGTAAAACACTGGGGTATAAGTATCATCATGATGGATAAACCAATCGGGCAATGGTAAACCAATCAGTGTCATCATGATAGGGGATAAGAATGGTAAACCACTAGGGGGTATATCAGTGAGAATAGCACGGGGTATAAGTATCATGATTATATGGGTAATGTTGTGATGGATACCAGTGGTTAAGGGCCAGTAAGAAATCAAGATCGTGAGTGTTGTGATGCATTGGGGGTAAGAAATCGAGAACAGAGGGTATACCAACAAGAAATGCAGTAGCAATATCACTAAGACGGTTTATCTCTTCATAGATCATAGTGATCAATAGCCAACTAAGATCAGCTATTTATGATCTACGAGTCAAGCCACCGACGATCCAAAATAAACTCAAGTGCTATCCCCAACAGCATGACAATTTGTATATGCGGAGCCTGTGTGAAACCCATGTACCTCCTTTTGGATTTTTTGATGGTCGTGAAATTTCAATAAGTTGCATCAAAAATACACTAAAGGATGCTAAATGCAAATGAGATCATTTGACCCGAATTGACAGAAATATTGTGCACCATATTTAAGCGAGGGATGTTGGAACTTCCTGCCGCAGCTGGGCAGGAAATGCATTTTTTAGTGAAGAGAGGCGGCCTAATCATTTTGTAGCGTGCGTAAACTGAGAACAGGCTACAGAAAGCGTTCTGAGTAGGGGAATATTGAAAGACCACCAAGCATACCAATTCGAAAGAAGATCATTACACAACATGACCCCGTACCCTTCTCCGGAGGTCCATTTCGTACAAGTGCCCAGGGTGATGCCCTTCAATTTTGTAGTAGCCTCTCAAGTACGTAAAGCTATTTCTGAAATGAGTTTGGCTAACCCCCCCCTCCAGCTTGTACCGACGAGAAAGGCTGTCAACCCCTCCCCTGAAATTCAAAAATATGTGGATTGTAAAGCTTTGTGTGCTACGGAAAGACGTTTGTGCACACCAGCCTTGTTGATCTGGACTTGTCTTGATGAATTGTGATAGGGTTTCGTGTGCTACAGAGATGTGAGAAATCCGGCCCGGGCGGCTGCTCCGTTTTGTTTGATGTGCCCTCTCCTCTTCCAAAAAGATCCTGGCAACTTTCTGAGACAGTTCGCTCCGATTAAGCTATGTTTGATACAGTACGCATTTCATTTTGTAGCCAGCTCCAGTCGGCTATGTTTAAACCTGTGTTTTGTCATGAACCTCATTTTGTAGACTCGATATCTGCTGCGCACTTCACTTGGTCGCAATTTTGGGCATGAAGACCTGCTTCTCTCTGACAAAAACAAATCACATGGTCAACACCAATATCAACAGGGGGTCAATGGTATTTGAAATGGTTGGGATTCAATGTTGGGTCTCTGACAAAACTTCATTATTCCGAACCATTTGCCAGCCAATACCCACCCAACATGGACCAGAAGCACCGGAAAAACTCCACGGTTGTGACACTCAAAATCCAGAGAGCCGTGTAGTCTGGGCCATTGCCCCCCCCGCCATTGGCTTCCGCAGGTGCATCGTCCAAGACCGGATGGAGGCAAACATATCACATTTACTGGAAGCACCTCGCAGGTGGCTGCCCGGATCGATTCGTGACCAGTTTTGACCGCTGTGATACTGTAGGACTCAGCCACGACAGGACGGATCCGATGTTCACGTTGAAAGTTGTAACTCTGCTGTGTCAGCAATCATTCTGACATTTTGATAGACTGGCTGGTGGTTTTAAACATGTTTTATTTTTGCTAGCAATTATCAACAAATGGCTGCTTGACAAGCATATTTCTCATGGGGGTTGAAACTACCAACCAATAATTTGATCGACACTTTCCATGACTGCGACCTATCCATGTTGCACTTGTCAGGCTGACAGGGAGGCACTTGCCAAGCAACTGGTTTCTGACATCAGGACAGATCAAATGGGCGGGCTGGTAGCTCACGACCTCAAGGTCGACACGGTAGCAATGGTTTGCATCCGCCTAGGAAAAGCTACATAGAGTTTGCCATGAGCTTGGTAATGAGTGGTTGATTCAATGAGGATGGATAACCAATTATCTTGTAGAGCTGTCCTTAGGGACTAAG
This sequence comes from Symbiodinium kawagutii, assembly GCA_009767595.1. Taxonomy (NCBI): domain Eukaryota; class Dinophyceae; order Suessiales; family Symbiodiniaceae; genus Symbiodinium; species Symbiodinium kawagutii. Next base: position 289,723 of record VSDK01001007.1, on the reverse strand, counting down.
CCCAATGGTGATTAGGTGAGAACGAATAAATGGGAAGTTGATCATAGTGGTTGATGGTGTTCTCATCCATTCATTCCGTTCATGACCGTGTATGAGTGCTTGGGGCCAGCTGGTTACATGGTACGCCAGAACTCGGTTGCTGGGGGGCCCACCATCCCATATACTTGGTGAATCACTCACTGTTTGGGTTGCTGTCCCATAGTCTCAACCTTTCATTGACCAGCTTCTCAATGATGTTTAATCCATCTTAATCCACAATCAATCATGGAAATTTATCCATCATAATAGATGATTAATCCATCTCAATAGTAACATTCCACACTTGTGGAAATTGCTGCTATTAATACCATGTTTCACCGTATGCTTCACTGGCGGCAATCCTTCACCGTGTCAGGGGCGTCCCCATAGCGTTGCGTGACCCACGACTTGGTTTCATGGTTGTTTCGACTAAGCCATGACCGGAACCCTAGTTTGTTTTGGTTGGTTTAATACTATGAATGGACATAAATGGTTACTACTGCATGATTTGGGGCCGCTGAAACTCCAGACAAGACAACAGTTGGATCCACCAGATTTGATCGAGGAAACTTTTTTGCAGCTTGGAATCTCACCAACGATGGGAATGTTGACATGCGTTGGGTAACCTGACTCACGCCCAGACTCTACACGTTGGATTGGAACACTGCAACTCTGGGTGTGATTTTAATGGTGCACCTTAGAAAGATTGATGTTTTTTGTATGACCATGATTGACCACTACCAACCATGGTCAACCATCATCAACAATGATTGACCGCCATTAATTAGTAAATACTGTTCAAATCTTTAACACACAGTCACATACACCAACATCGCCAGTCACGAATCACTATATTCACCAGCATCAACATGATCAAGATCAACATCAACATCATTATCACCAAGATCAACATTGACAATAACATCAACATGATCAAAAATATCAAAATAAAAATCAACATCACCATCATTATCATCAACCATGATGGCCCATCATTAACCAAGGGGTGTCATGTAGGCCCCCAGCCGCAGGGATGGCAACAAACCGCCCTGCACCATCTTTCGCCACCTCCAAGATGGTGGGGGCCGCCACATGAAGGGACAAGCATCTGCTGCGTGGACTCACGGATCGGTGTAGTATAGAATCTATTTATAGATGTATAATATGATATATTTCATACATTTTTGAAAAAATATGAGCTACCACCAAAAAGGTCTGACCAAGAAACATGATGAAAATGGAATAGGAATAAAACCCGCAAAAACGAAGGCGTCCCTTTGTAACAAAGGGAAAATATGTCATGAAAACCCTGCAAAACGAAGGCGTCCCTTTGTCACGAAGGCGAATATAATATTCCATTTTGGCTCTATTTCATTTTAGCGGTTACACGAGCATCTCGGGTAGTCAGGCTCAAATATATTGATTGTTTGATAGCTACAAGTTAAAAGTCACTAATAGGTAGGATAGGTAGGTATATCCAGTTCATATATTTGCCTTTAGATTTCGATGGATGCATCAATAGGTGTTTGGGACCCGTCGCTCTTCTGAGATAGCGGAAGCTGAAAGTTCTTCTCGTGTTTGCACTCACGACAATCACCACCTTGAACATTGTTGAACCATGGTTAACAACTATTTAACCACTGTTTGACTCAGTACTCATTATCAAGTGTCATCATCTCTGAACTATTATCTCCCCCCATGGTAATCCATGAGTAATTATATTTAAATGGACTGGTGGATCGGCTGCAATAGCACAAAAAAAGGACGTCAAGCTGCAAGTAGTGTTCAAACGTTTGCATTGCAGACAAATGTGGTTGCAATCCTCCAGCCCAAAACTCCCTGAAACACATGGAAACCACGCAACTCGTGTGACCCAAAACAATGGTCCTGGCTGTACTCTTCATTTGTGAACAGCCCCGTCCCATCATGTGTCGGATGGTTGGTCTTGGCCAATAACCTTAAAAAAAGATTTTGTCGATCATGTTACCCGTAGAAGAACCCAAACAAGAACACAATTTTCCGGGATAGCAGAGTGAACCTCAAGGAGTATGTATCACAAAGCTTGGTGCCTATTGTAAACAGGCGTGAGCTCAAACCTGTTGGGTGCGCTTAGGAAATACTGTGCCACCAATAAAGAAGTCACGATCACCAAGAATAGCTTAGAGCCACCACAGGGTATAGGAAATGATACGGGCGGACATGTCACTTTGGTTTTGGGAAATTACACAAGACTTGGGATTGAAAAATCCTGCTTTTGGTGGTTTGGACCTAATCAATATGGTGCGGTGAGAGCCCACAATACGACTCACGACCTGGATATTCAGTTGGTTTGGGGATGGTGTACGGCTCGAAAATCGTGTGATTTTCCGACCAAAGGATGAAGTACACCAATGAAGAACCATTGCCATCGGAAAAAGTAATTCGACATGGTGATACATACTGTAGCAAAACCATGCAAAACCATTTGAGTTGGTTCGATAATTACAGTATACAGATGTATACAGCATACACCAATAAAAACATTTTAAAAAAGAAATACAACAATTTGCTGTTTTGATGAAGATTTTGTTGGAAAAACCATGTTGTTCGATACAGTATACACCAACAACAACCCTCTATGCACATCACGGTCGATGCTGGATTCCACCCTGAACCTCTTTCAGGTGACCCATTGTTGGTGAATCGCCAACCAACGCTTCACAAGCCTGGCATCATGGCACATACTGCCAAGGCAGGACGGGGGGGTGTAGCCACTGCCCCAAATGGTGTAGCCAGGCCTCTCGAAACTGGCCCCCTCATTGACACAAAGGATCTGTTGGGCTGTGAACGTTGAGTTGATTTTGGTTGAGTTTCCCAAGCATCTCGGTGACTCTCATGGATGGGTGAACTGTTGTAAAGTTTCTCTCAGCTAGGACCCAAGACAAATCAAAGATTGTCCAGGGTGGTGGTATACGATGTGCACCAAATTGAAAGTTTTGGGAGTTGGAAACGCAAGTCTCAAAGTGTCTCAAGTGCGTTTGTCTTAAGAAATGTTCATGCCCCGGGAGCCTGGATTGCAATGTGTCAATATCCGGTGTCAGATGCCAAAACATGCCCACAGGCCCACAGAAAGCTATTTAACCTTTCCATAAGCTGGTTCGTGCGTAGATGCAAGACCGGTTTGCAAATTGTGTCCCCAGCGAGAAACTTTGCAAGCACATCACAAGACAGGACCGCTTGCTATTGTACTTGTAGTGGTTGCATCTCGAATGCAAAAGTTGTGCAATGTTTGGTCGGATCCTCCACCTCTGACCATGAACTCGGTGTCCGATAGGAATAGTCTAGAGTGCCTAGGGCCCAAGCACATCCAAGCAGCATGAACTCGGGATCGTCCTGTGTGGAAAAGCTGCTTTGCTTCCTTTTCGAAACACAGATCAATTACAACTTGTAAATGCCTCTTGCACCTACATGAATAGTTGCTCAGATTGTTATCATTGTTTGATCACTTGTTTGGAGTATTGAGCAGCCATTGTCATTTTTTCTTTCATCATCCGGATTGTCATTTCTTCTGGGACCCCAAGTAGGATCTTTAGGATATACAGCAAAAACGTACTCTTGACCTCTTGGAAATATGTGTTGCACAAAAGTACTGCCAAAACACATGTTCCTCTTCTTTGACGTATTCGGAGCCAAGCGGGAACAGCAGGTGCTGCAAAAAGAATCCACCATTCGATTGCACTACGTGCTGCTTCCCAGGGGAAGCTTAACGTGGCGAAGGGTTGGAACCAGGGGGAAGTTGTTGGATCAACACAGGCGGAACATGGTGGAACCTCGACCCCGTACATCAGAGGATTCAGGCTGTCCCAACGGTTCCTCAACTGTTCTAGGCACCAGTAAACCTGAGCCGATGATTAGCTGAAACTTTGGGTTGTAGCGAATGAAAGAAATGTTTGGTGCTGGGCGATGTTCGGAAAGCTTGCCACCTACGACCACTATCAAACATTTGTCTTGGGCGAGGTTGTTAAGAAATGTTTGGTCCTGTGCTCTGTTTTGGGGCTTGTTCATTGCCTTTGTTTCCACGGATCTTTGACAAGTTCATGGCATCACACTGAGGTGTACCTCGTCAAAAGGGTGACTCTTGTCTCTTGACACCGGGCAGCGGACGCCAACTGAGGTCAATTGCAACACTTACAATGCCGACTTTGATGGCGATGAAATGAACCTCCATTGTCCACAGGCGTTCTCAGTGGGGGGCCAAAGGCTTGGTGCTGCCAGCATCAGTAGCAGGGCAGTTCTGGTAAGGCATGGTGGGTCTATGTGGCTATGGGTCAAAACCCCGTACCCCTGGTTCCCCATCATTAACCATTGTTTTCCCTGTAGGTTGTTGGTTATCATCTACCATTATTGATGGTTAATATTGACCCATAGCCATGTGAGTCCACTTGTTTTTACTGATCACAAGAGATGGAAGCCACAAGAGAACATGTTGGTTGTTCGAAAAAATCGCTTTTTGGACCGCTAATGTTGGGTAGTTGTTTGTACAGAGGCGGGCCCTCAACGAAAGGGTTGGCAAATAAAGGAAAACACATGGAAAAAACATGTTCGCGGGAACCCTGACGTTTGCCCGCGCTTGACTTGGAGCATTTCCCTACGTTAAAATTCCTGCGCAGGGCCGTTGTTTTTGAGTTTCTAAGTTAATAAACCTAAACCATAAACCCTAAAACCCTAAACCCTAAAACCCTAAACCCTAAAACCCTAAAACCCTTAACCCTAAACCATAAACCCTAAAACCTTCAACCGTAAACCCTAAAGTCCTAAACCACAAATCACTGCGTATTGCCAGTGGTTTTGCAACTTCTCTAAGCCATCTTGACTTTGCACAACATCCTCCATTGCAGGGCCGCTTTATGGGTGTGGGCAAACGTCCGGGTTGAGGCGAACATGTTCAACCAGGGGTTTAACACAGAAAGCTATTATCTTGAATATGTTCAATTAATTTTGTTGTATTGGTTTCAGTTGTTTTAGTAGCTGTTTCAATTGCTTTTGTATTTACTGTATTTCAATTGTTTTGATATTGGTTTCAATTGCTTAGGTGTTGATATCAATTGTAGATAACTTGTTTAAGTATTTTAGCGTAATGTGGGTTCATCAGGAGGAGCCAGGCTTTCATGTACTGATTTGATTTCAGTTGATTTCATTTGCCTTGATCGATTGATAGATTGAATGAATGATTGATTGGTGGATTAGTGGATTGATTTATTGATTTGGTTGATGGATGGATTGATTGATTGATTGTTGGTTTGATTGATTGATTGATCATTAATTGAAGATCAATTGAAAAGAAAACCCAAACATATCCATCATACATGGGCAGCTGAACTTTGTTCATTGCCCCCTTCTCTAAAAGAATGATAGAAGGATAGGAAATACATTTCAGCCCAAGCCCAACTGGTTTTTAACGGGTAGCAGATTAGAAGTGAATAGAGAGAATAATGATTCAGCTCAGGATGCCACTGTGAACTCTATTTACGTAAGGGTCATCAATGTTGATGCAGCCGGGTTGAAGCCTGATAGTCACAAGAGCTAGGGAGAAGTAAACCTAACGCAATTTCATCAATGATTAGTTAAAAAGCAAAGACCAGAAAAACTCCGCTAGAACATGCTTACCACTGATCACTACCCCTTTATTCGTTTCTTACCAGCATTCCGTTTGCTATGATTACATATGTGCTCACATGTGCTCATTGTATTTAGATTGCAATTTTATATCACATATGTTTTACACATGTATGCAGACATTCATACTATATACATATAACATAATTATTGATATAGATATATTTATCACATATAATATATAATATATATATTGAACATGCACATGCATAAATGGATGCACATACACATGCAGACTAGGTGCATATCCGTACATAATCATCCTGCACGCATTCCCAGCAGCCTCCATCAAGAGAGTGTTGCAGGATCCCATTAGCCGAATGGAGGCTTTGGCCATTGCCAAAGCAGATTTCCAGTGGGCCAGGGGGCACTTCACCGTTGTGGCGGGATGCTGTGATGCTATATGTGTGTGTCAAGCAAGCAGTTGGATGCGCATCTACCTGGGGATGTTGATCCAGTGGCCGGCAGTGTCAACAAGCCAGGTGATGCCTGAGGTAAATCTGGCAATTTTTGAACCAAGCCATTCCAAGCGATGGTCAACTCGTGCTTGACCAATGATTCATTGAGTGATTGATGGACTGACTGATTGAGCGAGTGATGGATTGAGTGAGTAATTGATTGAGTGGTTGATGAACGGATGGATGGATGGATTGGTTGAGTACTAAAGATCCTATAGTATGTAATCAATTTATGTTTTTGGTCAGTCACTATGATCTACCAGTATTGATCATTATCAACCATTGAAAACTATTTACTACAAGGGTGCATCTCAAAATAGGGGTACCCCCAATTCACCCCATATTAGTCATTTATAGTAAGAAACCCACCATTACACTCGGCATATCCCCTACTATTGGTTCTGATCTCCTTGCTAATACCTATTGTTAGCAATTGTGAATCATTGATAAACCAACTAGTAGTTGTTTAACCATTGTTGTTGGTTATGGTCCCCTGTTATGAACCATCATTTGCCACTATAAACCAACCATTTATGTGTTTTTTGTGTGGCCAGAAAATTTCACCAGTGAACCTGTGAGGTACTTGGTGCCCACCAGTGGCAAACCCCTTCGCGGGCTGATCCAGGAGAGAGTTGCGTGGGGTGTGTCCTAAGGTGCTGGGTTTGTGCGGCAAAAAATGGTGCTGGTTAATGGTTTATAGTGGTCAATGCTAGGGGGGTCACCAACAATGATGGTTGAACGACTACTAGTCGGTGAATAATGGTTTATAGTGGTTGATAATGATGAATAGTGGGTTATGATGATGCTGGTTGGTGCTTGGTGGTTTTCAGGGGAGTAATTAATCATAGTGGGGAATAATAAGCAACAAGAATGGCTACACAACTATTGGTTGGTGGTTCGGTTGACATTTTTCCTAAATGTATCAACAAATGACAAATGGTTGGTTGGTTGACATGCATGTATTTCATGTCGGGATTGTTCAACCACCAACCAGTCTTGTGGTTTGCCACTTTGCATTTTGAAGACGATCCAGTTTGTATGCCCAAATTTGCTGGCTGACCCAGATCATCAGGTTTGCAGGATTTGGAATCGAGACCGCCAGCGCTACCTGTTCTGAATTCTTTGTTGGTGATGCCAAGATGGCGACTTCATGATGCTGTTGGGAACTATCTCTTTAAAAATCATTAATTTCCGTGGATATAGCTTGTAGCCATTTTTACAGTTGTAGCAGGTCTTATATAGTAGCTAGAAACGTGTTTTCAGCTATAGTGTATATCTATATAGCTAAAACTACAAGCTATATCATGCTATATCATGTTTCTCAGGAGATCGTGTTATAGCTTGTAGCAGGTGCCAGAGTGGACGTCAAGGTGTCGTTGAACGTCGAACAGACTGCTGGATGTTGGTGTGTTCATCCATGGGTGGGTTGAATGATTGCTTTCTTCACCCATCTTGTGGTGGATGTTGCTGGTTGAAATAATCCACCCCAAGATAGCAATTATGTTGGTGGGTTCAATCGATGTCAAACATTTTTCAGTCGACAAGATCAAAGATGATCAAACCAGACACCGTGCCAGGACCAAACGTGTGATTGCCCAGGTTTTTTGACAGGTTTTTTCACATGTGAAGTGTGATCCATACCCAGATTGCACCGCCCCTTTCGACGTGGCCAGGACCATGTCATTGCAGGAACCATGCTGACCAAGCGGGACAGCCTGGGTGCCCAATGGTGGTGGATGGCATACCTGGAGACCTGGCACACCATGCCGAGGTCCCCAAGCTGCTAGAGATGTCCAGCGATCCGAATCATAGGTGCTTGCGAAGCATTGAATCTACGAGGGGACCAACAGTGAAGGTATTCAGTCAAGATAGATAGGTTGGTTCAGTAGCATAGTAGCAATGCATGGCAGTGCCATTAGTGAATGACTTGTTCCACTTTTGGAAGCAGGTCATTCCCGAGACATCCCGAGACTCAGGTGATTCATGACTCTACGTGAAACATTGCACACAGGTATTCGAATTTGATCCAATATGATCAAGTGATATCAAGTGATGATAGAACTACAGTATGTGTTTTGATTTCTCCTTCCCCATCTTTGTTCCACAGAATGGATGATCATGGGTTTTGAATGGTTCACATTGATTTACGTAAGCTATACAGATATATACAGAATTTGAGATTATGTGGATTTATGATTTAGGAGGGCTCCATTGCATTCAGCTGGATTCTAAAGGCTTTGTCCATCATCCCAAATCTACGAGGATCCCGATCCACAAAGGGTCCATCGTGTCGTGTGAGGAATATTCCCAAAAAGTTTGCAACCACCCGGAGGAACACCCAAACATTTCCTAGGCCAAGCATGGCCAACCATTTTGGAGGCTACCCAGATCATCTCGGATCCACATCCAACATGAAAATATGATAAAATGTGTGTGTGGTTTGTTTTTGTCATCTTTGTTTTAGAGGATGGATGATGTTGTTGATGATGATGTCCTTGCGCAGTTTCACACTAAATGAGGCCATATACATACAGCATATATGAGCATATGGTAGACCTATGTATAATTGTTTTAGAATTTCGGATTTCATGATAATAGCCTTGCCTAATCCAAGGGGATCCATGAAGATCCACCAAGTGTCCAACCATTTTAAGTAACATCCATCAGCGGGAACACGTTTGGACATTTGCTATGGTTGATGATTAGCAAGCTTCCACAGAACAATGCTTGCGCGTGTTCCACGATTTGTTGATGCACAGCTATCTCCCCAAGCAAAAATGAAGCAGGGTTTGCATTTGGACATTTGAAAGCATTGAACAAATCAAAATGTTCAAAGTTATTCTGGCCACGGCATGCCACGGCAAAATGTCAATTTGCCACTCTTTTGTCGGCCGGTGATTTATTTTCGACAACTGGAATACAACATGTTCTATGTAATTCTGGCCATGGACCAACGTCAATGTCTATTGGTTTTGGATAACTGGAACAACATGGAACAACATGGAACGACACGGAACAACATGGAACATCATGGAACAACATGGAACAAAACGGAAGAACACGAAAGAACATGGAAGAACATTGAACATATCAAAAAAACAACCATGTTATTCTGGCCATGGACCAATGTCAATGTACAACAATTGTTGTCGTCCATTTTGGACAAGTGGAATAAGATTCAACAAATCACAGGGTTCAATGTTCTTTTGGCCATGGACATGGTTGATGATGATGGATTTATGCAGATTCACAGAAAATGATGCCATATACATGCAGCAAAAAAAATGTGGTAAAGTAGGCTATCCAATCTAGAATTTATGAGGACTTGATTGGACTATTGGGGATTTTATTCTATAACCTTCAATATCTGCCGGGATCCAAGAGAATCCTTCAAGATCCATGCAGATCCAATGGGGATCCGCAAAGGCTCCACCCTGTGAGGGAGTGTCCCCAACCATGTTGCAACATCCACCGGGGGAACAATCAAACATTTTCTGGGCCAACCATGGCCCACTGGCTTATCCAGTTTTGAAGCTACCGGGATCATCGCAGATTTGCATGGCTTTTCAGAATCTTAGATCGATTTAGACTATATGGGATTAATTGGGATTGTATTGGCCTTGGCTGCACCCCGCACCCATTACTTGGATATTTGTTTAGATTTAGTTTGGCTTATAAAGCAACGACCAGTAAAGCCCACAGAATGGTAGGAGGAATCCGCTGGGTCTTTTTCATGTACTCAGAACGCTTGTTGCGTTTGGATCAAGGTGCCAACAAGGGCTGGCCACTGACCAAGCGAATCGCATTTCCTGAAGTGGCACTCTCCTATTAAATTAAAATCCACTACGCACATGTTGTTTGTACGTGTTGCTGTCATGGCTGCATTGACACATGGCCTGTTGCGCAAGCCCTGTAGGTCCGAACAAGGATGTGAAGATTTCACGGAACCTCATACTTATGGGCATCCGCTGCGTTTGCTGCGCGCTTGGTCGCCCTGCATTTGGCAAGCTGGGTTTGCGCGCGTGGTTGCCCCGCATTTGGCGCTGCCAGGCCTGTATCAATTGTGATTCTTTCTTGATCGTTGTTGATCATTGATGAGTTTTCCTTGACATGCATGGGCGCAACATGACCCGAAATTAGCACAACAGGCCCAACATAGCGCAAGAAATGCCCAAAACATGTATGGTTGTTGGCTGAGGCATCGGCTGCTCAGATCGGCATGACGTTCATTGCTTGATGGTTCGAGTCAGACTTGCTTATGAACTGGAATATAAAAGGATCCAAGTGGTGGCCGACAGTCAAAGCATATGGCCAGTTCAATCAACATAGACAGGTTCATTAGCAAAGGCAGCGCTAACGAAAATTTTGCGCCATGCATAGCAGCATATATTTGCTAAATTTACAAAGGCTCATCCCTGAGTCAATCCATTTCTTATATTGACGTGATTAATTGTGATTCCACGTGAAAGAAAATTTGCACAAAAGTATTCAAGCTTGATCCGGCATGATCAAGTATCAAGTGTGGTAGAATAACATACTTTGTTTGATTGCTTTTTGGTTCCCCATGTTTGTTCCACAGAAGAGTTGACGGCGATGAATTTCATGGATTTACATGATCTAGATCGAGATGCACACGGCGCCTGAGAATATATGGGTTCTGTGAGTTCTATGCGGATCCACAGAGAGCTACCAAGAGTCCATGGTGTCCTGTTCGAATACACCCAGCCATTGTGCAAAATCCGCCCGGGGAAACACCGAAACATTTTCTAGGCCGACCATGGCGAACCATTTCGGCGACTACCCGGATCATTCCGGGCCCACATGAAGTATTGAAATTTGAAAAATATTCGCAATTCATATTTGTCATCTTCTTTCAACAGAATCGTTGATGACAACGATGACGATGACAATGACAATGGCGGTTTTGATGATGATGATGATGATGATGATGATGATGACGATGATGATGACGATGATGATGATGATGATGATGATGATGGTGGTGATGATGATCATGATGATGGTGATGATGATCATGATGATGACGGTGATGATGATGGTGATGATGATGATGACGGTGATGGTGATGATGATGATGATGATGATGGAGTCCTCTGGATTCACCGTGAGGAGGCTTATTTAAATACAGCATATATCAGCACATGATACAATATGGATTTATGATCTGGAAGGGTTTGATTGGATTTTTGGGGATTTTATTCTATAACCTTCAATATCTACTGGGATCCAAAAGAATCCTTCAAGATCAATGGAGATCCAATGGAGATCCGCAAAGGCTCCACCCTGTGAGGGAGTGTCCCCAACCATGTTGCAACATCCACCGGGGGAACAATCAAACATTTTCTGGGCCAACCATGGCCCACTGGCTTATCCAGTTTTGAAGCTACCGGGATCATCGCAGATTTGCATGGCTTTTCAGAATCTTAGATCGATTTAGACTATATGGGATTAATTGGGATTGTATTGGCCTTGGCTGCACCCCGCACCCATTACTTGGATATTTGTTTAGATTTAGTTTGGCTTACAAGCATGACAAAAGTTTATTGGACATGCTGTTCGTACGAGTTGCTGTCAACTAGCGAATTTTGGAGGCGCAACTTTGCTTCGCCACAGTTCCAGCCTATTCACTGCATTATGCTGCATTGACGTGGCGTCTTCTGTTCCTTGGCTGCGTTGACAATGACCTGGTTGCACAAACCCTGCGGGTCTGAACGAGGATGCGAAGATTTCACGCGACCTTATAAGTAGGAATCCTTTGCGTTTGCTGCACGCTTGGTCGCCCTGCATCTGGCAAGCATGCGAGGGCATCTGTCCTATCTGGCTTCCATCACACATGACATTTCGGTCCAATCTCTGCTGCCACAAGTGTTGTTGGGGAACGCCTGCAAGTTCACTGTGAAGATGCTCGAGGTTGCGCAGCCCAAAGTCCTTAAAAAGAAATGCGCATTTTTGGCGAGAGCTGACGGCTTGGAACACGCATGCTACCATGCGCAAATATTCGACATTGCTTGCGGACAGCTTAGGTTCGCTGGCGCAGGCCTGTTACGTCATATTGCTGCTGGATTGCGCAGCCGTGCGTTTTCACCCGTCCCTAGGCAAGCGCGTGGTTGCCCCGCATTTGCACTGCCCGGCCTGTATCAACTGTGAATTTTTCTTGATCGTTGTTGATCATTGATGAGTTTTCCTTGACATCATGGGCGCAACATGACCCGAAATTAGCACAACAGGCCCAACATAGCGCAAGAAATTCCCAAAACATGCGTGGTTGTTGGCTGAGGCATCGGCTGCTCAGATCGGCATGACGTTCATTGCTTGATGGTTCGAATCAGACTTGGTTATGAACTGGAATTTAAAAGGATCCAAGTGGTGGCCGACAGTCAAAGCATATAGCCAGTTCAATCAACATAGACAGGTTCATTAGCAAAGGCAACGCCAACGATAATTTTGTGCCACCACTTGGCAAATGGTTTGCAAATAATGAGAGCGGGGGCGAATTCCACACCGCAGTGTTGGTCCATAGCCAATTTTACCGTTCAACCGCCCCAGTGACCAGACCACAGCCAGACCAGAGCCCTTGCCCCCATAATATGTTAGACGTGCCCCTGATATCTCCAAATCGTTGTTGTTTACTGTTGGTTGATGCCTTCTATGGGCCAAAAGTAATCAAGAACGGCTAGGAATTTGGAACCTTTCATCACAATGTTTCCTTACATACGGTGGCAATTGTTCAATCATTCTGTAATCGCCCATTTCATACCAAATGATCAGCCAGCATGGCCCATCGATACAGTAATCATTTTTTAAACCCAGTCCCAATCGTTTACAGTTACGATAACCACCATCAACCAGTTTATTTTGTTCAAAACATATAAACCATCAGTAGCCGTGAAAAACAATCAGCACTCCTTTATGTTTTTCAACTTATTACCACATCATGCGCCATTGCCAACCATCATTCGCCACTAACCATCAGCATCCATGATTTACCATCATCATCAGACTCTTTTCAGATTTACTACAACATCATCCGCCATTAGTTCCCACAGTAGCCATTCGTACTTTGTTACCTGGCCTGGCCAGCAGCGCTTTGACCCTTTTCTTTCGGGCAGCCCAAGGGTTTCAGATGTTGATTGTTTTGCATCCTCAGTTTGCCTCGTGCACACGGTCGATGCAGGTTGTGCAAAGCTGAAGCCGTGAATAAAAACAGCCGTCAATATTAATGAGGGCCGGAACAATTGCATTTCATTAGCCATTATTAACCAGTACCAACCATTCTTGGTAGCCATCATAATAATAGAAACGTTCACCAGATTTGATCAAAGTCCATCGCCAGCAGACTTTAGGTTACTACACCAAGTCGGAGGTTGCAGTGGGTTTGGGGTGGTCAGGTTGGGGTAACGCTGATTCGTAGGGGGAACTAGTTGTTGACAGTGCACTGAGTTGCCAGTTTAGTTTGGTTCGTTACAAACAAAGATCATAAGATACACTTCATGACCACTGGGGATAAAGCCACTTGCAGATCTTTGTCATTTACATATGATTATGATTTTTGTGACCAACTGTTGATGATGTTTCACCTCGAAGATTCAAGGATTGGATTTGTTTAGATGGCCCCATATCTGGAACATTGACCTTGGGTCACCAGCATCATGCCTGATCACGAAATTGAACATGAAATTAACGAATGCATGTATACATATGTATACTAGTTATACATATTATACATATTGATGTTTCAAATTGTTTCAGAGAAACTCCTTCTTTCGAAGGGCAGCTGTTTTTTTTTCCTGATGTTTGAGATCGAAAAGGTCCCTGGCAACACACGCGACTGACCTGAACATGTAAAAGAGAGAAAGGGATATATGTTTTTGCTTCGACACTGCTTTGGATCTTCTAATTTCTTGACGGGCATAGCAGTGATGCCAGTGACAGCGCATACAACGAACAATGGTCGTTCTCAGAACGTTCGATGCTGAGGACGACGCAGAAGCAATTTTGACCCTCAAATAGTGAGCGAAATCTTTCATCTCAGGGCCAAAAAGACGATTTTTTTGTGCCACTCTTAAGAGCAGATAAGAGCAGTATTGCTTCTTCTCCGGTTCTTGAGAATTGCTCAGCTCCATTCACTGCTCTCAAATTTTGTCAAAGTTGTTGCGGACTCAGAGGAGTTTCTGGAGAATTGCTTGGACGGATCTTTTAATCAATTGGGTGCATTTTCATATGGAGGGACTTATCGGCCATCTGTGAATGCCATGCCCCACATCGGTTTTTGAGTTTGCCTAAGCATTCTTGAAAAAGGGGATATAGATTTGGAACCGTAAGGAAAATATCACATTTTTCCCCTCACCTGTACAAACCTGCAGCCATTGCGTCGGTCGCTATGGCTGGACCGAATCTACGGGAAACCCTGCACCCGACCGAGGGCTTGTGGTTTTTTGATGATGGAAACCCCTGTTGAGTTGGCTACCAGATGGACTTGTCAGCCAAATCCAGATTTCTCACCATTTTTCTTAAGAATAGATCAATGTAAGCAGATGAGTTTACAGTAGCCACCAAACCTTCTCAATCAAGCAGGTCATGCGTCCATGCTGTCAATGAATGCTGTGAACATCATCACACCACCCATTCAGATGGTTTGTCTAAAAACCAAACGCGCAAATGCGACATTTGCCTACGAAGCACCTTTCAAGAGACCATTTTGTTTGAAACAAAATTGGATTCTCCGATGTGTCGAAAGATACCAGGTTTTTGTGCACCAGCCTGCATCGCACATCTTCAAAAGTGATGACAAATTATTTTGAAAAACACATGATGTGGTTGGCGGTTTCGAAGATCAATCATTATTGCCCATTCAATCATCATTTTATGACCATCACCATCAAGTTTTCCAGCTGTGGGTTCCAAAAGTGCGGCAGGCGTGCTTGCTGCTGTATGCTGGCCTGCGCCATGCGTTTGGGGCCCAGGGAGACATGGCGGTCGTGAGGGTAACTATAGTCGCGATGGTCAGTGACCTTCGATGAAGAAACAATGATGATAATAGCATGGCCACAATATGCAATCAGGATGGTTGATAATATGGGCAATCAGCAATAATTAATGATTGATGACAATATGGGCAATCATGGTGAATGCTGCTAATTGATACTGGCAATATCGAGACAGTAATGGTCGAGTAACAATTGGTAACGCATAAGAATGAATCATTCATTCTCGGTTGGTCATGAATAGTTAAACCATGATTTCCCCAATGGATTTTTAACAATGATAAATGATAAGAAGCATCAACATTGCATGGCCAGCCGGAGCACAACCTGGTGGCCAGCCGACTGGGGAGACACCTTGGCGAGATGATTGCCAATGTCATATCGAGGGTATACAGCTGACAGGCATTATTTGAATTGCACTAATGGTTGATCAATGTTTGATGAATGGAAAATTAAAGCGTTGATCAAACATGAGTTACAATTAGCTTTTGATTAAGATTCAAGCTTAGCTTTAGTTTACAATTCATTTTGTTCACTCGACGATTGATTCATGATGGTGAAGCACATCAGTAGCGCCACTTGGAGCTCCCACAGCAGGCAACGGAGCTCAGATTCTCACATGAGTCTTTAGCAATCAAAATTTGGAGTTCTCAACCAGCTGTCTATAGTCTTGATCCCAGAAATCGTGAGAAAATCTAGTGAGAAATCCCTATAATTGGTGGTTCAAGCACAGGTTTCCCATATTTTTCCCGGTTGAAACAAAGCTTCTCAGGCCGATTTTCCCATCCACCAACCTGGAGATTCTCCTACTGCAACGTTTGCCCAGGTTTGAGTCTTTGCCAACGAGGTGGGCCACCCAGTTTGGGCTTCTGGGTGTTTCCCAAAATAGGGGATCCCCAAGGAATCCAATATTAATCATATATAGTAAGAAACCACAACTTTGGGATGCCCCACTGTGAGAAGCATCCATCTCTTCTGGTAGATTCACCCTCCTGGTTGGATCACTTCGCTGGAAAGGAGATGAAGTTTCAGGGGAGACCAGACTTCACCCGGGGTTGGGTGTGCCCCCCACGCGTCGAAGAAAGCAGGCAGCCGCGGTGTGCACATCAGCTGAGCGTCATTTCGTTTGACCATCGCCGTGTTGAGCCATGAAACATCTCAGTCGCAAGCTGCGCAGTGACATGCAAAGTTTCGCGCTTTGGCCCTGGTGTTACACATCTTCTCTGGGCCACAGTCGTTGACGCCTGGGCCACCAGGATCATCCTAAGCTCCCCAAAGATCAGCAGATGTCATCAGCAGCCCCTGGAACCAGCACATGAAGACGAGCCCAAGCCCCTACCCAGCACCTGTAAGAAGTGGGCCAGCTCAGTCCAACAACCAGGACGAGTGGGCTATAAACCCATTGACATTGACCCACGATTGACTTGCTGGTCATGACACACACCTTGGGAAATCACATGTTGTGGGTCAGTGGCTGTGGTAACTGCCAACTCCGGCTATTTACCACCACTCTTGATGCGAAAGAAGGCTGGTGAAAGGCAAGAAAAATAACAAGTCCGGCTAAGACTTGCCAATTTGTTCGAATTTGTTCGTGGTGGTCCACAAGTCCAGCCTCATTAGGCTTGCACGGCTTGTGGTCATTGCCACTTGCCCTCAATTGTTGTGGATGATGATGAGGAGGAGGAGGAGGCTACACTGTTTTCTTCTTTGTGGTTTGAAACCGTTTTTTCTGTATATTTGGCATGTTTGGTTGATTGACTTTAAAAAATCCGAAGGTTGAAGCCACCAGGCAGTTTTTTGTCATCTATAGTAGCCCTTGGCTGTTGCTGACGGACCGCTCCGCTTGGTCAGGGATATCCTGGGAGGGATGCAATGATCGCATCGTCTTCGTGAATGCTTCCAGCTGCTACCAGTTGCAAGGGATAGGCACAAACTACGAGTCTTGTCAGGCTAAACCCACGAAACGTCAGTGGTGCTCCAAGTTTGCACTGGCTCCACCTATGAAGTGAATTGCCATGGTCAGTAACTAGCCATTATATATTTATCATTATCATATATTATCATAATGAACCATCTATTGACCACTCTTATCAACCATGGTTGCATAACCAACCATCGGTGACTTAGCATCATTAAGATAACTAACTAACCATTATTTGTCATAAACCAACCATTATATGTATCATTATTAGTTGTAACCATATATAACTAGCCATTATGAATAGAATTAGTTGTATAACAACCATGACTAACTAACCATGTATAACTCTAACCATTCATATACAACTAACCATTCTGAACCATTTTTGGCCAGGGTTGAGCGCACCAAACTAGTGGACACCTGGCGGCTTACAGCTCAGGCTACAGGAAGAAGTCGGCAGCTCAGCAAGGGGGGGAGCCCCACCAGCGGGTGATTGTGCATGGCAACCGTTGAGGATACGAATGATCTATGCTCAGATGATCCAAACATCGGAAGACACAGGTGACCTTGTGCATGGCTTGTTGATACGACTCCACATCAGTGACTATATAGAAATTTAGCCATGCAATGGAGTCTTCCAATGATCTATTCTCGCCAGTCTACGTCATGCACTTGTCACAACTTCTGTGGTTCAGTTGATTGTGGTGCTTCCTTTTGAACCAGGGAAGTTTGCCAGTGATTGTCGCCAAATGTTCATCAGTCAACAAAAAAATGAAGTATGCGCAACATCCCAAACATTCACAGTCTCAGTGCGAGAACAACATGACAAGGCATGGTAGCATATGGTAGCCGGTAGCCACAACTAAATCACAAAAAGCCCACAGCATCACCTTTCTTATGTCTAACTTTGTATCTCATGGTCGTCCTTGTATCTCATGGCTCAGCTTATGTTATTTTCAGCGACAACTCAGGTTCAGGATGCACAGAAAAAGGAGAAGCACGGCATCGCTCCACCCGGCAAGCAGCGCTTGAGCGTTTATGCGGGGGTAACCCAGCAGGGTGAGTGCTGGCGGCTGTCGCAATAGTGCAGGTGTTTCGTAGACGCAGGTGAAGGCATGCCCAAAATCCATCGAAATTGACCCAAGGGTGCTGCTTGAACTTGAGCATTTTTGAAGTCCTTTGCTTGCAAGAAGGGGATGCACCAGTCACACATGCCATTGCGACCCCAGAAGGTATGCTAGTCAGTTGCTGTGTCATAGTTTCTTCACAAATGATTATGTGCATACTATTGATTATTGTGTATCTACAGACTTGTTGCAGACATGGATGAATTCTTTGGCATGGTGTCCAACCGAGTTTGGACAGATTTGTTAGAGCTCTACGAACGCTTTCATGCAACTGGATCATTTGATGATATGTCCATTCTGTTTGGCACTTTGAGTACGCATCCAACGGAACTGCGTTGAAAGATGTAGCCTTGGGTTGATGGGGACATCAAGCGTTGTGCATCCCTTTCGAGCGAAACAGATAGTTGCCGTTGTATGTTATTGCTTCCCTAGAGAAAAAGATGGCCACACACCTTTTTGTGATCTTCAGCAAGTGACTACTGAAGTACAGTACCCCTTAAAGAACACCTGCCAGCAGGTCCCCCTGGCTCAGAAAACGATACGTTGAGGTTGCCGACCGACCTTCAGGTAATTTGGGTATGACCCATAGGAAACCTATGGAAACCTATGAGAAAAGCGTGGCCGGTTGTGTTCTTGTTTATTGGAAAGTTTTCGGAAACTCCATGATTTGTTGGGGCCACCCATGGTCGGAGACACTCAGTTGATCACTTGGAGCCTCCGCCAAGCCATTTGTTGAGGTGAAACATCCAGCTGCCAGTGGCAAAGCTTCTTGTGTGTCATATCCCCATGGTGGGATGGTTATTCGGCTCCACTGTAGCGTTATTCATCGTCATCATCCCGGAAACAAGCTGCCAAAAAAACATTAAGTAAACAAAACGAAAGACACGTTGTCTTTTGATGCTGGATGATCTCGTGGAGCATCATTAGTTATTTGGCTGGTGTTTCTTTAACAGTTTGTATAGTTTACCTAGTACTGTAATTATTAACACATGATTGGTTGACTAATATTTTTCAGGGGGTTGAAATCACCAACCAAGTAATGATAATTATTAGCCCCTGTAATCATTATAATCATTCTTAACGACTACTTAACCATGGCTTGAAACCACCAACCAGTAGTGAACATTATCAATCATCATAACGATATGATTAACCATTACTAATCATCACAACCATATTTTTAACCATATTATTAACCATGATTAGCAACTAGTTATGGGTGCTTCAACCACCAACCAGTCATCCACCATGATTTCTTGAGCCATCCTTCCAGGCGCAGAAGATCCGTGTGGAACTCGACCCACCAGCTCTGTCACTGCCTCAGCGCCAGCGCGAAGTGATTCATATAGGGCAATGGTTGAAAAGCGGCCAGTAGCTGTCAATTGATATAGTTGATATTGGTCATTTACCATCATATAGGTCTAACCATATATGGTCGATATTGGTTGGTGATGGAATATGGTTAGATCATGGTTTGATCGGCTAGTCACCGCATCAATCTGATACCGTCAAAAACGGTGAAAAAACATCATTGGTGATGGTTAGACGGTTAGATAATGGGTTCAATGATGGTTGTTGAGCTGGTGATTCTTGTGACGCAGCAGTCGGAGGTTATTCCGCATCAATTAAGACACACAATAAATTGCTGAGCGCTGGTGGATGGTGAATGTTGATTTGTGACGGCCAGAGAATGGTTGATAAGCTGGTTGATTCTTGAGGTTGAAATAGGTTGAAGAAGCTGCAATGGCAAGCAACAACAACAACAACAACAACAACAACAACAACAACAGATATGCTGTCGATGTTTCTGGATTTTATGTTTAGTCAAATGAACCATTCATGATCTCGACTGATGCTGACTTGGACTCAAAGATTTCCATGAAAAAATTGGGCGTTTTCAGAATGGAAACAGGAAACGCATTTGGACAATTACCGAGTGCACCCTTGGGGTCTACCGAGCTGATCATTACAGTTGTAGCTGGTCAGAGGGTACGGCCAAGGACCAGGTAACATCAACAACATCAGCGGAACTGGTAGTTTGCCCAGAGGATCATGAATTTGGCTATGGGTCAAGCAGTTAACCAACCAACTAATGGAAAATTTACCAACAATAGTAAGGGAAAACAAAGGTTAATGATGGGGGAACTAGGGGTACAGGGTTTTGACCCACAGCCATTTCAAGAATTTCAGTTCAACCATCAACCATGAATTTCATGGGAATCATGCTGCCAACCAGTCATTGTTGGGGGTTCGAACACTGAACCATTATCAAACCGGAGTTGACCACTATTAACCATACTGTAGTTGCCCGCGGAATATCATCAAATATTGTGGGAAATCCATGGAAATGGAATCCGTTCACTTCACAGTGGTCACAGTCAACGTCGAGCGTCGCCCTGGTCGACCAGGCTTCGTCCTGTAGCCATGTGGTCCGGGAAGCAGGCAGGCAGGGTGAGGTCATGGATACGTTGATGCCGATGCGTCACGAGAACCTGCAGCAGTTGATACGGTGCCCATCAAACACATCGGTTGTTAAAAATCAGGTTCGTGACCACGGTTGAGCGACAAGCATGATGCTTAAGATAGTAGTGACAAAAAAACATGCTAAGGCTGAGTGACAAGCAAAGAATCATGTGGATAATGTGGCTATGACCCACCATGGCAGGATTTGCACAATCAGTACACAGTCGCTTGTATAATTGCCTGGGTCGATTCCGAAATCAAGCACGTTCATCAAGATTCTGATTCGGAGGATGGTTGAATTCGGATAGAAGTAGAACCATTCACCGCGCTTCGCATTGATTCAAGATATTTCAAGGCCATGTGGCTGTGGGTCAAAACCCTGTGCCCCTGGTTCCCCCACCACTAGCCATTGTTTTCCCTTTATTGTTGGTGATTATCCTCCATTAGTTAGTTGATTAATATTGACTCATAGCCATGTGAAATGGCATCCTTTCAGCCGGTGGGATCCCGGAGGTGCTCAGCATGCTGCTGAAGCATCTCATCAAGGTTTGCTCCGAAGGGAAGGACACCGTCGACCCCGGGCTTGGACAGAGAGCTTTCAGGATCTTTCAGGTACTTCGCCTTTGATAAAACTCACCTGGACTTAGGTGGAAAATCGGAAAAATCGATGAAAATCCATCATGTCTAGATGATTTGCCGGTTAAAAGAGGTGTTTCTTTCGGCAGCCGGGTTTACCAAAAAGGCTATTTGATATTCAATGACCTCCGAGGATGCTGTTTGTTGCGAAGATCTGTGGCTGAAAGATGAGCTCCCCTAGTTGCTTCTCGCCTCACCACTGAATCAGCGGGAAATTCCCTCAGCTTGGCATCCACTTCAGCTGGTACCAGCTATTAGGAGTTGCTATGGCCACTGACCTTGGCCACAGTATCCATGGCTCTTCTTCCCGGGAGTAGGAGATCGATTCAACCAAGGGCATCAACCTGGATGGCAAGAGCAAAACGCCCGATAGCCTGAGGGGGGGTTGCCCATCCTAAAATGATCAGCTTTTGTGACTCTGTGGATGCTCACTAAAAAAGAATCACCTAAAGAAGCTGTTGATTCTATGGTGCAGTGTCACTGTTTGTGAACGAACTCAGATGGCTAAATTCCCGCGACCAGTGGCTGAGCCAACTTTTTCGTCAGCGGTGATGCACTGATCTGAAAAAGGACAGAAGTGACGCCGGATTCAGATCAAATCCGACCAGGACACGTTGTTTTCACGGCTAACAGAGATTTGTAGTCTTTGGGTGGACCAGCCAGGTCCATGACACGGGGAAGCATCGGCGCCCTGGAGTAATGCCAAACTGTTTTGCCCATGTTGACATGTGGCACTGGGGAGCTGCTGGGGGAGCTTAGGCCCGGCGACATTTGGAATGGGCGGTTGGACGGAGATAAAGAAGAGGCCTGGGGCCCTCAGAACTTAGGGAGGAAGCTTCCTCCAGCTTGGCTTGGGAGTTGCTAGCAGCTTCGAGTCCACCCTGTCACCTGTTGCGAGTTTGTTGCTTGCACTCGCAACTCAATTGCGAAAGTTCAGCCCCCATCTTGATGAAAACCAGTTGACTGCGTTAAAACCACCAGATTTTTTGACTGGCGCTGTGAGCCACAGGTCTCAACGGACAGTTGGTATCGTGATGAATAGTATGGGGACCCGCTCCTGGGTAGCCCATGTTTGATCAAGATATGATATGTGTCCCAGCAATTCAATCAGAGCATCATCACCATCAACGTTAACACACCCTTGGTGAATGACACTCGCAATGAAAAGTCTATGTGAGGACATAGTTAAATAACTACGTAGTTGGTGGTTTCAAATACTTGCTATTTTTCGGGATGGTTGATCAATCGGCGCACCTGTTTCATCTCAGGATGATTCAACCACCAACCAGTTGAGAGATGAAAAGGCATTCGAGATGTCAATATCATGGCAAGCTGCCTCCCAGGATGTTTATCATCACCGATACTGCAAATATCATCCTCCTTTTCATCATATCCTTGTTGCTGATCATATCACAGATTATCAGTCTTATCGTTGATTAGTAATTATAGAATTAATGATAATTGATTATATTAAAAGTTGGTCATCAACCATCGTCAAATTCACTGTCATCATCATCATCATCATCATCATCATCATCATCATCATCATCATCATCTTCATCATCATCATCATCATCATCATCATCATCATGATCGAAGTTGATTTCTATCAACTTCCGATTTTCTCCCAGGCTACGGTCATGTTCCGCGGCACGGACCTTCTTTCGGGCGTCGGGGATGCCCAGAGCCGTTTCTGCGGTAGTCCCGAGTCAGTGGCTGCTCCACTGAGGTCTTGGACAAAGCTTCCTTTGGCCCGGGCCCATGTGGGAACTTGGGAAAGCGATGAGGCGAAACAGGCAATGGTTGTTGGGGCAATGAAGATCAATTGATCGTTGATTTTCGCCCACGTGCTTATGTTTCATGGTCGAGGACCACCATGAACCATAGTCAGTGGTGCGATACTTGCTGAATTATCATGATAAATGCTTCGAAACCACCATTCACATCCATTCACATCCATCAACAGTCAACATTCATCAACATCCATTTACGTCAATTAACATCCAATGACATCAATTAGAATCCATTAACATCAATTGACGTCCATTATCATCCATTCACATCCACTAACATTCATTTAGATTCACAAGCATCCATTCACTAAGTTGTTGCTTGGCTCCGATTCGTGCTGGCGATTCCCCAAGTCGGAGAGGGTGGTCATCTTTGTGCGTCCAATCTCTCGAAGCCCGAGACTGGCTCTGCGGCGGTCATTGTTCAGTGTCGGCACCTCCCACGGATCGCAGACAGATGTTTCCACTGATAGGAATCAACGAACCATTTTGGGGGACCTCGGGGCCTCGGGGACCTCTCTTTTGAGAAAGCACCACATGAGTTTATGTGTATGGAAAAGCTTGATTCGAGCATGAATGTCATCTTTGACACGTATCACTCAGTACTCAGAGCATATATGTGTGCATCACAACATGTATGTGTGTGCAAGATCGTCAATGTGTACACATGTTGAGATTGCACGTGATGCGAGTACAGATTGGTGTGTTGACATTTATTGATTACGTGACATCAAGTGCTGCCACGCGTGGTTACAGCTTTAACGTTTGATGGCCTTCAACAATCAGTAATCTCACAACAGCATCGATTACAACATTGGTAGCAGATTTCTGGACCTGGGTTGATCGCAAGTTGCTGTGTTTTTGCTGCTGCTAGTGCACTGAGGTGCAGAAACAGCTGGCATCACGTCATACCTGCGATGCTTGTTTGGGGGCGGCTGGGACAGGGTTGCATCAGGATATGGTACGTGCAATGATAAGTCCTGATGGGGATATGGGGTATTTTTTGTGACATGGACCGCAAATATGTTGTGCGATACCGTGCAACCACTTTGGGAGCATATGATTCGACCACGTCACAAGATGATGTGGCTACTACAACTAGACGTTACTGAGAGAATGCGACGCTTCCCGCATATCTTCATGGACTTGGTGTTGGTAGGTCAGAGAAACACAGCAATTGGCCATGCCTTCAAACTTGTCGACTTTTTCGGATGGACTTGGTTCGATCCCCAGGACCCAGGACACCAGAAAAAAAAAAAAAAAACAACAAAAACATGTCTATGACCAGGACACTCTGACGATAGCCATCAATGACGGGAACTGTAAGCATTTTCTGCGAGAGTCTGACATGGAAATCACAATTCCAGAATGTATCAGTAGCTATCAAAAAGTTCGCTCTGAATTGCCAGAGCAAGAAAAGCAGGCGCAGGGTTCATCAACAGACAGGACTGCGCTCAAATCGCCCCAAGTACTCTTCATCATTTCTTAACCAGGATTACTCACCCAGGGTGAAAAACTCATCGCCATATGCGGGTTTCTTAAAATTTGGAACCCCCAAATGATAAGTTTCTTACTATAACTATAGTTAATACACTGGATGATACCTGCGGGGTCCCTAACCCTTCAGAAATGCCAGTTCTATAGGCAGCCGCCATGGTGGCATGACCACTGGGGGGTCCCAGGGACACCCAGGGAATCCCAGGGACATCCAGGGACCGCCCATGACCGGTCGCCAGGCACATGTGCTTCGAACTCATGGGCGGCAAACTCGCCAGTGCTTCGGGCTGGTGCTTCACAGCGGCTGGAACCAACGGAACCGTTATGTTCCCGTTGAAATGCAAACAGAGCCGGGTTGGAAGACTGGGTGGTGTTATGGTTGACATCTTTTAATTACAGTTTTATTTATCTTGTTTTTGATTGTTGTAATTTTTGTTGATTGTGTGTTTATCTTATGTTTATTTTCACGATTCGAGTTGTTGACTTCAGAGGTGCCTTCCCATTTGGGAGCCAGGTCTTTGGCTCTCCGGCATTGCTCGGTGGGAGACCCCGGCCGACACCGCGCTCGCAGCTGCGCTCAGCTCCGACGTGGCCATGGGCTGTACAGTACCAGGTATCACCCAATGTGGACGGTTCCTTGTTTTTGTCATGTGTTGGTTCATAATGGATAATAATGGTTCATCATAGGGCACAAGAAGCAACAATCATGGCCTTAAAAAACGAGTGATTGGTGGTTTGATTGACATTTTGCATATGCTTTCCCACTTGTAATTATTAACAAATGGTTGGTTGACGTTCGCATATTTTTCATGACAGGGTTTAAAACACCAACCAGTAGTAGTGATGGAATCCACAATAGGAATAATGTACAACTAGGCTTGTCGATCATTCTTCACCATCAACTATCATGGTTATAGAATTGTAGTTGTGAATGCAAGCTTCATGGCAGAAATATGAACCAATCACTGGCTAGGCGAGGCACAACGATTGCCCTGAGGTTGTTCACCCTTTTGCTGCAGATGCGCGGGTTCACCTGCGCCTATGAAGATTTGGTCTTGCGTCGCTTGGTCAAAGGAAGAAATTTCGTTGGGGAATTGGTGGCCACCGTTGAACTGTAAACTTAAGCAAGATGGAGGTGATGATGATGGTGGTGGCCATGCTGGTGATGGTGATTTCCATGGTCATCATTGGTCATCTTTGTGATCTCAATGTTGATGTAAATTAGGAGATTCGTGTCGTTTGTGCAGACTGGCCTGTTCCGACTTTTGGTTTCTCCACTGGAATGCTTGCTTGAGCAGTTTCATCTCAAAAAGAAGCCATTTGTTCACAGGTGTTTAATGTGTCGTGTCCTATCTGAGCTTTGACACCTATAGACTATAGACACATGTTTGTTTGTTGACTCAAACTTGTAAGATATATCCTGTGGCATCCCCACTTGTCACAGCACCGTAGGGCCATTGGATTCTCATTCAGACACGAGTGGCTGGGAGCATCTGTGGAAGTAGGGGGTTGGCTGGATGCTCATTCGAAAAAAATTTCACCAAGGATGAAGACAGTTCAGGCAATGCCATGATGACTCATGTAATTACTTCTGGGAGTGGGTGAAAGGATTGACCTGTGGGGACAGCATACTGTGCCAGAAGTGGTTTCACAACAGTCTATCAGTTGATCCCCAAAATCTACGAATCTTCCGCCGAAATGTTCCATTTCACTGGACACCGGCTATGGATTAATCTCACATGCTAAGAAACTATTGCAAACATCCCCCCTGATTTAAGACCCTTGGCAGCACCTGGAACCCACTGGTGGCATGATTTGGCTGATGGTTTAATCTCATGGGTTCCAATGGCTGACCTGGTGACATACCCCAAACTGGATCCATCCCCGTCCGTTGCCCTAAAAGATACAATCACCCCAATGATTTCAATGGCTGATGCCTTCAGGATCATCTGCCCTACTGCTATCCCCTGAAAAGTCATCCATCACCGGCATACCTCCCAAGGACCAGAAATCGACGAAATCAGGAGCCGGCCTGCGCGCGACATCGCAACGTGTTGAAACACAAGGATGACATGTTTGGTGCATGACTTGAATTAACGCACAATGTTGGCCAAGAGTAATCATGTTTGTCATCGAGTACAACTCACGTACCAAATGGAAACACTCATACTGTTGATGTGTGAAGATGACGACAATCAACGCGAAACAATGAAACAGTTGTTCTACAGCTCCTTCTACTTGCTGTATCAATCAAATCATGTAGATCGTTACAGCAAGCATCCGCTATATTGATGATGATACGTGACGATCATGGTAAGACATCCTTGGTAGGTCAAGAATGAAGTACTATTGCGCTGGTGGTTCATCTAAGTTGGTGTGAAAGAAATGATATTGCAGCCCTTGCAGGTTATGAGTCTCAAGCGCTGCGACACGAGACGAATGTTCGAGAGTACCCACTGATTTGACTCAAACTGTGATGAACCCCAGTTAATGGCATGACTTCATCCTAGGTGGATATCTTCATATCTGATCGTATTGTTGATGGTGTTTTTTTGATGATGATCACTGCCGAAGCATTGGGGGTTTCACGTTGAAATTGGGGCAGGCTCAATGTTTTTGAGACATGGGAAGATGATATGAGTCTGATGATAAAGAGACTCCAAAGCTCTCATTTGGCTCTAGGGAAACTGCCACTTTTGGCATAGTAGCTGCACTGCTCTAAATGTGTGAAAGAATCGTGGTTGCCTCAATCAATGCCCTACGGTTTTTAGCGATTTTAGTGAAATGATGGTTTCTCACAGTCGGGGTACCCCCAAATCATCCAATATCGATCATTTACAATAGTGAACCATCCATTTTTGGGGTCCCCTATGGCTTGAGAAACACCCATTTCTTTCTAATGGCTCCCCGGCACTCCCTTTCCGCTTCCAAGGACAGGCTTGGTGAAACAAGCGTCGGAACGCCCAGTGCGCCGGGACTTTTGGTTCAACGTGAGCGGCGCAACGCGACGGGGCTATTGCAATCCTCCAAATGCTTTGAAGATGTGATGTTTGATTCATATTCCAAGGATTCCAAGGTGGCTTTTATCGGTTTATACGATTCATATTGTTGGTTTATAATCATTCATCAATGATTCTAAGCTGGTTTGTGTTGGTTTGATTCATACTCCAAGCTGGTGCGTGTTGGTTTATGATCGTTAGATAATTGATATCGGTTTAAACAGGGAATGATAACCATTGATCCAGGTGGTATATGGTGGTACATGGTTTCTTAGGGGATTATGCTGATTGATAGGGGATAATGACCAGCAATTATGGGTGTTTCTCAAGCCATGGGACTCAAAAAACTTTGTGCTTATTGCTATTAAATGGTCTATACAAAGGATGATTTGGCGGGTCCCATATTTTGAGAAACCACCACAATTGATTCATTGATCATCCAATCAAGAGTACTATGGATTCCGATCATACACTGAACTAGATATCCGCTTAACCAGATTCCAGTTTATATGACAGTGGACATCTATGGACCATCCAGTATTGTATAATCAATTCTGCAAATTCATATCCAGAATCTAAAAGTTGCTACTTGCTGCCCTGCTGCGCCTTTCCTGTTGACAATTGAGTAGCATTCTAAATTGGCGTTGGTTTACTTTCCTTTTCGTGGGAATTTATTACCAGTAAATCATCTTGAAAACGCTTCACACCGCGAAAGCTCGCGAAAGCTTTCGCGAAAGCATTTTTTTCGCGAAAGCTCGCGAAAGCAATGTTCGTATGCATTTGTACTTTCGGATGTGTTGTGGTGTTCTGGCTTCGCGAAAGCAACAGTCACGGAAATCATACAAAATCACAAAAGGAGGGTTTCGCGAAAGCCCGCGAAAGCAAATCAACATCCAAGCGTTTCGCGAAAGCAAAACCCTCAGCCGCGAAAGCTCCGCGCAAGCTTTCGTGTAAGCAATGAATAATTTCCTCCCGCGGAAAAAGGAATTTAGAACACAGCTCAATGCTAATTCTTCCTTCGTCACCTCAAGGCAAAAACTGGAAAAACAAACTCGTATGTTTATGAAAACAAGGTGCCTGATTTATGTTGGTTCCTGATTTATGGTCAACTCAGCAAATCAAAAACAAAACTTATGAAGCACAGTGCCTGATATAATTGTATAGTTGTTGCTCTCTAGGGGTTCCTTGTGTGTTCGTTCCGCTGTTTCACCCTGAGACGTCGAGGGATCATATTGCTCTCTTGGCTCATGACTTTTTATTCAGGCGACACCTACTCAAAGTGATTGAGCTGGAGGATTCCAGCTCTTCAATGTTCGGTTGGTATTGCAGCTGTTGGATTGTCCGGATCATGGAAGAGTGACCGCAACTAGCAACGTTTGAAGCAGGGATCCAGTGATTGATGATCAGCAAAAAAAAGTTGGTTCATTAGGTGATGATCAGTATATAAGCACCCGATACTTGTTTACACAACTTGGTCCATCAAGATTTGCTCCCGGTCATTGCAACCACAGCCAAGCTTTGTGCTGACAGGAAAGGTCTAGGGGACCGGAAATGATTGATTCCCCATGATTTCCTTATTTCTAGTGATCAGTGATGTGGAAATCACAAATTCAGCAGAGTTTCAGCAAAATCCTAGATTCCTCGCAGGATTCGCAGGGGCTATTGAATTGGAACGGCAAATTTCCAGACATCCCTGAACATGAGGGTTGGATCATCTCGTTGAATCGGTCCCAACACTTGCGTTTTCCCGGACGGCATTGCAGGGGCTTGCTGCAGGTCCTCCATTCTTGTTTGTGACATTCGGCAGATCGGTATGTTCTACACATGGGAGCCGTCCGCAAATGCAAAAAGCAGATTAATGAATTGATGTGTGTACTCTGTTCTGTGGGACTTCCAGAACCTGCATCGCGATAGGCTGAGCGATTGCTTGGCGATTGGTATTGCGAGAGAAACTTAAAATCATGACGTTTGGTTGTGCAAGTAGTTGAAAGACGCAACACGCGACATGTGGAACACAGAGAAAATATGTGTCCAAAGCAGATCGATTGATCCGCTGTTGATGCCCGATTGCTGAGCGATTGCGAACAGTCCTCATGTGATCCCTTGCCCACGCGTAGCCATATCGCTTCCACAAGTTTTCCAAAGATGGACCCAAGAAGGTCACCCACAAGTTCATGCCTGCAACAGGCAGTGGCTGCCCTGCAAAGATGCAAATATGAGACATATATATGTATGTCCTCATGATCCAGGGAACAAACAAAAAAGCCTTCCGCGTTTGCTACCTGTGGCACCGCGGTTGCCGCGCGATTGGCTGAGCGATTGGCGCGCCCCCAGGAAGAGGAATCTTGGACAACTCCCACATGTTGTACACATTTTGTGTTGAAAATAGTGAATCCGCGGTCACTGTTCTGATCATTCCGCAGCTGCTACACCTCAAGGGTGTCTCATTGTATCGGATTTGTTCGCATTCTGAGCAACACCAACCTGCACTTGTTTGATCATCCTATCGTTGTCCGAACCTCCATGTTCCTAGTCGGCCCCACGGCCTGACATCGCCGTTTCAACTGGTCAACACAGGGGGCGCGAATCACACCCAACATGATTCCCAAGAATCAATGGGTTGTATCACAATCATCCACCACAGTCACCGGTCCAAGTCGTATCCCACCAGCAGCTGCTTCCCGCCCTCCATTCCGTCCGGGGGAGCTCTCACAGGCGTGTGGCAGCCATTGAAGTTGCACAAACATGGTGCCGGGAACCGCTGGGGCTCGCTGGATCAAGAATGGCGTTTGATAATTGATGATGATTGTAGTCACTGCGAAGTCTTGACAGACTAATGATATAGTTGTAATAGAAAGTGGTCCGTGGATGATATCGTTATTTCATGTTATTATATGTAATGATAGTGGTCACAAATGCATATTGTAATTGTTATTCATCTATAATGATGTATGCTGATTTATGATTTATGCCGAAGAGACCTTTATAGTAATTGGGATTTTGATGTTTTTCTCCGTAGAAACGCTTCGAGGGTTGATCGTGCTATATGATAAGGATGGTAGGATCAGACGATGTTGATTGTGGAAACGGAGCTAATAGGACAAACACCATAGTTCCTGTCATACAGCCGCGCTGTTGATAGCAGTGACGCAATGCATATGGCTGCAGATAATGATAATGGTATTGATAATTTTTCAAAGGCACAGAGAACTGGTTGGTGGTTGTATTTTGCTTAGTATTAACAAATCGCTGGGTAGTTGACTGATATTTTTCAGCTCGGA
The DNA here is from genome assembly GCA_009767595.1 of Symbiodinium kawagutii. Lineage (NCBI taxonomy): Eukaryota > Dinophyceae > Suessiales > Symbiodiniaceae > Symbiodinium > Symbiodinium kawagutii. Next base: position 258,873 of record VSDK01001007.1, on the reverse strand, counting down.
GTTAAAACCACCAACCACAAAGTGCGTCAACAACACCGGCAATCGCGCAGGCGACGCTGTGACTACATGGGGTGGCGGATGGCTAGAGGGCCTGGATCGTGACATATTGAGCTATTCAGGTCAGGCTTAAAAATGACCTTAAACATAGTGATGTCCCTGGTGATATACATTTTGATGAGGACCATGACCATGGTGATAAGGTTTGGATACTAGATGATAATAGTGATTGCGTCAATTGGCGAAAGCATGTACGCTCTTAAGCAGCGGAATTTTATGCGATGCTTGGGAAAGATCAAAACGTAGCAATGCCAAGAATATCCAAGAACAACAAATACCAATTTGGTTGGTATTTTCAAATGAATTTCTCTAAGCCAATTTGTGATGATTGCTGCCAGAACGATCAACATACTGTTTGGGACCATTTTGGGATCTTGGTTGAACCCCGGAGCTGGGAACCAATGGTTGTAACAGTGATCAGGGAAGGGGCTCTCCAGCCAAATAGTTTCTTGCTGAAAAGCACCAGCTTTGACCAGATAATTGAAGTGCACCATTTGGTGGTTTCTCAGCCATAGAGTTACCCAAAGTTATGGTCGGTTTGTTATTTACAATGGGTATGGGTCAATATTAACCATCAATATTAAGCAACAATAATAGGGAAAACAATGGTTTGTGATGGGAACCAAGGGTACAGGGTTTTGACCCATAGCCAAATAATTGTTAATGGATGACCATTGGCGGGTCCCCCACCATGGCTTGAGGTTACACCCATTGGTTGAACACTCCAAGGGCCCAGGGCTCGGTGCCAGGGCACGGTGCCAGAGCACGGTGCCAGTTGGGCTGATCTCACCGCTGCCAGGATCCACAAGCATGATCCTGCGACGCAACTGTTGGGTCTCCCGTGGGGCAGCTGCATGGCCGCGGTGGTTTGTTGCTACGCATGTAATCATGTGGTGGTTTTTCAAAATAGGGGTACCCTATATAAATCGTCCAATATTAACCATTTAAATAGTAATAAACCAACCCCATTTTTTGTTAGGGGTCCCCTATTCTGAGAAACACCCATGTATTTGATGCCGCCTGTATGTCAGCATCCAAACCTGGATGTGAGACTTCGAGTTCTATGTCAATGTTGAAAGATGCTGTAGTGTGATAGTGTTTTCTTGATGTTACTTGCATGACTTTCAGTGAATCTGCGTTTGCGAAGTCAATCGTTACCTGGTAGTAAGGGTGTGAAGAGATGGGGTCCAGGCCGCTGGCAGCCCATGCGATTGATCCTTGGGGGGCGTTTTCTAGGGGTTCTAGCTGCTGCATTGGAAGCATGATCCATGACATGGAAATTTTGTAGTCAAACAACTTGGGAGAATCGAAAATATAAAATCTTCTTCCCGGGTGCAACTGGTCATTGGCAGTTCGTCCACTCAAGAATGAGCAGTTGCTTTTGGATATCAGCGAAAGCATCCATCATAATCTGCGGAAGTCTGGTGTGCGCCAACCAGCGATTAATATCAACCATGGTTGGTTCAACCATTAAAACTTTAGTTGCTGCTTAATGGCTTAATGCTTGATATCAACATAGATCAACCGTTATCCCAACCATCTATCAACCGTTGCACCAACCATATATCAACCGTTACACCAACCATCTATCAACCTCATGGGTTCAACCATTGTATCAACATCACCCATTTGGTTGCTGCACTTGTTCACCGTTGATTTCATTTTGCCGACTTTGCCCAGTCGCCGCGCCCAGGCCTGCGAAGCCCACGTTGCAGGATCTGGCCAAAGCCTCCAGGGAATTGTCCCGAAGCCCAGGTCGGTGGGGAGGGGCCCTTGAAGGTTCTGGCAGCTAAGCAGCAGGGAAGCTTGTTGATGATGATGATGATGATGATGATGATGATGATGATGATGATGATGATGATGATGATGATGGGGAGGAGGAGGAGGAGGAGGAGGAGGAGTTCAGACTCAATTTCACCATAGCATATAGTTTCGTAATCGCGATGTGTCATTGTTTATGATTGATCTCAAATCAGATGCGTGGGAAGAGATCAATGGCACCTGTGAGCGACCAAGGTTTCAACAGAAGCAGACTGTGGAGCACCTGGAAGGACTAGTCATTGGCCCGGTCCTCGGGCTATCCAGGTGGGATCCAACTATCTATAAATGCTTCGCGCTTGGACGGGGACAACCCAAATCCTTTCTCGTGATCCGCTCTGTTCAGAAATCTTTTCCCCAAGACTTAGAAACCACCTAAAGCTGTTCAGGGAAAAAAGGAGGTGCGAGACACAGGGAAAATCCTCCATGCATCTCCATGCCAGGTGTCGCCCAGGTTCAGAGTGACAGGGAACTCTCACTTTGGCGGCATGGTTTTCGGCTTTCGGATAGTTGGAAGTGAACACTCTCCAGGTTTAATATGGTAACGACGGGTCTTGCTTGGCCCACAGGTGTCCTCCGTGGTTAACCATTTTAGTTACCCAGCATGTTGCTCAGGGCATGGGTGGACTGCTGGGCAAACAGACTGCAAGGTTCCAGTACACTGCGTTCGACCAGACACTTGTGTTCCATACACCCCTGAGTCTCATCACTTGTTTACATATTTGGTTTACTGGCTTGCAGCCCTATCACCTTGGAAAGGAATGTGAGGAATATGCGAGCTACCATGGGTGAACGGTGCACGTCAATTCAGAGGCATCCCCATAAGACGCATAAGAACCGCCACGCGGTCATCTTTAGAAGTATCAAGGTTCTAGACTGGCGTTCTGCTCGCAGTTGCAATTCCTTGCAAGCACGAAAAAATCTAAGTCCCCCTGCCACTGGAGCACGGGCAGTGGGCACTGACCACACAAACCAACCCCGGACTGGGCACGCACCAACTCCAAAAGAGGGGGACATGAGCCAACCTCAGAAGTGGGACAGGGATGGCGTAAGTCATCATTCTAGCCATGTCACGTACTTCCCAAAAATCGTGTGGGAGGTCACGCACCTCCCTGGAAGGGCAAAAGGTACAGGAGCTTGCTAACCCAAAAAGCCAACGTCTAGGTCTGGATCAACAGGGGTACCCGGGTGAGAGTAAGTAGAGGTGGTAGAAACAAGGGTCAAGGCGAATTCGCACACTCGCTCGCGCCATGTAGGGCTGAAGCTTATCCCTAGGTCGGCAGTTTTTGTGTGAGTGGTGAAGGCGGGCTGCATAGACCAGGCTGATCACAGGCTACTCGACATCATTATTGTCGATTGTGGTCGAAACCAGCATGGATTGGACCAAATTTTAGTTTGCAGATCAGAAACTGCTTGCTCAAAAGCCCCCAACTTACCTGTTCTTGTGACTAGCTGTGTGTTGTGTTGGGCCATTGCTGGCTATAGCGGGTCATGGATACAACGATAAAGCTGTGGCTACTTACCTGTCCAGTTAATGGCTATGAACCTCTTTTTCTGGCTGCTTATTGTTGATCATCCGTCATTAACCAGCCACCTGGCGCCAGAGATATATATCCTGTCGCCGGGCGAAAAAACATGGCCAGGTGGTGCACATGCAACGGTGACCGAGGTAAGATGAAGGAGTTCTGGTCTGGGATGATCAACAAGCCTTGGCAGCCCAGTGAGATCAATGGCATCGTTGCTATGCTGCGAATGATCCTACCGGATGTGCTACTGTATGCTGGAAAGTGGTTGCTATTTGATAGTGGGTGAATGACACTGTGATTCTCCCAGATGAGCCACGGTTGTTGTCAAGGTTTTGACTGGCTAAGGTGAATGATAATTTCTGCGTAATTCGAGGATAGTGGAGGATCATCTTTTTGACGGGATTCTATTTTGACCATGGCAATTTCGTCCGTTGGTCACAAGTACTGTGGACCTTTACTAACAAACAACTTGCCATTTTGGATGGTTGAGGGTTGCTTGTGCATCGGAACAAGAATGGAATAGATTGGTTGTGGTTCCAAAGCAGTCCAGAACCAAGTTCGGCCCAAGACTACCTGGTTCGGTGTTCCACAAGTGATCGGTTTTGTTCCTTGGCAAGTTCTAGGCTTGTAACACCAAAGCCATCCCTAGACACCGTAGAGCCACACCAGATGGCAACTCATGGATCTCGTTTTAAAGATGTTTAAAGTACCAGCATAGTATTCATATGTTCCTCTAAAACTGAAAGAATCGTACAGATCAATAATGATCCATTCTATCTATACCAGTAGTACCCGGGCAAGCCGGGGGCGGAAGTTTCCCAAGGTCAACCACTATAAGATCAAAGAAAACGGTGGCCTATAATTCAGAGGCAAAAGGGCCTATAGTTTGTTGGAATGGTTCTTTCAAAAAATTGTGCTTCCTGTTGCGCGACAAAACCACCACACAAAACCACCAGCGCAAAACCACCAACACAAAACCACCAACGCAAAACCACCAACACAAAGCCACCACACAAAACCACCAGCGCAAAACCATCAACGCAAAACCACCAACACAAAACCACCAACACAAAACCACCAACAAAGCCACCACACAAAACCACCAACAAGCCACCACACAAAACCACCACACAACACCACCACAGAAAAACCACCAGCGCAAAACCACCAACAGAGCCACCAACAAGCCACCACACAAAACCACCAGCGCAAAACCACAAACACAAAACCACCAACGCAAAACCACCAACACAAAGCCACCACACAAAACCACCAGCGCAAAACCACAAACACAAAACCACCAACGCAAAACCACCAACACAAAGCCACCACACAAAACCACCAGCGCAAAACCACCAACACAAAACCACCAACACAAAACCACCAACACAAAACCACCAACACAAAACCACCAACACAAAACCACCAACA